>JAPFRF010000007.1:26220823-26723323 GCA_029282475.1 Phrynocephalus forsythii
CATGTGTATTTCATATGAATCTATAGGTTCACATAGACTTTGTGTTTGTATAACTACTTATAACCTTGTTGGTTTAATGTAATGTTGTCTATTAATGCAGTGAGATGTCCCTCAATTCCTTGTTCTCAAATACCTGAACATGTCTTAATTTTACTGGACTGTATATTATACCTCATTACTGTAAGCTGCCTTGGGTCCTTTTCCAAGGAGAAAGGCAGGGTAAAAACACACTAAAATAAATAAATAAAAATAATACATAATATTATGTAGAATTGATCAACTCTTTTTTTAATTAAGTAATGTTATTGGGTTTTTTAGGGGGGGAACAAGGGGGGAGGGGTATGGGGGAAAGGAATACAGTTTAAAAATTACATTGAATATATCAAGCCAAAAAGAACGATTTAACCTATTAACAAATCACCAAATAATATCACAATGCTAGTAGGTTTTTTACTTCTTGCCATCTTTTCCGAGAAATCTCATCGTAGTCTCCCTTTAGAAAGCCAGAGAGTCTGTCGATTTCAATGCATTCTCTTATCTTTTCGTGAAAATTTCTCTCTGTTGGCACATCTGGTTGTTTCCAGGATTTTGCATACAATATCCTTGCAGCAACAATTACATGGTGAAGTACATATCTCTGGTCATAGGGAATATTAATACTTATTATATTTAATAAAAAAAAATTCTGGTCTAAGCTCCAACTTAGTCTTCAAATATCTTTCCAAAAATAATTTCACCATTATCCAGTATGCCCTTGCCTCTTTACATGTCCACCACATATGGTAAAAATTACTACAGTCATGTTTACATTTCCAACATTTAGGTGAGCAGTTATACATCTTAGATAAACGGTGTGGTGAGAAATGCCATCTATAGAACATCTTATAACAATTTTCCTTAAAGGCTATAGATTTGAAGATTTTGACTGTGTTCCACAAGGAGTCCCATTTGTTTAGGTGAATAGAATAACCAAAATTTTCTGCCCATCTTATCATAGTGTCTTTAACCAGTGTATCAATCATTTTTTCATTTAACAACATACTATAAAATTTACTACGGAGGTTTGAGTCACCAGAGGATAGTATTTTGTCAAGTGGAGTATCATTAGTCATAAATCCCCCCTCTTTAGTAAGATCTTTGAAGTGTGAGTATATTTGTTGGTACTTCCACCAGTCTAACTTATAACCTTCTGATACTAAATTTTCTAATGATTTCAAAGAGAGGTCAGCGTTCAGAAGGTGTCTGTAAGTTAAAAATTTTGGGGTTACACTTATGTGGGGGCTAATAACCACTTCCAACGGAGATAACCACAATGGTGCTTTGGGGTAAAATTGTTTTTTGATCGGTAACCTTATTTTAACTAAGGCATTCCTTATCCAGTGCTTTTTAAAAAGGATAGGTATATTACCCTTATACCATATATAATGATGCCAACCCTTATCCAAGCCGTGGCTCTCAAGCTGCAGTATTCTATTATTTGTCATCAAAATCCAGTCTTTAATCCAAGTCATGGTAGCGGCCTTGTAGTATAACACCAAATTGGGCAGGGCAAAGCCACCAGTTTTAGTTCTGTCCTGTAGATAAACATTTCTAATCCTTGCTTTTTTCTTTTGCCATATAAATACACGTATACTTTTTTCCAGGTCTGAATTGATCAACTCTTGAAGCTAACATTCTGACACATGAAAGGGAAATTTCCCAGAGGATCTTTGGGGACATATAATTGAATGTGTTTCGGGTGGGGTGGAAGCCAGGGTGATATCTTACTTAGGACACTGTAAGCGACATTGTCTGGAAAAATTGCTTTTGTAAGGAGAATTGGAAAAAGCTGATTCCTCCCTCCCTTCAGTCCCCCATCATGCATCCCTAGGCCTTGCTCTGGAGGTCTGGGAAGCTCTCTGGAATCAGTTTCTAAGCAGAGCTGAGGGCTGTCAAGAGAACAGGTGAAAGTGTCAGTGCAGCAGTGGATGGACCTCTTTTTCAAAGGGATAAAAAAGAAGGAAAAAGAACCAAAAGTATGCATATCTTCTGACAGATTTAGGTTCAGATCTGTACCATAGAACAACCATTCACAATTGGGGGGGTTTCATATGGCCCTCTTGGGGGCCCTGGCACATTTGAAAGGTGGTACAGACTGAAAACAATTCTTCACATACCACCTTATAAGGTTCTTTATGTGACTTATACAATCCTGGTTCAGCCCATATTTCTTTCATATTGTGTTTATGGCAGGGACCAAAAATGGTTACATAAACTGATATATAAGGCTTGATGGAAGTTCCATATTATATGTGTCAAGGATTTTATCACAACCAAATGTGGTATAAAAATGACCATTTTTGAATGATGGCTTCAGTTGAAAAGATGATTAAATGATCAGGAATAGGTTGCTTTCTCTTTTAGTTCCTTCCTCAGCTGTTACTATATTACTGCTGCATGAGCATGTAGTAATATTATTCTGATGGCTCAGCAAACCAATATTCTATAAGGTGATTCTAAAAAAGGGGGTAGCCAAACCAATCAACCAACAAACAAAAATATTAATTTAAAACAGGACTTTTCATCAGCACAACACAGATGTACAGACAGCATGCTTTTGCTTTTTGCAAATTTTGGGAACTTTGGGCAAAGGTTTTCAATTTATGAGTTTTTAAAAATAAAACTCTTGCCCCCTGCAAAATAAATGGTCTTAAATCTCCCAAATTTAAAACAGATCAAATAAACGGAAAAGACTAATTTTGTTTATCTTGAAAACAGATGAATGGCCCCGCTTGCTTTTTAAAAATTTGGAAAGAATCCAGGCTACAGGGGTGAACACTGATAATCAAAAAAGGTCATTCAAAAGAGGAAAAAGCAGTTTTTCTACTGTTATAAACTAAGCATGTATAGAACAGCCTTACCAGCAATAGTATTGCTAAGTAGATACATTGTTGCAGTGTGGTAGTTTGGGAAGGGAGATATTCAGAGGGCAATGAAAAGTCACAAAAACATTCAAAAGACAGGTTTTCTTTGAAGAGCGAAAAAGACAAAAAACAAAAACCAGGCTGGGGTAAAAGGAAATAAGAGTGACACATACAAAATATTTTCCGCATTATAAAATCACAGAGCAGTGGTGTTTGTTCAGTCCTGAGTGCTCATAGTAAATACTTCTGAAACCAAGTTCCTGACACCAGTCTTCAGTGAGGAAATCAGCTCTAGGACTGGACCAATCTAAACTTTTTACCTCGTCTCTCAGGGCCCAATTAGCTGAGTTTCAGGAGGAGAAATTTTAAGCTCCTTCCTGACTAAACAGGAATGGGTGCTGGGACATGGAATCTGTGTTTGGCTGTAAACATTTTTAAAAGATCTTTTAAAAATATAGAATATATATCCAGTAGCTCACTCATTTAAGCTGTAGAATTATTATTTTTCTTTGTGACAGATTATGTTTTTATTCAAAGTTATCAGAGCTTGGGTCCCTATTTCCTGACATGTTTCAACTATTCCAGCCATCTTGTAACTATACAATAGTACAATAATTAACAAAATCTCTACAGAGATGTTTTGTAGCATCAAATTATTTCTGATTTATGGGGACTAAATGAGTTAGTGACTTCCAAAATGCCCTATCATTAATAGCTCTGTTCAGATCTTGCAGACCGATATTTCATGTTAGGTTGCTTTCTCTTCCTGTTTCCGTCCCCTATAATTTTACCTTATGTATTAAGTTCTACTCAACTCTTACACATTAATAGCTATGGCTTCATTTATTGAATCAAGCCCTCTCATGTTATTGCTTCCTTCCTTCCTACTGCCCGCCTCCTACTTTTTCAAGAAATATTATCTTTTCTGGTCAGTTCTGTATTCTCATGATATGGTAGTATAGCTTTAGTGAGAGTTCAGGTTTAACTTAATAGAGCACCCACTGTTTTGCCTTGCTGGCTGTCAATAGTATCTGTAAGGCTGTCCTCCAACACAACATTTTAATTTCATAGTTAATTTCTGTCTCTGTCTTTCTTTTACATAGTCTGGATTATTTTGATCTTGGTTCCCAGTGACAATCTTTGCTAACTCCTTGTTCTCCACCTTTCTTTTTTTGAATTTCAAAAGGTGAGGGAACATCTTTTGGAAAACATTTACAAAACATGTTTGTGGAGATTATGGTCCAATAGATAGAGGTTTTCTTCCTCAGGTTTCCTATCCCAATGAAAGATTTGGAAACTGGAAAAAGCTTTCATGTCTACATTCTGTGGAATGGGCGTGGCAACATTACTTTATCTCAGAAGTTAAAGGATTTTTTGTTTCTCCATTGTATGTGTTGCACTTGCTCACACCTTTGCTTCACCATTTCATTAAGTGAAAAACAATCCTTTAAAATGTTTTAGCACAGAGATGCCACAGCCATATCACAGTCATTCTTGTCTTTGTCATCTCCTAACAATGGTAGTACAAGTCATGTGCTCACCTTCTGGGATCTTCTAAAAACTGAGCAATTCTACAGGAGGGAAGTTTATGTTGGGATTTCTGCATAGTGTATGTATACTTACACTTCTGTTTTTAAAAGCCACTAGACCCAACTCTTTAAAAAACAAAACAAAACTCCAATTTATGAATGTGGGATAGTGTGTGTTTTTAACCCATGATTCAAAATGCCAGGACATGGCCCTGTATTGCTGCACAATATTGTTCCCGTGTTGACAGCAGGAAAAGGGATGCCAAGCATTACATGGCAAAGGACAGTCTGAATGTTGACTACCAGTCAAGATTGTCTACAAGATACTTTTTTCTGTGTACTACAATTTATATATGTCAAAAGCCTCCGGAACAAAATAGGGGAGCTGGAATACTTAGCAATAGATAAAAATATTGATATTATTGGCATTACTGAAACCTGGTGGATGGAGCATAACCAATGGGATAAAGTTATCCCAGGTTATAAACTGTACAGGAATGACAGGAAGGGGCAAACAGGAGGTTGTGTAGCCTTGTATGTCAAAGAAGTGATAAAATCACACAAATTGGAATATCCCAGTGATTTGGAGTTACCATTGGAAACTCTGTGGGTAAGAGTATCAGGCCACAAGGATGGCCTAACAGTAGGCATATGCTATCGGCCTCCCACCCAAGCCCCTGAGGGAGACTGGGAGTTGGAGAATATTGTAAAGGAGGCATCCAAGAAGGGAAGCCTGGCTTATAATGGGGGACTTCAATTACCCTCACATAGACTGGGTGAACTGTTGTTCGGCACATGATAAAGATATAAAGTTCCTATGTATGCTAAATGACTGTTTGCTGGAACAGATGGTTGAAGACCCAACTAGAGGTACAAGAATCCTTGTTCTGATCCTGAGTAATATGCAGGATCTGGTGCAAAATGTTAATGTGACTGATCCAATAGGGAACAGTGACCCCAGCACAATTACTTTTAGCTTAATCATAGACTGCCAATTACTGATAAAATCTAACAGAGAGACCTTAAATTTTCAAAAAGGAAATTTCCCAAAGATGAGGAAACTATTTATTTATTTATTTATTTATTTATTTATTTATTTATTTATTTATTTATTTATTTATTTATTTATTTATTTTAAGGGTTATATACTGCCTGTCTTCCCAAAAGAACTCCGGGCGGTTCACAACACACAAAATGAAAACAGTTAGATACAGCATAAAAACAATAATAAAATCAATTTAAATCAGGTAAAAGGTGCATATAGGCAGATGGCAGGCAAAAACCCCACAACCCCCCCCACCATAATTAAGAGTCACCAAATGCCTCCCGGAACAGCAAGGTCTTTAATGCTTTCCTGAGGGCTAGTAAAAAAGAAGCTGAAAGGGAAAATTGAAAGAGTCCAAACACTCCAAGAGGCATGGAATACATACCCACAAGGAACAAGGGCACTGCCAGGTCCAAGAGGACTTCGAAGTGGCTTCCAGGAGCTTTTTGGGATGTGATCAAAAGCAAGAAAAGCTCATTTAGAAGATGCAAGGCTTGTCCAGATGAGAACAATAGGTAGAAACATAAATTCTGGCAAAACAAATGCAAGGAAACAACCAGGAAAACAAAGCAAGACCTGGAGGAGCCTATAGCTAAAAACACTAAAAGAAATAACAAGGACTTCTTTAAGTACAGTGGTACCTTGTATAAAGGAATTAATTTGTTCCAAATGAAATTCTGTTAAGCAAATGTTCCTTTATACAAATTTCCCATAGGAATGCATTTAAAAGAGTAATCCCAAATCATGACTATTTTTATGTTGTACGTAGAGATGGGCACGAAATGAGCGATTTTTCGTTTTCGTTTTCATTTTTTTGTTTCATTATGCAACGAAAATGAAATGATTTTTTAAAAACAAAACGAAAACAAAAACAAAATGACCAAATTTGCCGTGTTTTTGTTTTCGTTGCAGCAGATGCATTGAACTAAAAAGAATGCTAACGAAACAGCAATTTTTTGTTTTCGTTTTCATTTCATCGTCATTTCATTTCATCGTTACCTAACAAAACGAAAACAATTTTTTTTTTGCAAAAACATCACAAAAATGAAAACGAACCGAAACGGACCCCTAAACGACCAAAAGACAAACGAAACACCATTTTTTTGAGTCGTGCCCATCTCTAGGTACGGATTTGTCCCATAGACAATTCTGTTAAGCAAGTTTCCCCTATCTCCGGAATTTTTTATGTTATTTTTTACGGCCATACCACCCTGAACACGCCTGATCTTGTCTGTTCTTATATTTCTATATGTTGAAAAATAGCTCTGATAGTTGCTTTTTTGTATGGGTGAGAAGTGGTTAATTGATGAAAAAAAAGTCAGGTTTCCCTTGCTTGTTGTCATTTTGTGTATGTTAGTTCCTGGTATTTTGAATGATGGATTCCAGGACAATATACCACATTCATCAGACATCTTTTTTTACAATATTGAATTTAAATTACAAGGCAACTGGTCATTTAAAGCTTATAACATCTATTGCCTTCATTTAGTCAACTTTTCTTAAAACTGAGAATGCAGTTGAACGAAGTTGCTCATTTATTGCCATTACAAATCTTTTCTGGTTGAATCCAAGGATATAGTTTCAATGAGCAAGAAAAGCAAATTATATATAACCCCTGTTTAATTCAATTTAATTTATAGGCCACCTTTCTCCCCATGGGAGACCCAAGTTGTAACTAGTGCTAATGTTAGAGGAACTTAGTGCATATTTCCATCTTTTCATTTTGATCTTTCCTTGCATGTGACAATTGGATTGCCAACGGCTCAAATTGTCATTAGTAGTAGAAAAGTCTGGACAATATCCAGAAGAGATAATCCTCTTTGTTTCCCCAAGGAAGACGCCGGCAGCATCATTTTACATCGTACAACCTGCTTTTGTAGCTTAGTGTATCTCAGAAGAATCATTTACTTCTTTGAATGGCTTACCGACTGAGGTACATTTGTTATCTGCAAAGGCTGCAGGGAACAGAGTCCCATAAATCGACAGGTTATATAACGGACTATGGCATTTTATCCACAGCACCACTTCTGCTTCTTCCATTTGATCAAATAGTTAAAATATTAACAGGAAGCAGCATGGTTGAAGTTATACAACATTAGAATGTACCGTACGTTAGCTATTATACACATATTATACACATATACAGATACTAGTGCAGCACTACATTACACTGAACTTATAGTGCCAACTATAGTGCATTGAAAAGGTAGTAAATCAATGGGAAGTGCGACTAGAAACATTCACCCATATGCAGAGGACAGAATAATGTTTATACATAGTGATGTTTGTACACATAATCTTTTGTTTGCTTTTTAAATTCTAAATGTCTTTCTGGGGGAACTTGCACGTGTTAGTTGCCAGCATGGAACACTAATTCACAGATTAGAATGTGGTTACACATGGGGGAGAACCCTCTGTATTTGAATCAGGTTTAGCTATTTTAAATTCATTGGGAAATCAATATATTTTGAATTGACCCAAACTAAGGCCATCCTGTAGAATAGCTTTAATCTCCTTAATGATTTCTTTTGTAGAGTCATAAGCACAAGGTTTATAGGCACTTGTGTCTGACAGTTGTCTATGAATTTCCAGCGTATACTCTTTGGTATTCTGAATGATAGTGACCCCACCCTTATCAGCTTCTTTTATCACAAGAGTTGGATCAGAAGAGAGAGATCTAAGGGTACACTTCTCTACTTTACTCATGTTGTTCCATGGGGATTTTGTGGACTTCTCTAGTCTATCCAAATCCCTTAAAACCAATATTTCAAAAGTTGTAATTGTGGGGACAGGATTCCCAGGAGGCATAAACCAGGATTTTCTTCTAAAATTATTTCTGTCTCCCTGAGATTGTGCTGCTGATTTACCAAAGAAATGTCTAAATTTAACATTTCTAAGACAAAACAAAACAGATCCAGTCTCACCTGAGTGGAATCGTATGCGAGTGCAGGTAGAAATGTCACTCATTGGCTGTCGGAAAGGTTTACAACCGTTGACTCCTTTTCTATATCTTATCCAAAATCCACAAGGCAGACAACCCAGTGGCAGGAAGACCTATAGTTTCTGGATCCAATTCAATCCTTGAACCTCTATCTAAATTTGTTGACCATTTTTAAAAACCATTCCTACTTGAAATTTGTTCATATATTCAAGATTCCAGGATTACAATCAATAAATTAGAAGGAGTCAGAGTACTAGACAAAGATAAGGATATATTGGTCACTCTTGATGTGAAGTCCTTGTATAGCAGCGTGGGGAAAAGGTGGGAGGTTTAAACTTTTTTTTTGCCTCCCTCAGCCCTGCATTTCAATGGATAAAATTTTCCTCATTGGAATCCATTGGTTCAATGCATTCCAATGAGGAATCACTGGGGTGCTTTTTTTTTTTTGCCTCCCCCAGCCCGCACGCCAGCTGATGGGTGCTGGTGGAGGCAAAAAAAAATAAAAAAACCTTCCGCCTTTCCCCCGCCTGATGTGGTGCAGGAAAAGGTGACAGTTTTTTTTCTTTTTCTTTTTCTCCATTGAAATGCATTGGGTCAATGCATTTCAATGGAAATTTTTCTTCTTCTTTGGAATGCATTGGTTCATTGCATTCTAATGAGGAATGGCTGGGGTACACTTTTTTTGCCTCCCCCAGCCTGTGAGCCAGCTGATGGGCACTGGGGAAGGCCAAAAAGAAAAAAAAAAAAAAAAGAAAAAAAAACTCACCTTTGCCCCACCCGATTGGTGCGTGAAAAGGCAGGAGATTTTTTGTTTCTTTTTTCTTTTTTGCCTCCCCCAGCACCCATCAGCTGGTGTGCAGGCTGGGGGAGGCAAAAAAAAAATAGTTCAGAACTCTCACCTTCCTCTCACCCGATTGGTGTGGGGAAAAGGTGGGAGTTTTAAACTTCTTTTGCTGCCCCAGCGCACTAGCTGATCAGCGCTTGGGCTGGCAAAAAAAAAAGCACACAAGCACCACACACACACACACACACACACACACACACACACACACACACACACACACACACACACACACACACACACACACACACACACACATAACCAACCAAACCAAATGAAAATATGAAATGATTTTTTTAAAAAAAAGTTTCATACGAAATGAACCCCCCTCTCCCCAAACTAAAAATGAAATGAAATGGAATGGAATTTTTCATTTTGTGCTCATCTCTAAACTGCACCACGAAGGAAGATTTTGTATAGGAGTCTCGGATGCTGAGATACCACCTAAAGGACAGGGTTTACTTAGAAGAGGTCATAGAAAACAGTCTAGTTAAGGCTACCAGGACCAGACACTGTTATCTCCTCAACAAAAAGACAAGGAAACCTTCTGATCATATAAACTGCACACTGACATATAATCATGTAACAAATCAGCTGACAAAATGCATAAAAAGACATTGGTACATCTTAGCAGACATTGAAGGGTTTAAGGAGGGAATACAGATATCCTTTTAAAGGACAAAGAATCTGTAAGACATATTGGTTAGAAGCGAATTCAAAGAGAGTGCATCACAGATTCCCAGCATTCTATCTGGAGTTTCCCCTCCACGAGGACACCATCCATGTGGACACTGAGTCTACTATAGCAATACAAGACATAAGTCAGAATTTGTAGACCCACAGAATAAGATGTATACCTTGAGGAATTCTTGTAACTGTAACACCAATGGAATCTATGCCATAATCTGCCCATGCAACATATATATATTATACATCCTGAGACTCTGTCTCCCATCCGTATACAGGATGCAGTGCAAAGCCTCAAACACAACAATTCCAAAAGCCTGTGTGGCTCCCCTTGACTGATATACCACAGTTTAAAATGGATTAAAAAGTTTCCCCAAGAGGCTGCTCACACTGATCCATAAACTACATGGCTACCAAATGACTTTAAACAGTATTCAAAACCACCAATCCCTCCCTCAATTCCCCCAATATTGTCATGAAACCATCTCCCTAATACTCTAATGCTGTATCCAGTGTCCATAGGGAAAGTCTTTCTAATTTGGATTGCCTTTGAAATTTGTATTCTTACGTTGTTCTTCTCCCCTAATTGTACTACCCTCAAGACCTCAGTTTTGCTGGGACGGTCCTCAATGGCATAGTTAACATAATGATTAATCCACCCTGCCTCTTGTCCCAGACTACCCTGATATACACCGGGTGACGATTAATATCTTCTGAATATTTTATCAGCCATTATCTCCCCTCAATTGGTTCCATTATTAGCTTTACTCTCCTGCAGGTAATTTGCATAATATTGTCCTTTAATATTTAATCAATGTTCTCTTTTTAAACTCTCCACTTGGAATGCATTTGATCTTGACCTATCAGAATTAGCATTTTAATTCACATCACCCTCTGCTTTTAAAAGAAACCAGAGCAGAACGTTCTACCTATAGAATGAAACAGAGCTTGTGCTGGGTAGACAAATACGCTTTATGGGGCAAGCTCTGTTTCTTAACACATTAATGGCTCTTCTGCTGAAAAGCTGCTTCAAAAACACATGTAGGCTTTAACAGCAGTCAAGGGGTTGGAAAGCATATGTATTTTTTTAATTTCTGGAGAAGTGTGCAAGGCTAGCTTTTAAGTCATATTAATATTTCAATGGTTCCCAACCAAGGGTGGCCATTAACACCTCACCAAAGTGAAGAGGTGAGGAAAAAGGATCACAGAGTTCACACTTTGGCTGCCTCTAGTAATTCTCTCTTGTGAAAGCTTTCCTGCAAGACCTGAGTGAACAGGGCCTTTCTCCTTCATTTATATCAAGAAGAAGGCTGGTAAGGTGCACACTTGAGAGCATTCAACAGGCCATAATCTTGGGTGCATGACAACTGAGGGCAAGGGATCAGGAAGCCACATACGGCGAGAACGTGCATGGCTCCAAAGCACCCCCGCTTCACAGTGAATTAAAAGGGAGTTGCGGAATTGCAATTTCCTCTTGAATTCCCCATATAATAATGGGGAACTCACTCACCTTCTTGACAGTTTGTTAAATGACTTTTTGCAAAATAAAATCAAATAAAGGCAAGTAAAGCAAACCAGGAACACAGGTAATAGAGAATCGTGTTGGAAAAAATGGGGAGGCAAAGATTGAAGTCATGAGAGATTCTAAGTGGAGAATTCAGAATGAAATAAAATATGATTTGTCTCAGAATAGTAGGAAAAGCTGGGACCTGAGGGCCAGCTCATTCTGCTGTCCTTGTGCTCACTGAAGATGGGGAACTTCACGGCCCCTGGCTCTCTTATGGTTCTTCATCTTTAGGTTCACCTTTCAGAGTTGTCCTCTGTTAAGCAGACTCCATAGTCATTCTGCACATGACTGGGGAGGACACCAGCCACCAGCCATCTCAGATAGGGCAGGCAAATAGAATAGGTTTATTCAGGCATTATCCCTGAAAGTGTGTGAAGTGGCCAGATTCATGGTGCACAGTGCCTGCCAGCCTTTAGGAAGGCATTGAAGACCATGCTCTTCAGAGAGGCGTTTGGTGACTTTAATTAACTTTTTTCCCCTCCACCACCTGCCTCCTGCTTTTCTTTGTTTTTTTGTTTTAAAGTGTTTTTAACTGTTGTTTATGTACTTATGTTGTTGATCTGATTGTTTGCTTACCCATCAGATTGCTGTGAACCGCCCGGAGTTCCTTCGGGAAGACGGGCGGTATACAATTTCAGACCCCCCGCCCCACCATGCTCATTTCATGAAGGCCTTAAAGTAGTAAAGCTACACTTGGAGTATTTGAGATGGTCACCGCATCTCAGAAAGGACATCGTGGAACTGGAAAAGGTGCAGAAGAGAGTGACTAAAATGATTATGAGGCTGGAGCACCTCCTTTATGAGGAAAGGCTACAGCATTTGGAGCTCTTCAGTCTGGAAAAAGGTGCCTGAGGAAGGATATGATTGAGACATACAAAATTATGCAGGGCATGAGTAAAATGGATAGAGGGACACTCTGCTCCTCTCACAAAATACCAGAACTAAGGGACATCCACTCAAATTGAGGGCTGGGAGATTGACAACAGACAAAAGAAAATACTTCTTTACCCAGTGTGTTGTTAGTCTGTGGAACTCCCTGCCACAGGATGTGGTGATGGCATCTGGCCTGGATGCCTTCAAAAGGGAATTGGACAGATTCCTGGAGGAAAAGTCCATCACAGGTTACAAACCATGATGAAGATGTGTAATCTCCAGGCTTAAAACCAGGGTACTTCAAGGACCAGGTGCAGGGGAGTGGCATCAGGAGACAGACATCTAGTCTTGTGTGCTCTCAGGGGCACTGTGAGATACAGGAAGCTGGACTAGATGGGCCTTTGGCATGATCCAGCATGGCTCTTCTTACGTTCTTATGTTCCAGAACCCAGGTAGGAAAGGATTAGGGGTGGAGGTAAGGCGTACATGTGTTCCCATGCCCCCACTACATATTGCACCTGGATAGGCTGGGTATTCCCACTAAATTGGTTGACCAGTAAGGAGAAATGGAACTCTGCAATGAGTTGCAAGGGGTCTTATGAGAAAGTGGTAATCAATCCTGTTGTGAAAATCAAGGTTGAAATCTAGAGAGCTGGATTGCATTCCAGCCTATACCTCTGAAAAGAAAACAGATTTAATTTATTTTGAGTTTGTTGCTGGCCTCATTCCTGCCCAGCTGTCCCCCTCCAACACCTTTAATTTGTTAACCAAACCTTCGCTCCTGGAACAGACACATTTTTGGGGCTGTTTACGGCAAATATGTGTTATGCTCTTGGTGAGTTGCCTGCCAAGAAGCATAGCTTGGGACTAAAGATGTCCGATTTTTAAAAAATCTAATAAGTAGAACGTTGCCTTTGACTGTAAGTCAATGGCCCTAACTATTTAATCCTCCTCAGTGAAAGCTGCCATAAGGTTTATAGTGAAGTGAAAAAAAAAACTGGCTGAAACTGATGCCCACAGAAATGATAGCATGTGGAAATACTCAAAAGAGTAGTAGGTTTTGTCAAGAGGAAAGCAAGATTCTCTCCCCACCGCTCCCTGAAAGATGGGTGGAACAAATCATATTCCAGAATATTTGGAAAACCTTTGAGGAGGAAAAAAATGTTAAATGCTGTGGCCTGCTTTATTTTTGAACCGTTTAGGAAAAGAATGAGGATTTTTAAATGCTATGTGATCCACCAGCAGAGAGAAGTTGTTCTTTTAAATATTTTACTGCTGGAATCACAAAGCGTGTGGAATTTCTTTGAAGCCAAAAGGTCTTCAGCTCATGGCTGTGGAAATGACTGCCTTAGGCTACTTAATATTCTTAGTGTCTCTAAATCCACCGACAAATGAAATCCAGTTGCAATAATGTAAACGGTGAAGAATCTATATTCCTTTCATGAATAATTTGGCTTGCTTTGAAAAACACATTTTCTAGAAGTTACCCTCCAAAAAGTTGTCCATGTTGTGCACCTCCTCTGTAGGGCAAAGATATATGTTTGCCTTCTTCAACCTGGTGCCAGACTACATCTTCCATAATCCCCATACAGCCTGGGCAGGTCTTTGAGGTCAATGGAAGCAGCAATCCAGGAGAGCCTGGTAAAAAAAATCTATTAAAATGAAAAGGAACTCCAGTACAAGTGCAATGTATTATTCCTACAATATCTTAGAAAGGAATTAGAATTAAGTAATGTTGCAAATCTACCACTAATTAGGCTCTACCTTCTTCCTCCACCACCATCCCAGAAATAAATATGGATATGGGTAGAGTCAGTTTAATGGTCTGTCTTTCCCTGCTGTAGGAAAGGGAGCAAGAGTTCCCATGCTCCTCAGCCATGGTTTTGAGATTGTCTGCAACCACGCTATATTTCACATGTCCACTGGATGGCATGTTTACCTATCACCACCAGTCTTCAGAGCAACAAACAAGCAAGAACAACTCTATCCATCTTATCCATAAGAGATTGTCTGAGATTTTATTGCATTTGGCATAGCACTGAGTTACAGCTGCTGAAATTTGTAGGGAGTTCCACCCAGGCAGCCTACATGTCTGACGGAGCAACAAACCACACAGCAGACCTCACAACAACTGCACAACTGATGGTGCAACTCAGCCCATGGAGTTTCTTCCTGTCCATCACTTCTGCCTTGGTGTGTGCTTGTTCAATGTCATGTGATGCAGGCATAGATATCCAAGAGATTTTGGATCTTTTGCCTTTAAACATGGTTTCCCCCTTTAAAAATAGTGGGGATTGATGCGTACACAGTCTCAGCGTTTCTATCAAGCCAAGAAGTCATGTACCATGTGAATGTATAAGCACCTCTGCCAAATGAATGAACACAGCTCCTTGAGATGTTTTGAAGCTTTCTAAGTAAAAAGTGAGGGGAAAAGGTTTTGAGAATGCCCTACCCCTTGCTTGAACTAAAAACAAAAGCCACTTGTCTTCAAGAGGAAAACTACAGATGGCAGCAGTTCAGGGCACTCTAGGTCACTCCTCAGACCACACTGTTTTCCACTCAGAATGTTGAAATGTGGAGTCCAAGTCCTATCTCTAGTGAAACTTAATGATTCTCTATGTGTGGTGGGTATGGACAGCTGCCAGCTTTTCTTTTCTTTGGGGGGGGTGTCAATATTCATTATTTCTTAACCCTCCCAAGGATGAGCGAAAGTGAGTTAACATTGGTTCATGGACTATAGTCTGTTATCCTGTCTTCAGTAGAGGCAGCAGTTTTAAATGCTTGAGAAATCCCTGATATATAGCCCCTATTGATTCACAAGATTCTGCCCCCCATCTGCTTCCCCACCCAAGTAGAGATGGGCATGAAATGAGCGATTTTTCATTTTCGTTTTCATTTTTTGTTTCATTATGCAATGAAAACGAAACGAAATTTTTTTAAGCAAAATGAAAACGAAAATGAAACAACCAAATTTGCCTTGTTTTTCGTTTTCGTTGCAGCAGATGCATTGAACTAAAAAGAATGCTAACGAAACAGCAATTTTTCATTTTCATTTTTGTTTTTGTTTCGTTACCTAACGAAACAAAAACAATTTTTTTTGCAAAAAACGTCACAAAAATGAAAACGAACCAAAACGGACCCCTAAACGACCAAACGACAAACGAAACACAATTTTTTTGAGTTGTGCCCATCTCTACACCCAACCATGGGGAGAGAAATCCATCAGTGCCTGTAAGCCCAAAGGCAACATCACTCCTGTTCTATGATCTGACATCTCTAGATCTCCTTTGTTCATTCACATCATTTGTTCTATAGTCTAGTGCTTATCCTCATCTTTGTTGGTAAATGGGTAATGCGCATTTATTTTGAACCAAAATGTACTCAGCAATTAGGTATTCAGATTCCTTTCTTGTCAGTTACTATTCCCACAGGAGAAAAGTATTATTACTCATGTGTCCCTAGGGTCTAAACCCCCACCTCCCAAACCGTTTTAAATTATGACTGGAGTATATGCATTCAGGATTCAGAAAGAAGATAGTCATTACACTCTACATTGCATCCAACTATTTCAAAAGAATGAGGGAGAGGCACACATACACACACAGAGAAAAGCAGTGCCACAAGATTTATGAGTTTGGTGCCTGGGAAACAACACATCAGCATTGAGCACAGCGACTGGAAGGAAGAGCCTTGATGTGATCTTCGATGCAGAAAAATAATTCTGAGGAATCACTATCTATGAAGGCAACCAAGTTGCTTAAACTGTTGAAAATAACATGGTGGTTTTTTTTTTGAAGTGAAGGTGGAAGATTTTTTCTCTTTGACTCACAGAACCAAGGTAATCCACTGAGCCTAGATTGGTAGGAAATTCAGGTCAGTGAGGTATATTTTCAGAAAGTGCTTGTTGACACAGGGCAGAATTAAATAGTGGAAAGTCTGGTGATGGCTGCCACTCTGGAAGACTTTAAAAAAAAGCAGATTTGATAAATGCACTTGAGGTTACCAGAGCCAGTATGGTGTAGCAGATAAAGGGCTGGAATGGAAAACAGAAAATCTAGCTTCAAATCCTGGTTTACAGGCACTGAGTGGCAATGGTGAACTACTTCCTGAAAATGTTGCATACCTCCAAAAACTTTAGTAGGATATCCATGTCAGAGATGACATGACCAAGTGCAACAACAAGAGGAATGGCAGCGCCTATTAGTCAAGATAGCTTTGTAGCACCTCTAGGCTACCACACTTCATCAAAATACATACTGCCTAAAGCCAGCCAGATTATGCTCTCTGTGAAACTGATTCCAGCTCCTCCATCCCTTGCCAGTACATCAATCAGTTGATCAGTCAACTCTCTTGCTCACTCACCTGCTTTTTTGCATCCTTTTAGTGCATCTGGAAGTTGAGTCATGGCAACTGGACTTTTTGTCTTAAGAGATCGAAACATTTCGCTACTCATCCAAGCAGCTTTCTCAGTCCTTTTAGTGCTATGTCACTTTGAAATTTTAAACCAAAAAAGGAGAACAGATCACCTAATAGGTGGCAACAAACTAAAAATCAGTAGGTCAAAATATTGATTTCTTGGGCATGACACAGCTCTATGATCATTAGGTAAACATTGTGGTCCATCGGTAGCCTGGAAATGCAATTTAAATAAGCATAATGCAAATTGTGAGTTTAGTCTCTGACATTACTACAATATAGCACTTAAAAACATGCACACATAGTATTAAACATTTTCCCAAGGAAATGCACACAGCAATTCAAATATCATGTCACTTTAAATCAATTTCAAATAACACCACTGCATATTCCAATCTATTTGACTAATGTAGCCTCACCAATCACTATTAGTCTGTCTTCTATTGCCTGGTCACAACTTGGAGGTTTGCCCAGAGGACATGGACATTTTGTTTAGGAGGGTCAAGAAAGGAGATCTAGAATAGTATGGCAGAGTCCCAAGAAGAAGAAATATATATGTAACAAAGAGAAGTATTTCTGGTAGCAGTGATGCTTTGGTTTGGTAAAATTAGAAAAACAGCTAGAAATATCTCTTTCCATTCCTTTCTGTGGCAGAGCTGTTGCCAGCATAAGGAATAGCTCTCGACATATAAAAACTCTGTACAACATATTGTATTTGTTATTATGTACTAGACACCTGGTCTGCCTGCCAAAATATTTTGGCAGAAAAAGGCCAGTTCTCTAAATATGTTAAAAGTTTCTGCTAAAAACAAAGACAACTATAACATTAAAAGGGAAACTGTGGATTAATTGTGTCTATGCCTTGTTTTAGTTAAAGATAAATCTATTCAGTGAAGTTACTTGTAAATACAAACAACATGGTGTCCAAACGGGCAGGACAAAGATTAAAGTGATAAACTGAAATGTACAATATTATGTACAATACAATGAAATTAAAATGTACAATAAAATTGAGCCCTCCAATCACTTACCTAAATGAACTCCAACTAACAATGAACTGATCCCTTCATAATTATTTCTTGTGTTTCCAAAATTATGAAACACCATTTTACATCCAGATGTAAATTGCCTGTTTTTAAAAAGTTCTGAAGCAGTAGCAAATGTAAACACATTGCGATACTGGAGGATCTGAGGGGCATTTTCTGTATTATCTTTACCTTCTTCAAGAGGCTTTCTGAGATTAGAGGAACCAAACTCCTGCAACAATTTAAAAGGAGGCAGAATTGTTATGAAAATCTCACTGAGATTATCTAACACCTCCTACATTCAGAGTCTAAATGGAGGGAAAAGAAGATGGCTTTCTACTTCATGCTTGAGGGGTCATGCTTTTTTTTCCCTCTGCACTTTCCAGAAACAATTGTATATGATGATCACCTGCAATTTCTGGGTGTAATTTCTGCCACATTTTGAAGGTTTGTGGAAGGAGCCACACTTTCAACCATTTTTTTACCACTAGATTCTATGGTGAGGGTTTATTGAAATGTAATGAATTCTAATTACTACTTCTAATGGCTGATTTAACTCTATTTTTTGAGTTAGGATTTTTGTTGGGTTTTTGAGGTATGATTTATTCAAAAGTAAAACTTCCCCCATGCAGAAATAGGGATCCTAAAAATCCCAAGATTAGAAATCGCTTGTATAAATTGCAAATACCAATATTGTTTACCGTAAAAGAATATGGTTGGCACCAACCAATTTTTATTTGGAAAGAATCTGGGCTGTAGGGGCTGAAATATTGATCCTCAAAAAGATCCCTCAAAAGGGAAAACAGTTACATTAGGACCCCTGTATCCTGGTTCCTGGCCGCCCCATGGATAATGAAATCTGCATAAAAAGTGAATGCTCTTATCTGAAGGTGCCAGGGGTGAAAGCAGTTGGAGAGCCCACCAGCACCCTGGTGAACCCCGCCATGATGCTGCACTTCCGCCTCCTCCTCCACTCTTGCAGGTGGGTGGGTGGGATCCCCCTTGCCCCACAGCTGCTTCATCCTCCACCACCACTCTTGCAGGTGGGCTAGTGGGTTATCCTGGGCTATGTGGCTGCTTCTTCCTCCACTGCCACCACCGCTCTTACAGGTGGGCAGGTGGGCTCTCCCAGACTGCACGGCAGCTTTGTCCTTCTCCTCCACTGCCAATGTCCCAAGTGGGCACTCCTGGGTCACTTGGGCTCAGCAGCTGCCATCGCTATACTCTCTGGGCCACTGCACCAATGTAGGCCCGGCACCTTGCACTACCATTCACCATACGAGGATAACTGAATCTGCGGATGGCGAATCAACAGATACGGGAGTGCTACTGTACTTGGTTATGAACTGAGCATAAGTGGAACAGGCTTAAAGCAAGAGTCCATACATTGTTGCAGTTTTGTGACCTGGAAAGGCAGATCTTTGGAGGGCAATGAAAGGTAAAGGAACAACTCAAAAGACAGGTTTTCTTTGAAGAGAAAAAAAGTCATGCTTTAAATAATGCAATGGAATGATAGTTCTGCAGAAAGGGGTACATTTTGTCATGGATCCCCAGGGAATTAGTATATAGTTTTGTAAGGCATATTCAAAGTGTTTCTTGCAGTACAAAAGGAAAGAGGAATTGTGTTTGTCCCAGTCCTGAGTACTTTCAGTAAACATCTCAGGATTCTTGCGAACAGCCTCCTAACACCAGTTTTCAAAGGGGAAACCAACTCCGGGTCTGGGCCAATCTGAAGGTCTGATCTTTTCAGTGAGGGTCCAGTTAGGTGAAATGGGAATGAGAACTCTTGGGAATGAGAACTCTTAAATCCTTCTAGACCAAACAGACAGTGATGGTGGCATAGAGATTATATGTCCAGTTGTAAAATATTTAAAAAGCTACTTAAAAAGAATAGAGAACAAGCTAATCCATTTAAGGCGTAAAAAAGCTGTTTTTTGCTTTATAGCTGGGAATGCTCAGTTCTGATGTTTAGTGCTTATATCCTGCCATAGTCTCAAGCATTCCACTCATATTGTCACTGTATGATTACAGTGGACCCTTGTATAACAAACAGTTTGTATAACATAAAATTTGTACGACATAAAATATTCTGGAGATAGGGGAAATTTGCTTAACAGAATCGCCTATGGGGCAAATCCATACAACATAAAAATGAGATTACTTCATTTTCAATGCTTTCCCATGGAAATTTTTATAAAGGAAAATTTGCTTAACATAATTTCATTTGGAATGAATTAATTCCTTTATACAAGGTACCACTGTATTTGGTAATTAAAAATAAAACAAAACTCCACAGGTGTTATGTACTATTAAGTCACTACTGTGGTGTGATGACTTTATGATTTAATGACCTCCAAAAGATTGTATCATTAGCAGCTCTGCTCAGATCTCATGAACTAACAGTATATCTGGATCTGGATCTGCATCTGCATCTGAACCTGTATCTGTATCTATACTTATAATGCATGTGGACTGCCTGTAAAGAGTTAAATTGCATTTTTTAGAATGCAAACATTTCCTGGCTTGAGCTTCAGTGGTTTTTCTACTGACACAGCAGTATAGGGTGAACTACAACTCAGAAACAGCTTATGTCTTATTTTATTACTACTATAGCCATTCTATTCCGGGACCTAAGGTCTGTTCTCCATGTTTTGCTTCCTGAGTGAAATAGCAATGGGAGGGGTGAGGAAGAACGTTAAAGTCTCAATAGTCATTTTGTAAAACTTCAGTTTATTTTTTTGAACATAACTGCTGAGATCTTGTTTCTCAAAGTGTAAATGAAACTGCTTGGATGCCACATATAAACCATATTAAAACATTGCTTTGCTGTATGTAGTTTTTATTTAGTTAAACCTACATTTTGGTGCATGTGGCCCACTGATTTGTGATGAAAAGTAGGCAGCATGGGGAAGATCTCTTTGGAGTCCAGATTCAATCATGCATTCAATAGTTGGCTAAAATGGTGACGACGTCTGGATCCAACCGTGTGGTATTTCCATAAGATGTAAAAGTGCTCTCCCTAAGTTAAAATTCCATGAAAGACTGTTGTTGGTTTCTGAATTTGGAAATTGTATCCCTCTGTTGTGAAAAATGAAGACTAATTCTGGTTGGTCCTGCATACCTTGGAGCCAATTCTATCTGTTGGTACTACTGGCAGATTATTTCCCTAAGGAGGTTGCAAATATAAGCTATGGAATAGCATTTATTCCAAATATTATCAAATTCTAGATTTTAAAATACTGGGCATGTTCAGACTATGAGTCCCTACTATTGTAACCTGCATTATTCTCTGAGAGAGGTGTCCTGATCAGGTTTTGTGTGGTTTGTTGGTATATTGATTGGTTTACTGAAGACACATCACTGCTATGCTTTACCCTCATATGTTAGGAGCAAATTAGATGTGCTTTAGATGTCTGAATATGATTAATGTTCATGTTTCTTGTTATGGAATGGTAGACAGAGATGTGTAGGCAGCATTTGGATTCTGAGAGTGGCACGGGCATTTTAACTCATTTTGTCTTCAACAGCTTTCAGAGCGATTATCTGCCCAATCTGCTTTTTTAAATTTGTGAACTATACTAGTATAAAAATACAGTTCACAACTTGCATTGCACTTGCAGTCCTTACAAAGTGAGCAGAAGGTGGGCAAAAGGAGTAGTGTTCACTCCCATATGCCACATTTCATGTTGCATCTTCATTATGATAACATTATGATAACTGCCTCCTGAGCTGCGCCTGCTGGAGCCCCTGCCTGCCTTTAAGAGGGCTCTGAAGACCTTCCTCTTCAAAGAAGCATATGCCTTATTAGTTAGTTTCTCTTCTTTTTCCTACCCCTAACCGTCTGTTGCCATCTTGCCCTCCGCTGCCCTTGCTTGGTGGCCTGCTATTTTTAGCTTTGATAACTTTCCCGTTGGGAAGATGGAGCGGATATAAGTGGACATGCCTAAGAAAGAAATGAAATAGGCAACCACACAGGCCAAAACAAGGTAAAATCACACAAGTGGAACTGCTATCTCCCTTCCCCCAAAATCTGCATTATATACTGCATACTGATGCCAAAATATATTAAATACCCATAGCAAAATATTGGATCTATTCATCATGAGTGCTGATGTTATATAGTTGACAGAATAACTATCAAATGTAACAGGGAGAAACAGGGCACAAGGAGTGGGAGGGAGAATGAGCTAGAACCCTCTGTCCTAAACACTCTGATCTGGGGTTGTTCACACTTCCCAATTGCTGCTCTGTACCTAAGAAAAACACTCATATGAATTGCACCCATCAATTCACATCTAATCTAGAATTTAATTTGCTAAGTGATGATGAACACTGACTCTCGGTTAAGTGTATGAAATACCTCTTTGGAACGTGCTGAAATCCACATGTTATAAAATTATTTGCAAACATCTTGGGAACTAAAAGGTGTGAGGAAATGATCTACTGAAACTTGATCAGTGGTACACCAGTGAAACGGGAAATGGCATCTAGGGTTTTCAGAATAGCTGGCATATCTTGCCCACCCTTGACGAAAAAAGCATGGGAGACCATTAGGTTGGGTATAAACTAGGGCCACACTTTATTAACATCACAACAATGAACCAACAAATGGTAAATCCATTAGGGGCCTGCAGTAGTACGGATTCACACTTGGAACCCTGAGGTCTCCCGGGACCCCTCCAACTGGCAACCATTAAGGGAGAGTCACAACCCTGTTGATGTCCTGTCCCCGAGACAGCACAAACATGGCTGGCAAATTCCCTAACCCTTCCCTGGGTCCACCAGGCCAGCTATTGGCGCCTCATGGCCCCCAAACTCATCCTTCCCCACGGTGCCAAGAGGTTGGATGGACCCAAAGAAAATCTTGGAATCTTACTCACCAAATGTCTTACCTTCCCACACTACTGCCATGGGCATGGTCCTAGCCCTGCTATGGCCCATGTCTCCCAACAGACTTAGGACCTGATCCTGCAGACCCATCTAAATATCTGCCAGGAATAAATCTAAACCCACATCTGAAAGATGGACACCATCTGCACAATACAACTCTGGCCTGGTAAGGTTAATCCCAGGGTCTCCCACCACTGCCCCCTGGTGTCCCAAGACTGCCCAGCAAACCACCCTGTTGACTCCCCTGCACGAATGATTAATGTGCCAGGGGTCACATTCTGACCTCCATTTAAATTGTGGTACCATAGTCGACCATACCACTCTGCTGTGGCAGGCTCCTTTGTCCCTAAAATGCCTCTATCTGTGCCTTAAGTTGAGCCCAATTGGGTCAATCTTCCTCACCTGAGGAAGACTCAGGTAGTAAAATTGCTGGGGTGGCCCTCTTCGCTGGCTGCTTGCCCCTCAAACACCCCTGTCCTTTCTTTGGTGCAATCAGGGAAATGCTCGGAAACATGCACACTGTAATTGGCTCCTCGTACTGCCTACTAACCCCCCCCCCCAAAAAAAAAATTCTGGGAAAGCTAGTGAGCCTGGGGAAGCTTATCCTTGCCCCAATGGCCCTGTACCCAGGCTTCCAGCCACTGACATGACCCTATCTGGTGATCAAACCTCAGGGGACTGCTGCACCCCCAAATCCATCACTGCACTGCGCCCACCAAAGTCGGTCACCTTGTTCTTTCCCAGCCAGCTCCTCATGGCTCTGCTGCCCATCCCACTTACTTTGCTAAACCGCCTGGGCCGCAGCAAGCCACTGCCAGGGGCTGGGTCACAGCTCTCAAAATGGCTGCGGGTCTCCCAAATGGCAGGTGACACATGGCACACCACGGAGCTCCTTCCCTCAACAAAAGCTGACCAGAAAACAGTCCAAAATCCTCACAGAGCCCTGTTTTATTTAGGGCTCCACCCACCCTCACCTTGCAAGATTGAGGCAGGTGTCTCACCCATTTGCCTGGGAGGGCAAAGCGGCTCTGCATTCAGATTCCCTCTGCAGAGCTGCACCTTTTTTTTGCACAGGGTGGTGGAAATGACTGTAAAAATGAAAATACTGTAATAATTGATCGCAGATGTGCTGAAGAAGATTCAGTTTAGCTTCTGTAAATGAGAGCCTAATTTCACCAACTTTTTAGAATCCTCAAGAATGTCAACAAGGAAGACATTTATTCTTGTCTTTCAAGTATCTGATTTAGTGTTGATTAAAACAGCTGACAGCAATGAATGCACAATCCACCAAGTCCTAAGAGCTGTTTTAACCTGCTTGAACCTTTGCTTATGTTTTGCTCTGAATTTTCTCAGGTGTCTCAGTGTTTGTTAGGTGTTGACAAATTTGGAATGCTCAAAGCAAGTTTGCTGTGCCAGTCAATGTGAAAATTTCCCTAGATGCTTCAAGCTAAACTTTTGGCAGGAAGATTGCCCTCATGTAGAAATGGTTCAAAGAAAAAAAATGTGGCATGCATGGCCTGTGTATCAGGCATAGGACAGGGAGAGAAACCTGTGACAAACCTGGAGTCTAATCTGCTTATCCTTGGGCTGGTTCTGTCCATCTCTTGCTGAGTAATCGATCCATCTGACACATTTTGGCCTCAATAAGGTTGGAGGAACTGACACCCCAGCAGCAAAGTGACAGATTCATCATGTTTTGTTAATGAAAGTTCTCACATTACAGCAGAGGAAAGTCTAGTGCAATTGATAAGAGCTCCTACATTATCAAAATATTATGACTCTCTCTGGTATGGCCGGATCCTGTGGCATTGCAGAAATATCTATAGCTGTGGCTCTCAAACTTGGGTCTCCATGTGCTCTTGTGTTAAAATTCTACTAAAAAGAAATCCAAGCCAGCACAGCTAGTAGTTAAGGCTTCTGAGTAGAGATGAGAACAAAGCCCATGAAGGTGCTTTGTACTCAGGATGTAACACAGCTCTATCCCTCTCCCTCCTGGGCTGCCTGGGCCACTTACCAACTATCTCACACACACACACACACACACACACACACACACACACACACACACACACACACACACACACACACACACACACACACACACACACACACACACACACACACACACACACACACACAGAGGGTCCTTCTTCCCCAGAGGTCCTCCAGTCTCAACAAGAGCCGATCCAGCCTGCCCTTGACTGGAAGCCAACCTCTTTGGTGAGGAAACAGGATGGGGATTCTCCCATCAAAGTGTACAAAATATTTTGGGATGTTCATGTCCATGTCTACTATTGAATGTTTTAGCCCAAGAACATTTTAAGACTCAAGACTGAGAACCACTGATCAAAAGGAAATACCCACATGAGGCCATAATAACATTAGAGGAGCTTTACTAGATAATAACAATTTAGTCTAGCATCATGTTTACAGGAACATAAATAGATGGCACAAAGTTGGACAGAAATACAATCATAGAACCATGGAACCATAGGATCATACAGTTGGAAGAGACCTCAAGATGTCTTTGAAGATTCTTAGTCATCCAAGTGACTTTATCTGGAAGTTGAGTCATGGCAACTGAACTTGAGAGATTAAAATGTTTCACTGCTCATCCAAACAGCTTTATCAGTCTGAAGAAAGCTAGTTGCGAGTCCTCCATTTTATACTTCACTTTGACCTCATGTCACCTCATATCACTGTGGTCTGAAATAGGCTCATAAGATGAAAAATGGCCTGAATAGGCTTGTTAAGTGGACAATACTCTCAATAGGCCATTAGGTACTGAAACCCATAAAGTATGGGTTGTCAGCTATGGCCTTGGTGATAGAGTTGTGAAGTATTTTTGATTTGTCTGGGTATTGTTGAAATGAGTGCCAGATAAGTAGCAGATAGACTGTGCCCGAGCCCCACATCTCTGTTTATCAGTGGAATGGACAAAAAAGTCTTCTGCTGTCATTCACATGTCCTGTAGAAACAATATCCACCAGGGTTTGAAATAGCCAAGCCATTCTGTCAGTATGCCAGGTGGCCTTAAAGGGATAGATAACATACTCTCCTCTCCAGTTTGGGTGATTCCATTCTTTGGCTCTCTTTGTGTACCATTCGTAGAATCATAGAATCATAGAGTTGGAAGAGGCCTCAAGGATCATCCAGTCCCACCCCTTGCCATGATGGAACACCCATCAAAGTACTCCCAACAGATGGCCATCCAGCCTCTGCTTAAAAACCTCCCAAGAAGGAGACTCCGCCACCCTCCGTGGCAGCATATTCCACTCTTGAACAGCTCTAACCATCATGAAGTTTTTCCTATAATGTTCAAATGGAATCTCTTTCCTTATCCAACTGCTGTTTGCATTCTGTGGCTTTTATTTTCCTCCCCCCATACAGTGCAAGCCTAACTCTGTATCACCTTTTCAGAGGTGGGAAAAATGTCAACTTTAGTAATGGGAGATTATGAATAGTGGGAAAGCTCAGTGGTTTAGGTATTTGTCTGCGGATACTGGGAGTCCAATTCCCCACTATGCTTCCTTCACAAGGTTTGGACTCAATGATCCATAGGACCCCTTGCAGTTCTATAGGTCTAAGATGATGATGACATTAGTTTCAGATATGGCTATCCCATATTTAGCTGTTTTCAGCTCAATTAGAGTCATGGTAGGGGAAAAAAGGCCAGTTTCCCAATCCTTAGCCATTTTCCACATCTTAACTAAACACTACATTTAATATATCTGGCACACTAAGAAACCTCTATTATCTGCATCCAGAGACACTAAAACTATATCTGATTAAGATTGCACACCCTTGATTGACCAACAAGTATTTTCAGCCACTTCTTCTAGCACCAGTATTGCAGTCAAGTGGATCATATTCTCTAAATGGAATACAGGCATAATTCATTCGTTTCTTATTGACATTTTCAGATTCAGATAAACAATTAGTGTCTGAAGGGCAATGAAATTGTGCTATAAATTATTGGCTGAGGGTGTGAAGAAAACAGGAGAGATTGTTCAGAAATAGGGGCTATGATTTCGAACAGCCCTCTTCAAACAGTACTTTCTGGAAGTACTAGGCTGCATTTCCCATCATTTTCTACCAGCAGACTGTAGAGTTTGTATTCCAAGGGAGCGGGAAACTCCTGAGCTGGGAAAATAGTGTTAAATTAGAGAATAAGACCTTTTGAACGAGTGAATAACACAATGCACCACTGAAGGACTTTTTGACCTATAGTTCCTTCAAAAATAATGAACAACTTAATAACTGGAAACATACAAACCCCCCAAACATTAAGCAAAATAAGTGCAGTTATTTTAACATTTTAAGTTTGCGAATGTTAAAACAAATTAGAACTTTTTGTATCAATGCTCCAAGCTCTACGGCAGTGGTTCTCAACCTGTGGGTCCCCAGATGTTCCTGGACTGCAACTTCCAGAAACCTCCACCACTCACTGTGCTTGAAGGGATTTCAGGGAGTTGCAGTCCAGGAACATCTGGGGACCCACAGGTTGAGAATCAATGATCTAGGGCAGTGTTGGTGAACCTATGGCAATCAGAGCCCTGTTTGTGGGCACCCAACATCGCCCCTTTACAGCCACCTGTGTTCAGGTTAAATTGCTGTATTGGCACTTTGCAAAAAAATTAGTGGGTTTTGAATTGCACTTTGGGCACTTGGTCTCCAAAAGGTTCGCCATCACTGCTCTAGGGCATAGATTGCTTATGATGTCATGTCACATTTGGGAAAAGTATTTCTTTATATATATATAATATATAACATTATATATATATATATATAATGTTTCTCCTTTTCTTACAGCCACTTAATGTACATGACCCTTCATGTTTTTAATCCACAGATCAACCATGAGAGGTAGGTTAGGATGGAAAATAATTACTGTTCTAAGTTTCTCTGTGTGCTTCATGGCTGAATCCAGATTTGATCCAGAACCAGACTGGCCCCAGAGTAGCAGTTTAGCTATTACACCATGTGAGCTTTCAAAATTAGGTGGTAAGAGCAGATACTAAGAGCAATTTGGCTTATACAGTCACAAAGTACCCTTTGGGTTTGTATACATAGATTTAGGTGTTTTAAATCCAAGTGCTATAAATTTATGTGATCCTTTGGTTGGTTCATGATCCATGGACTCCATATAGAACATGACATCCAGAACTTGGCAAATAGCATTTAAACAGTAAGAAGATGCAGATGGAGTTCAAAGGGCCCAAAATAGTTAATCATCATTATAGTTTTTTTAAAAGAAACTATATGGATAATTAACTACTGTACTTAAAAAAGCTATTTCCTATTCAACAGCACTAAAACAGTTACTCTAATCAGAATTCTGCAAGCCAATAGCCTTTAGTACAAAATAATTTAAGTAGTGAAGACAGCTCTTATAATAGCTAAAAGCAGTTACATTGCAAAAAAATGGAAGTCATCCTTTTTTAACATTCTTGCTATTTTCCAAGAATAGCTATTTATATATTAGCTATTTATATATTACAGGCATACCTCAGTTTAAGAATTTAATGCATTCTCCAGGATGTTTCATATTGTGAAAAATTTGTAGACCGGAAACGCACATGGGGTGCAATGCATCCTGGGAAAACTTGCTTCAAAACATTTTTTTTAATTGAGATACTGCAGCAAAAAAAATCATAAACTAAGGCATTATTTTCAATGGATTTCCTTTCATAAACTGAAAATTACGTTAGAAGAGGCATTTGTAAACTGAGGTACGTCTGTATTTTGTATTACGTTACTCACATCTTAGTTATTTAAAAAGATATAACAAGTAGAGATGGGCACAACTCAAAAAATGGTGTTTCGTTTGTTGTTTGTCATTTAGGGGGTCCGTTTTGGTTCGTTTTCATTTTTTGTGAAATTTTTGCAAAAAATTTCATTTTCATTTCATTACGTAACGAAACGAAAAAACGAAAACGAAAAATTGCTGTTTCGTTAGCATTCATTACAGTTCAATGTATTTGCCGATTTCTGTTGTTTCGTTTCGTTTCGTTTCATTTTGGAGACAAAATTCGTTTTTCATTTCATTACGTAATGAAACAAAAAAAATGAAAATGAAAATGAAAAATTGCTCATTTCGTGCCCATCTCTAATAACAAGTAACTAAGCCTATTGCTCAGACTCATTAAATGTTGCATATTTCACAGACTCCTTTGCCACTTTTAGAAAAGGAATAGCACACAGAAGTAAGAGAAATTGGCCAGGCAACCCAATTAGAGTATATTGGGATAGGTCAAGGTGGCAGCACTTGTTAAATGAAAGGCCATAACATTTTGAATCTGTTTGTGATACAATGGTGGGAAGAAAAACGGCAGAGATGTTTATCTTCTTTACAGGAAAGGTAACACTGGAGCAGCGTGCTAGGCAGCACCCATCCTCATTACCATGTGGCTTTCTGCAGGGCAGTATGGCAATACATTGATGCACCATTAGGTCAGCCATTAGCCACAATTCGAATGCTAGAAAGATGGGAGGGAGATCATAACTATTTTCAAATGTCAGCATGGTGATAATTAAAGCCAAGCCATGTGTTCTTCTCTTCCCCCTTTCTAACTCATCAGATTCTGGTAATGTAGTCTGAAGAGCCGTAGCAACCTCTTGCGTCCTTGCCCAGAGCTGTGGACTAATCAGGATGCTATTTTTTAAAAAAAAAACCATTCACCCATTTATGCTTTAATTTACAAGAATTGGAAAAGTTACTGTACTTGGTTAAACCAAAAATTGATGTTGTCTATTTCTGTTCTTTATTGGTCTAGTTTAATGCGGTGTGCTCAAGAGACCTGTGGCAGGGGTTTCATGAGCTGAGGTGGGATCTAAGCTCACCTGAGACTCCAAGTAATTGGCCATTTTGTAAGCAGCCCCTTAAGTAAAATGTATGAATAGGGACAAATACATCTGCTGTCACGTGGGCAGGTATTTTTGGTCTTTGACCATAAATAAATTTACTACATACTACATGGGCAGATCTCTGTGATGTCACCATGGCAGAGGAGGCAAGGGCCAGAAAACAATCGAGAAGCGTTTCTGGGCCGGTTGATTATGGAAAAGGACATAAGAGGAACTGACATAAAACTTGTCTAACCAGGTTCTACAGCAACCCAGAACCAGGGAAGAAAAAGCAAAACAAACAAACCAGATTTAGCAGCTGGAGTGCTTATGTTGCACAAGCAGAACCTCTGTGCAAACACTTTTGTGTTGATCCAAGGAGCATTGGGATGGGATCGGTGCCAATTGGGACATGGAAACCCAAGCTTTTGAAGCCACTGGTGGGAGGCTATAAGAAGAGAATTGTAAACCAGCTTTATGGCTTTGCTGAATTCCTGTCTTAGGAAAAGGAGGTCCAATCACATTTCTTGTTTTCTTGTTAGACACAAAGTATCAAGGAGGCCCAGTGGGGAAACAAAGGCCCAACCTCCGGCTCCGCAGGTATCTGCCTCTGATAGGGTAACGACTGAAGATTAAAGATGAGTTTAGATTAGAGGGCTTGCACCTGGGTCGCTTCAAAGTAGCACAGTTGCATGTGGCTGCTTCCTTTGTGTGTTCTTCAGTCTCCTCAAACAGAAGGGATTATCTGTGTTATTACAGAGGGTTTGTTATCTGAAGAAAACGAAATGCACTAGGCTGGGGAAAGCAAAATGATTACTTTCCCCCTTTTTAGTTTCAAAAGGAATGTGTGCATCGAGTGAACATGGCTGTGGTTGGGTTTTTTTTTCAAATTCACACCAACCATTCCAGCAGGAATTCTACCAACCAGCAGAGAACAGCTTTTTTGTCCTCAGTACTATGAACAGAAATATTATCCAACACCTGTAGCCTTAAGAGAGAGAAATTATGACTTCAGGGTGGTTTGATAAACGCAGAGTACTTTTAAATTGTACCCAATGTTCTTTTTGTTATGAGATTATTCAGGTTTTAAAAAAACTTATCAAACTGCCACCCACAGATGACATACTCGAAGTCATGAGGTATTTCCATAAAAGTAATAGAGAGGCATTAGTTTCTGTCACCTTTTCTTTTAAAGAGCTCATCATGCCCTATTATTCTCTTCTTTTACTGATTGAATAAAATGGCTGCCTCATTAAGGCTCACACTTTTTGTCAGTTCTAGGAAACCGTGTAGCCGAAGAAAGCTGCAGTCCATTCATATTTAAACTACTTCTCAAATAATATTTTTACATATGAATAAATCAGAGCCCTAAATGCCTTGTGATCAGGTTACATTCGATGGTCACAAAGTGCATTAGAATATTCCAAAGTAATTTAGGCCATGCAGGCACAATGCTTTTGAATGCTGTTCAACAGGTGGTGCTGTCTACTCAACAACTGCTTGACCACCTCAGAATCATCCTATGTTATTGTGTTCATGGATATGTTTTGGCACTGGAACTTCTCTTCGTATGTGATTGCCTTTGCTGTGAATTCACTGATCATAAAACGTGGTCTCCATTCGCACCGGGCGAGGTTTTAGGTAGAATCCAGTAGTACTTCACGTGCTCCCTTCGCATTCGGAAGCTTACTTGTCCGGTTTCTGCTTTCTTTTATTTTTTAAAAAAAATTACACTATCGATGCATCAATACCCGGCTGTCATTTGCGGAGAGGACTTGTGGGCGGCCATCGTGTTTCCCTGAAGCAGAGCTGCTGGGTTGGTTTTTTTGGGGCTGCTTCTCTCAGCTTCACGCCCTGTGTGCCCAGGGGTGGGCGCGCGCACTTCTTGTAGGCATTGTGCCATCCCTTGCCAGCGGAGGGGCTCTGCTCAGGGGACGCTTGCCCCCCTCTGAAGGCAAGATCAAAAGAACGGGTTAACAAATATCTTGTTTGAGAAAAAGTAAGTTAAAAAAATAAATATACTTTTTAACTCTGTCTGGGACAGGGCGCGGTCGGGGTGGCGCCATCAAAATGGAGGATCGTGCGGACAAAACACCACCAGCAGAGGTTCGTGGTCAGTAACCTTTTTTGTGTGCCACTGATATAAAAACATGCAGAGGTGGCAAGAGTTCTAACACTAGTGGAAATTCATGCAAGCAGTGAACTGCTAACAGCACAGGACACTTGTAGGCATTGTGGTCTAGCAGAAACTTGACAAATCTTGTTTGTACTGTCTGTCTGGGACAACCATCACCACCACCATGGTTTTCACCAGGTCAGTAGAATCCCATTTGTTGAGATTCACTGCCCCAAGCCTGGGACAAGAAGATGGATAAATGTGATGCAATATTCTTGTGTTGTCAAAGAAGTGGAGTAGTAAAAGAGTTGGGAGGGCCCCCTCCCATATTTGCAGTGGCTTCCAAAAGCTTGTGGAACATGAAGTCTCATGAGTTATGATGCTAGTGTTGCACTCGCTTTTTCTGCTGCAAATGACATGACGGACTAAATGCTGGCATGTCAAAAAGACTGGACTAAAGGAAGGGAGTGGGGTGGAGAATTGTTCGGTGCATTTCCTTTGGCCTATCATGCCTTTTGGGGCTAAAACACGTTCAAACTGAAATAGCAAACCCTGGTACCAGCTGCAAATGGATGAAGTTGGGTGCTCAGGCTTCAAGGCCACCTCAGTGCTACTCATGATCAAATTTGTCTCACTGACAGAGAAACAATTCTAGAAGGATTTATTCAGTGCTCTGACATTTGCCAGTTTTGATGTACATATACTGTTCTTTTCAGTCATTAATTAAATTCAGTTATTCATAAAACCTCTAGTTAATGTGTGTTGGATATTGTGCTTCTATACTTCCATGATTCAAAATGTCAGGAAATGGCCCAAGACTGTTCCACGATATTAGCAATTGGCAGCAGGAAAAACAATCCCAAACTTTACCAAGCAAAAGGCTGCCAGAATGTTGATGACACTCATGCCAGCAGCCAAGATGGTCTGCACAATTGTGCTTGTGTTTCCTCCTACTATCCAAAAAGAGGATCAATATTTTAGCCCTTGCAGCCTGGACTCTTATCCAAATAAAAAACGGATTGGGCCAATCAACAACACTGATCTATTCCACTTATGTTTGGGTTTGTCTATTTCTGAACAGTGAGAGAAAATAGTTTTATTTTGTAACAAATCATAATCCAAAACACCTTTTCCAAAGTTCCTCAAACATGGCATAGAGCAAGACTGTCTGTTCCACACCTGTGCCAAATTTAGTGCTGATCTGAATTGAAGGCCAGTTTCAAAGTTATAATTTTTTTGGTTTGGGCTGTTCCCATTTTTAGAGGAAAGTCTAGTGCAATTGCTAGGAGCTCATACCTTCTAGGTATATTGATATCTAACTCTGTTGTTACATTATCAGTGTTTATGTTATGTGCACACAAATTCGAGTAAGTGTCTGACAGGCCATTGTACATGGCTTATGGGTTGCAGTTGAGTTGGTTGGTTGAAAGGCTTGTACTTCTGGAGTACCAAGAATCATGTTTGTTTCAATCTTTGATACTTGTATTTAAATACACGTGTTCATCAGAAGCTAGGACACAGTCATATAAACTATGGTGAATGTTTTATGAGTGAGGAAGGAAGGAAGGAAGGAAGGAAGGAAGGAAGGAAGGAAGGAAGGAAGGAATAATCACCAAAAACACAGATTTTGGGACACAGCTATGCATAAAATACCACATTCTAGTTTATTTGGGGGAGGTAATAAATTTGAATTGCACCTTCAGTTTCTGTCCCTCACTATGATGAGGGTGTCTGTCCAGTTTGCTGTATTGATACTTTTGGGCAGAGAATTTCCAGCTGCTCACTTTCCCTAATTTATCTGATATCTAAATGTGGATGGAAGAGTCCTTCAAAGACAGATGGCCTCTTCAAATTGAGTACTGTGTTTAGTAAAACAAGCTTAAACCCTTTTTGCTTTGTAGCTGAATAGTTAGGCCCTTGGCTCATACTTAGGATCACGCAAGAGATTCCGAGAACATAGAATGAGAATTTATTGAGCATGAAGCACATTCTCAATACTTCCAATGATCAGAAATGCATTTCCCCTTCTGTTTAGAAGAGCTTTGGTCTAGTTTGATAGGATGCCAGGGAGGAATAAGAGAAACATTACAGTCATGCATGGAAATATTAGATAAACTTGATTGTAGTAATTTCAGTGATTGGTTGAAGCTGAGTGAATTCACAGCTCACCACTTTCTTGGTTCATCCCACCGACAGCTGCACGGAGGCTCAAATGTTTCACACCAGCTCTCAACAACTTGAGTTTGGAATATTATTGTAAGTATTAAATAATGCTCATACTTGAGAATCTCAGCTTTCTAAGTGCCACTCCCTTAATCAAGACTTTGTTTTATACCATACAATTAGTAAGTTCAGCAAACCACCAAAGAAATATCTTTACACTGACTTTGAGGATTTTCATCAGCCTTTGACCTGATAGATGGAGAACGCTTGTGGTATAAACTGGCAAAAACAAATATTGATAGGAAACTCCTGTGGTTCATTCAGCAACTACACAGAGAAAATACAATGCAAGTGTGCATTGGTTTACAAGGAGTCTTATCACAACAGGTTAACATAAGCTGAGGGGTGAAACAAGGTTGTATCTTAGCACCCTTTCTATTTAATTTTTATATAAACAGCTTGATCCCGCAAATGGCATCACCCTCATTCTTCCCCCCAACCACTGGCGGTAGGAAGATCTCAATTTTGCTTTATGCAGATGAGCTGGTTTTGCTTTCTTTGAATAAAACTGGTCTTAAAAGAATGTTTTCCAAATTTGGACAGCTCTGTAAAGAGGAATGGCTAACAATCAACTACACTAAAACATAGATTATGGTCTTCGGGAAGAGAGCTCCAAAGCCCAAGTGGTCAATGGATGGGCATGCCATTGAGCAGGTACATTCATTTAAATATTTGGTTATTCATTTTAATGAGAACCTCACCTGGAGACAGCATTTAAATGGCACCATTTTACTGAGCTACTTAAGAACCAGTCATTATTTTCTAGTACATAATGTTTGGTTATGTTTATGTACTTAAAAATATGGATTGCAGACATGTTTTGCAATGGAGATGGCAGGGCTAGCTTCCTCAAGTGATTCTAGGTAAGCCCCTGAAATGTGGAGATATTTGGGGGTCGGGGGTTGAGTTATCAAGTTCCAAAGGGGGCCCCTAGGAAAATAGTTTTCTAATTGAATTGGGATTCAGAAGCAAAGCCACTAATCGCTCACCCATTGGGGGGGGGGCAGCTATTGCGGCTTCCCAATTCAATTATAATGTTTTTTTCCTAGGGGAACCCCCTTTGGAACTTAATAACTCAGCCCCCTGACCCCCAAACTTTCCCACATTTCCGGGAGCTTACAGGGAAGAGTTTGAGGAAGCTCCCCTGCCATTTCCTCTAGGATGAATCATTTCATTCCAATGGAAAAAATTCCAAGCCTGTATTACCAATGTCAAAGGACTGTGGGAATTTTAGTCCAAAACATCTGGAGGGCAGAAGTTTGGACATGCCTGCCCTAGCCCAACAGAGTTTGGGAAAGCTATGGCTTTTGATTACAACTCCCTGCATTCCTTGTAGTGGGCAACTAACTGCTTGGCAGTTGTGGCTTTTGGAAAAGGAATGCAGCCAGGATCACTAAAATGGCTGCTGTTTGCCACATGTATTGTCCAGTTCATATTTCTCTTCCTGCATGGGCCCATGGGGTTGCCTGCCTTGTTCAAATACATAATTGGGAGTAGTAGTAGTATCAGGCAGCTTATTTTTAAGCAGCAGGTTAACACAGCAGAAAAACGTGGAATGAAGTGTAGTTAAATTGATATAAGCATATAGCAGACCTTAGAAATAACACAGAGAATGACAAATCATGGATTAGAGTAAAACTCTTATATTCCATATATACATCAAAATATACAAACAGCAAAATACCAAGCAATATATACAAGCAACAGAGTGTGGGGTACTGTCTCTCACCATAGACAGACCCAGTCTGACATGATACAAGCTAGTGCTTATATACAGTTACAGACCCCATCAAATATGACTCATCACTCATTACAATCTGATGCAATCCAATGCAACCATGATGTTATAAACTATTCCATCTGTGCTTAATCACATAACATGCAGGTGATTACTAATCCCTTGCACTTGTGGATAACATCATGAGACTGGAGATTTAACTGCCTCCATTTTACAATTCTCTTTTCCTATCTGTTAAATATACATAACATATATTTTATCAACTTTTACATATCTTGACACCCCTCCTATATTTAACAGATTACAATACCCAGCCTTTTCTTAAAACATACATGCTTTTCTTTACATAAAGGCTTTGTAAATATATCAGCACAATTGTAAATACTAGTGCTGATATATTTACTCACAGCCCCATACTCTGCCTCAGTAGTAGAACATGAAATGTACCTTTGTCTTCGGGCCTTCCATACAATTAATGAGCTACCTAAGAAAATGGCATATCCAGATATTGACCTCCTTTCTGGACTTGAACCCCAGTCAGCATCTGCATAGCTAATCATATCAAGGTTATCAGATATGGATATTTTCAACTTTTCTTGCATTGTTCCCTTAAGGTATCTTAAAACACATTTTATACATTTCCAGTGCTTCATCAATGGCTTTGCAGCATATTGGCTTAATATGTTGATAGTTGCTGCAATATCAGGCCTAGACCAGGAACATAAATACATCAATGAGCCTAATACAAATTGATATAGTTCAGCATTGCCAAACTCCCCATCATCAGGGTCTCTGTTGAACCCCACCTCCATAGGTGTTGAGACTATGTTGCGGTCTCCCATCTTACACTTCTGTATTAGCTGCTCTATCTTGTCACTTTGACACAGATAGAAATTACCTTCAGGATCAGTTTTGACATCAATCCCTAAATAATGTTGTATCTCACCCAGATGCTTCATTTTCACTTCTTTGCCTAATGAGGACATAAACCACTTTACATGTGAGATATCAGGCACCATTAAACATATATCATCAACAAACACAATCAATATCAAAGAACCCTTTGTGTACAAGCATGGATCTGCCCTACTTTGAGAAAAACCTATTTTTTTTAATTTCTCATGCAAATGTCTATTCCATGCCAGTCCTGATTGTCGGAGACCATACAAGGCTTTGTTCAATTTTAGAACAAGTTGTGGATTTTCAAACTTGAATCCATGGACTTGTTTCATATAGACCTCTTCCTTTAGACTTGCATTCAAATATGCTGTCTCCACATCAAAATGATGCACTTGACATTTTCTTGACGCAGCTATTGCCAAAACCATTCTGAATGTTTCAGCCTTCACTGTAGGTGCATAAACATCTGTGAAATTCACATATTTTTCTTGTGAAAAACCTTGTGCCACAAGCCTTGCCTTGCAGGTTATATTATTGTCACTTGACTTCTTAATTTTATATATCCACCTGCATCCTACAGTTTTTTGTCCCTCTGGTAACATCACTGGTGTAAATACCTGATGTTCCTTCAGAGATTCATACTCCTTCTCCATGGCCATTATCCATTGTTTTTCTTCCTCTTCTGGCATCTGCAGCACATCTTCATAACACTGTGGCTCATGGGATACAAAATTTATACTGAACCTTTCTGGTGGCACTCCAAAATTGCATCTGGTAGACTTCCTGAGCATCACTGGCTCTTCATCCATTTTTTCATCTTGCAATGATGTAGACTCCCCTCCATCACTGGCAACCTCTTCATCAGGCTTAGTGTGGGGACACATGCTTGGCAAAAACACTTCATTGTTTGCATGTACATCTTCCCAGTTTCTCTGCTCGCAAAACGTTGCAGACCTGCTAATATAAACTTTTCCATGGTTGTCACAAAATCTCCAGGACTTAGCAGCAGGTTGTATACCAATAAATATCAGTTTCCTTGATTTTGGGCTATTCTTTTGCCTATATTTCTTTGGCACTTGAACCCAGGCTTCAGAGCCAAATAAATGAAGATATTTGATTGTAGGTCTCTTACCATGCAACAGAGTATAAGGAACTTCATTAATTGCTGAACTCCATATTCTGTTAGAGACATAATTGGCATACTTCATTGCCTCAGCCCAATATCCTCTGGGAAGCTTAGCATCAGTTAACATTGCATTCATTAGGTTCTGAAGAATCCCATTCTTCCTTTCAGCTAGACCATGTTCGGCAGAAGCAGCAGGGTTAGTTAATCTGTGTTTCACACCTTTTCTTTCTAAATAATCAACAAACTGTTTAGATAAGAATTCACTGCCCCTGTCACTTTGAACAGCTACTATCTTATGTTTGTACTGACGTTCTGCCATTTCAAACCATTTCCTAAACACTGCACACACCTCACTCTTGTGCTTAATTATGTACACCCATGAATAACGAGAAAAATCATCTGTTATTACTAGGCAGAATCTGGCACCACCAATTGAATTTGCCATTGGTCCTATGACATCAGCATGAACCAGCTGTAGAGGATGTTGTGATTTTCTTAAACTCTTCTTTGCTATGGGAGCAGCCTTTGTCTTTGTGCTTTTGCAAACATGGCAATCTAGATATTTGTTGCAGTTCTGAACAGTCCCATCATCCACATGCTGAAGAGTCTTCTTTATATTTTCAAATCCTAGATGCCCTAATCTTCTATGGATTAGATGAATGCATCTATCATGCATAGGTTTATTATTAATCATGTTCAAAAAACTCTCAGCTGTGCTAATTACAAACAAATTGTCGTGCAGCCGTCCAGTGCTCATTGTGTTTCTATCCTTGAGAATTGTGCATCTGCCCTCACTGAACTGCACCTCAAAACCATTTTTCACAAGCATGGGAACGCTTAACAAATTGTTCTTCAGAGACGGAATGTATAAGACCTTATCAAACATACACTTGAGAGGTTTAAAAAATATTTTACCTTCTCCACATACTTTTGTGCGTGTTCCGTCTGCCAACGTCACTGTTCTGGAATCATACAAGGTTAATTTTTCAAACAAATATTCCTTGTTTACACAATGAATACTGGCTCCAGAGTCTACCACAAATAACTCTTGCCTTGAGCACTCTTGTTCATTGTTTTCATTGATTACAGACACCTGGTGTCCTTCACTCTCCCGGTGTTTAACAGCAACATTTCTCTGTTTCTGTTTCTTGTTTACTTTGTCACAGAAACGTTTAACATGTTTATCACTCCCACAATTGTAACATTTTCTTACCACCTGGACAGTCTCTCCAGAAGTTTTCACAGGCTTTTTATTATTTACTTTAGAGTCTGCTCTTCTCAGCTCCTCTTGCAGCAGCCTTGATTGGACATAAGAGACAGATAAATCTTCACTTTTCAAAGCTTCCATCCCCATTACTATATTGTCATACGATTCATCCAGGCTTGACAATATCACAAGGCATTTATACTCTTCATCATGTTGAATGCCTACTTCAGATAACTGGTGAAAAATATTATTTATTTTTCTTACATGATCTGAAATATTTTCTCCTGGGTTCATCCTTGTCCGGAATAATTGCTTCATCAAGGATACCTTGGTCCCAGCTGTTTCTTTGATATGGGCAGCTCTCAAGGCCATCCAAGCTTCGTAGGCAGTTTTGGCTTCCTTAACACAAACAAACTGTGAATCTTCCAAAGACAACATGATTATTGACATAGCCCGTGCATCCTGCTTTTGACTCTGCTCATCAGAATCTTCTTCCAACTGATTTTCCACATATTCATACAGATCATGGAATATCAGGAAATGTTTCATACGCATGGCCCAATTCAGAAAATTGTTATCGGAAAGCTTGACCAGAGGCATTGAAGACAGATTAATACTTGCCATCTTTGCTGATAGTGCCGGCTCCTTATCTGCCGTCCCTGCAACACTTCCTTCAGCGTCTTCAGCCTCCTCTGCTTTCATTCAAACACTCTGCTTTGCTTGGCTTATCTTATCAGCTGTTTTCTCCTGTTCGCTTCCAAGCCTCAGAGAGAAAGAACTTTGCAGCTTGCCTTTGTCTTCTTGTAACTCCAAACTGTTCTGCAAAACATAACTTATACAACACACACTTTATCCACTCTGGGACAACCAAACCTATCAGGCAGCTTACCCAGCTGGGCCCATAACCCTATCAGGCAGCTTATTTTTAAGCAGCAGTTTAACACAGCAGAAAAATGTGGAATAAAGTGTAGTTAAATTGATATAAGCATATAGCAGAGCTTAGAAATAACACAGAGAATGACAAATCATGGATTAGAGTAAAACTCTTATATTCCATATATACATCAAAATATACAAACAGCAAAATACCAAGCAATATATACAAGCAACAGAGTGTGGGGTACTGTCTCTCACCATAGACAGACCCAGTCTGACATGATACAAGCTAGTGCTTATATACAGTTACAGACCCCATCAAATATGACTCATCACTCATTACAATCTGATGCAATCCAATGCAACCATGATGTTATAAACTATTCCATCTGTGCTTAATCACATAACATGCAGGTGATTACTAATCCCTTGCACTTGTGGATAACATCATGAGACTGGAGATTTAACTGCCTCCATTTTACAATTCTCTTTTCCTATCTGTTAAATATACATAACATATATTTTATCAACTTTTACATATCTTGACAAGTAGACTTGCAAGAAAGGTGCCAGGGACTGGGACTACAAGTCACATTTGAAAGTGTGAATCATCCACTGTGACCAAAAGCTTGGGATCTCCCATACTACTTTCCCAAGCTCAGACAAGTAAGCCAATAGATTGGATATCATAGTAAGAGAGCCAAAATCTGGAAGTTGTGGTCCAAAACCCCATCTTTTTCATGCTCTGGTGGGCCTCGGGGACTACACCAGTATGTGTTGTACAAAGGCCTTTGCAGTAGCCTGTGTTTTAATGTGAATTGCCTGTAAACAGGTGCAGTCTGGCTTGCAACACCCACCTTGTTTTAATGTAGTTGGTTATATAAAAGCAAGAACTTGTTCTATGGGTCCATTCGTATAACAATAAAATCACCTTACAAAATGCAGCTTCCCATAGAAATGAATGGGAAAACCAATTAATTCATTTCAAAGCCTAGAAAAAAGACAGAAACACCCTTTTTAATAAAAAAATTAACTCTTTATAAAATGCACTTTACAGACATAAACACTGTGCAGCACTGTGCATAAACACTGTATACACCTCTGCACTCGAAGCCTCATGCTAACTACAAGCCACTGGGTTGCAATGAGTCCTCAGTGCCTTTTTAAAAAAATTATTGCCACAAGGTTGCAATGCATCCTGGGTGCATTTAATAGACGACTCAATACCTGTATTGCTACAGGGTTGCTATAGAATTGCTAAGCATCCTGGGAGCATTTTTTTTGAAATTTCCTTTGGGTTTGTGTGTGTGTGTCTTATTCATCTTACAAGGCATCCCATAGGGGAAGAATTCATCTTGAAAGTTTTGCCTATTCCTGGAAATTTCATTCGTCTTGCAAGTTTTTCGTCTCACAGGGCATTCATCTTACGAGGTAACATAGTATAGTTCAATCCACTTGGCAAGTACAGTGATCCCCCACCTATTGCTGGGGTTAGGAACCTGACCTGACCCACAATAATTTAAAATCCACGATATGCGGATGCAGGTCGAATCAGGTCTCGGGGGGGCTTGCTTGGGCTCTTGTACTTACCCCCAGCCTGGCCCTACCCCAAATGGCCCTGTGAGAGCCTTCTCAGGCCTTCTGGAGGCCCCAAAAGAGCCTCCCTGTGAACCGGACGTTACTTCCGGTAAACCGGAAATCTTTTCTGAGGCCTCTGACAGGCCTAGAAAGGCTCTCAGAAGCCTCAGAAATGATTTTCAGGGATCTGGAAGTCACTTCTGGTTTGCAGGGAGGCCCTTTTGGGGCCTCCAGAAGGCACAGGAAGGCCCTCACAGGCCTGTTTGGGACAGCTCCAGTCCTGGGGTAAGTATGAGAGGATTGAAACAGGACTTTCCCCCCTTACCCTAAGGGGCCTTTTTCATGTACTGCGGTCCCGTGATATAGCGGGCCTGCAATATATGAACTGCGAGGGGGCGGGGGACCATTGTACTAGAAAGATTCTGAGCTGCTGACAGTGCTGGGGTTGGGGCAGCAAGTGAGAGTCCTTACCCACTAGACATGTCATAAAAATGGAGCAGTGGGACCTGCCTCCCAGGGAAAAACAATGACACCACTTGGTCAGTGCTGAGGTAGCTGGGAAGCTTCCTGGCACTGGTTGGGCAGTGACACTGTTTTTGCTTAAAATGGCATCTCCAGTGGCTGCATTTTTCTTGGATGTCAAGTGGGTGAGGAATCTTAGCTGGAAAGGCTTCCGGCACTGGCACCCAGAAGCCCTAATCTGGCTTTAAGAAGTGTAGCTTGGTGCCATTTGTAAACCACAGTAAGGCTTGCATCATATGTAATTTTTGCAAATTCCACCTGGTTGGCCCCAGCCAAAGCCTATAAATTACCCTGATTTTCCTCTTTTATGATCCACTCCAATCCTGTCTACAGTCAGTACTGTAGAAAGAGGTAGAGTGGAGCACGACCTTTTCTTGGGTAACTCGTGAATGTCATAAATGAATGTCACATTCTTTTGAGCATCACCTGATGTGTGTATCTCTGTGTGGGTGCACTAAAATGGGAAATCCCCTTCTCTCTCTCTCTCTCTCTCTCTCTCTCTCTCTCTCTCTCTCTGTGTGTGTGTGTGTGTGTGTGTGTGTGTGCGCGCTAATTTTCCCAGTGCATAACTTTCTGAGCCTGAACAAAAGTACAGAAAAATCTGAAGGCAAGATGATGGCATCTGAACATCCATAAAACCCATTTTTTTAAAAAAAAAATCCAAACGAAGCCTAGATTGGGTTTATTGCTGATTAATAAACACTATAAGGATTGAGAAGGGAGCAGTATCCTGTTCCTTTTGTGTGTCATTCTCTGAAGCTTTCTCCAGAGATCTTATGCATGTTTCTTGAATTCCCGTCTTCCTCCTCTGAGTCTCATTAAATTGTACATGGATTCTTTTGTTGTTGTTCCTGGGGCTCTCTGGTTCCCTGGCTCAGCCACTGTGTATAAAATTATGAAATATACCTTAAGGGTTTTCAATTTCCTTTTTTAAAATACATGCGATATATAAAACAAACAAATAGGAAACAGTTGTATAGAGAACAGATTTGAATGCTCATTGATAATGGGGCTATATTTTTTCATGGTTCGTTACAGGCGTCACATATTTATTACAGGAACCTTGCACTGTAGAATTAATATATGTGCTGGAAAAATGACTCCAAAGACAATGGATTGCTCTGGGATTAATAGAAGAATATAATTCAACAAGTGTGCTCCCCCTCCCTGGGAATATTAATGAAAAAGCAGACATTACCTTCTACTTATGAATAGAGATGGGCACGAAACAGAAAAATGGTGTTTCGGTTTTTCATTTGTCATTGAGAGGTCTGTTTCAGTTTGTTTCCGTTGTCGGGAATTTTTTGAAAAATTTTGTTACCGTTTTTCATTTTTTCGTTTATCATTTCTACCCGCGATTTTAAAGCATTTCCGTGCGCAGGCATCCCCCACGCCCCAGACCAGAGGAAAAACACTAAAAAAATGGATGCTGGCAGAGACACAGTATAGACTAGGTATGCAGGGAGGCTGCAAAGGCAGCGGCAGGTGTTGCCCAGGGTGCAAGGCAGCCGCAGAGTGACTGCACTGCGGGGCAGGGGAGGGTACTCATCAAGAGGTATGCAGCACACATGCACACAGGGAGGCTGCAGGACTGAAGCTAGAGTCGCAGAGACAGCAATACCACCCTAACTCCCACCAGAGACTTCAAGGAGGATGGGGGCTGCCAGAGCTTTTTATGCCCTCTGTGGCTGCCAGACCTGCCTGCCCAGTCTGCAACCTGGGCATGCTATTGGTTGAACATGATCCTATATCACATGGCTTGCCTCCATTTTGTGGCTGGTGGCAACATCCATTTTAAAGGGAAAAGAAAAATACATCGCGATGGGAGAAGACAAAAACAAACGTTTTAAGGACCCCAACCCCCCTGGTAGGTATTATCAGACAATATAAATAATTATCACTGCATTTTTACGGATGTCCAGGGCGTTTTTTAACATTTAAAACAGCTCATTTCATTGCGCGTCGCCATTAACGGAAACGAATTTTCGTGGTTCTGTTCGTTTCATTTCATTTTCATCACAATTTTCGTTTGTCATTTCGTTACGTAATGGAAACGACAAATGGTAACAGAAACGAAAATTTTTTTGTTCCGTGCCCATCTCTACTTATGAATAGCAGTCCATAGATGGTGAAGGAGAATTGTGTTTTTTCCTCTTTAACACTATAGTAATATATTCTGAGTTTTAATATATCATGTCCGTAAAGGTAAAGGTAAAGGTTCCCCCCCCCGTACATGCATGCTAGTAGTGTCCGACTCTAGGGGCGTTGTTCATCTCCGTATTCAAGCCAAAGAGCCAGTGTTTTGCAAGTCCATGGCCACGTGGCCGGCATGGCTGCCAGGAAACACTGTATTACCTTCCCGCTTCTTACGGCGGTACCTACTTATGTACTTGCATTTGACATGCTTTCGAACTGCGAGGTTGGCAGGAGCTGGGGTTAGGAGTGGGACCTTGCTCTGCTGCGTGGCACCCAGGAATCGAACAGCCAAGCTGCCGACTTTGCAGCCGACAGTTTTCAGAAGCCTTTAGTCCACTGAGCCACCACGCCTCTACTGTAAAAATCAGCAACATAGATGGAGTTGATTTTTAAATCACAGTCTTTCCTACATGATGGTGATGACGACAATTTTGCTCCTGCTTCAGCTGCAATTTCTATACATTTCTTTTGAATCCTTGGTGGGTAAATAGAGAGCAGTTGAAGTGTAGGCTGAACATGAACACACTTGCCAACATCAAAAGTAAGTGTGTGTGTGTGTGTGTGTGTGTGTGTGTGTGTGTGTGTGTGTGTGTGTGTGTGTGTGTGTGTGTGTGTGTGTGTGTGTGTGTGTGCGTGCGTGCAGCAGAATTACCAGTATATTTTGCTGTTTTGTTAAGGGCACTAGGGTGGCATTGTTCCGATGTATATACTATGACATTCAAGGTGGGATTTCATTAGAAACCAGGGGTAGGCTAGTGCTCCCTTTTCTTGGTCTGGAATGGATGATTGTAGAGTCTGAATGGATGATTGGAGAAATTTTCTCCCTGCTGAAGAATGTTATGTCCTACTTGGTGATATATATATATTTATATTCCGTGTTGTTGCCATTATTTTGTATTCATAGCATGGCAACTAGAGATGAGGGAAAATGACGTTTTCGATTCAAGGTTTCACAAAAATTAGTCGGTTCATTTTTGAAACCAGTACTGGTTTGGGGGTAGTGGGCTCCTGGAGGGGAGCTGCAGTCAGCCAGAGCCACAAGTGACGGACTGGTAGACTCTTTGCACCCGCTGTGTCTCAATGCAATGCAAGTAGATCTGGCTTGGGTTTTAGTAGGGTTAGGCTGAATGAGGTTAGGGTGATCTGGGTGCCTCTCTGACCCGCTTAGAAGGACAGTGTACTGGCGTATGGGTTAGGCTTAGGCTTAGGGTTCGGGTTTGGGCTACGATTAGTGGGCTGTTTATGCCCAATTGGCACATCCCAGAAGTCTCTGTGGTCAACCTGGCCAAGTGGCCATGCGATTGGTGGAAACTTTGCATGGTCCACTCCCATGGGCGAGCCCATCATTGCGAATTAGGTGTAATAAAATAAAATAAAATAAAATAAAATAAAATCAACTGAGACTTTTTTTTGCAAGAAAAACCCACTGCTGCTACTGTAAAAATTCAAGCATTTAAAATAGCTAATTTTCGCATGTTTCTGTGGTGCTTTGGTGGGGTTTTGGGCATTTCAAAAAAATATTGCGGTGGCCATTTTGGATCCCCGCACTGCATGGCAAATGGATGCGCCCTCCCAGCCTGGTACAGTCAGCAAAACCTGGCCATGCGATTGGTGGAATGGCTCCAAAACTTTGCATGCCACTCCCATGGCAATCATTGCGAATGCGCAGGTGTAATAAAATAAAATAAAATAAAATAAAATAAAATCAACGGAGACTTTTTTTGCAAGAAAAACCCACTGCTGCTACTGGTAAAAATTCAAGCATTTAAAATAGCTAATTTTCGCATGTTTCTGTGGTGCTTTGGTGGGGTTTTGGGCAACGATTTCAAAAAAATATTGCGGTCGCCATTTTAGATCCCCTGCACTGCATGGCAAATGGATGCGCCCTCCCAGCCTGGTACCAGCAGCGCAGCAGTAGCAATAGCCAAGGAGAGGGGGCGGGAAAACCCCCAAATAAAACACCCTTCTGGCCTGGTAGGTGCCCTCAGACAGTTTTCACTTTTAGGGCTGGGAATCGGGGTTTTTAACTTTTAAAAACTTTTTTCTGTGCCGCTTGGCATTGCGCGATCGCCGCGATGCAAATGAAAGAATGCAAATCAGACCAAATTGTTCGTTCGTCGGTTCGAGCTCGAATTCTGGCGGAGTAATTCCCGTTTCCGTTTCCGTGGGAGTAATGGATTACCGCTAAGTCGTGCCCATCTCTAATGGCAACATTTCGTATGTCACAATTTTGTTCTGAACACTGGGAAAATTGGTGGGCTTCTTCATTCTGTTTAGTCCTCCCCCTTGCTGACTTCTCTATAAAACTCTGAGGCGTCAGAGACTTGCTGTTTTTTGGTTTTGAAAGAATGCATTTACCTGATACACCCATTTCACACTGAGCACAGCGGTTGATAGAGTTTGCAGACTGAGATCCATACAATTCCAGGGCTTCAAATGTATGTGTTCTCAGAAGGAACAAAATTGCATCCAACAGCATGCCCAAATGTGGAAAATGTAATCAAAGAAAGAAAGAAAGAAAGATGGATCAAAATGTTGCATCTTACACATGCCAGCATAAATCTCAGCACTGCAGTGCTGCAAATGACAGAGTTAACACAGGTATATGCCAAGGGCTTTGGTGCCCTGTTGGTTAACTTTAGATCACATGAGACTGCATACATAGGGAGAGGGTTGATGAATGGGGATGAAACACCTGGGAATCAGAATGCAACAACCATTTGGTTTTGCTCAGAGACCACCTTCTTTCTGTAAAAGCAGGAGTACCTGGAAATGATATGCAGTATATATGCAAGGCAATAACACCCCTTTAAGCAGCAAATGCCAACAGGAAAGTTCATACCCTTCCAGCAGCAACGGCTTGTGCCCTTCATATTGTGCCACCCTGGGTCAAAGCCCCAACGGACCCACTCTAGAGATGACTCTGTTGCTTTCTTGAATATTCTTCATGCACTGGAAGGCTGCTGTGTAAAGACTAGAATATGGTACAGTTATTTAGGATGGCAGAACATAGTTTGTACTTATAGAAAACTGGGCATTTTTTTTTTCAGTTCTGTTTAGATCAGGCATGTCCAAACTTTGACCCCCCCCCGATGTTTTGGACCACAACTCCCAGAGTCCTTTGCCATTGGCAATCTAAGCTTAGAATTCTGGCTCCAAAACATCAGGAGGGCTGAAATTTGGATATGCCTGGTTTAGATGCTTTTTAAAATCCTTTATGTAAAGCATGTTCTACCCAAACAATTGTCTGCCCCAAGACAAGATGGCACAGCTCACCACACAACGTGGAGTCTGTTCAGGGAGGACAGGCTTTCTGGCAGTGGTTAAGCCTCCATCTTCAAGCTCAGATGAGGAGGCTGCCATTGAGTGGGCAGCTGCTGGAGGAGGCAGAGAAGGGAGGTCCATGCTCCTGCTGTGACTGGAGGATAATGGGACGAGTTGGTGAGTGGGGAAGCTGGCCAGGGCAGGTGGTAGAAAGGAGCGTGTGACACCTGTGGTGCTGTGTTGATGCCTCAGGATGACAAAACGATTCATCCCCATCTCTAGTGATGAGTGTGAATGGTATTTTAAAAGGTGCTGCGTGGATTGGAAAAAAAGAATGGTCTCTCCTAGGCAAAACCTATACTACCATGGTGCTCTCTGTGTAAGCACCAGAAGAAGAAAGCAAATATTAAATTACACTCGATGTCAAATGCAAATACAAAAATACTGACCATTCCCTCCTATACACCATGGCAAATTGGAATCCATTTCCTTTTGCAGCTGCTATGCAGAACACAACAGCTTTTTGTATTTACGAGCTCTTGCTGAGCGGCCTGACAGGTTTATTATTTGTTGGCTTTCCCCGGCATTGCACAGTAAAAATTGTTTTTAAAGAGTATCCTAAAGTTGAGCTGGCTACTACTGTATCAAGCCCAATCAATCTGCTAATGTATTTTGCTTTCTTGATGGATAACTAGTGCCATGCTTTGGCGTGCCAGGAAAGGAGGACTTGGTAATCATTAATCCTCGCTTTCACCCTCAGGCAGCTGTTTGTGTCATTACCCACAATTTGAATGGAGGATTTCCACAGTCTTATGGCTCGGCTCTGCCCGCCACCAAATTCACCACTGTCGGTTCTGCTCTCCAAAGATGTCTCATTGTGCTGGAGCTGGAGGCATCCTGCCGAGATGTTAATAGGCAAGGGAGCAACTTTACTGAAGTGCACCATTAATTTTGGTTCATTCCGTTTAAGAAAAGTACCCTCCTAAGCAACAAATTGGATCACAGGGATGTTGCTCAACCTCGTTTTCCTGCCCGAGGACCAATGGCTGCAGTATTAGAAGGCCAAAGGCATACTTCATCAGGAATTAACTTTTGATAGCTATGGGCAAGCTCTCAGGTTTTCTGGTCTCCTGCTTAGTCTGGATTCCTTTTCTACCACATTTGGTTACAAGCTGTAGGATACACCCAATGAATAAGCCAGCTTTCCTGTCAAACAAAAACTGGCTGCTGGTTTGTTTTGTTCTTCCAGAAATGTGAGCAAGGTCACTTTGCCTCAAGTGAAACGTCAGGAACCATTAAACCAAACAGTCCTCATGAAAAGAACAAAATTCCACCCTGACAAAGACAGCAACAATGACAAAACAGATACGTATCTAGAATTAAACTAAAATCTGGAAACAGGAGGCAATTGCATGAGGGTGGGGAGTGAGACCGAGAATAAATGGTGTCCTGAACCACTTCCCCTCACATCTGGATCATTACTTCAAAGGAATGGTAAGCTCCAGATACAGTAGGACCCCCGTATCCACTGGTTCATTATCCACTGATTCAGTTATCCATGGTTGGCAGAGGAAAAAAGTAAATAAATAATTCGGCAACTGAAAAGCAAGCTACTGTCACAAACAGAAGCTGTAAAGCAAGATACTGTCGCAAAACAGCAGCCATAAAGCAAGCTACTGTCACAAAACAGCAGTTTTGGGGGATTTTGGTGTTTTCTCTTATCCACGGTTTTCATTATTCACTGGAAGGCCTGGAACCAATCCCCAGCAGATACTGGGGTCCTACAGTAGTCTTGAAAAAGGCTCAGGTTTCTGTTCCCACCAAGGATTCTGGATATTCTCCATTCATCATTGCAGCCTCTGCGGTTGGATTGCTGGAAAATGTGCTACTTTCTGCAATGACACTTTTATGGTAAATACAAAGAGTTCATCCATCTCCTCTCTAAAGTAGGAACTGAGTGGACCCAATCCATACTCATACTTAAAATAATGTTAGTTATCCAAGGCTACTCTTGTGGTTTGGGGGAGGAGCAAACAAGATTAGACTAAGTGAGAATTGTTCTGGATCAAAGTACTAAGTGATGAAGCATGCATACGTACAGCCAAGAAGCAGATGCATGTTGGTGTTACAGGTTAGCATGTCAGGGAATAGGCTGACATTGAGTTGCTGATGTCCATGGCTAGAAAGAGTGTGTGCATATTCTCCAGGTCAAATTGGATCGCCGTGATGCCATTAACGACAACGAAAAACCCGACCCAATTTTTCTTTTTTCGGGTCGGGTTCGAGCTGGAGCGGCTAATTATTGTTACTGTTTCCGTTACGTAACGGAAACGATAACCAAAAATGGAAAAGACAATTTCGCCGCTCCATGCCCATGTCTATTAGGGACCTGCAAACCAAGGTTTTTAAAACTTGGAATGTTTGATACGGGGATGAGTGAGAAGTTTGTTATGTGATTTTTTTAAAAATCAAGAGGTAACCAAAACACACAGAATCCTTCCCAAATGTGACAGAAAACAACTTCAGCTTTTTAAAAAACTGGAATGCATAAAAATGAAATTAACTTATTTATCTGCCCCTAATCCAATACTGAATTTCAGTACCTTCTCCAAGCTAAAATTTCCATTATTCTTTGACAGCTGAAGTGGCATAAAAGGTATGTGTTTGTTTTGTAGATATGAAGAAATCCTATTTGCAGTTTGTACTGCAAACTGAAGATATGCAGACTGCAGAGAAGTAACTGTTTATTAAGTGCATCCTGTAGACCCTTCAGCGATATGCACAGACATCAAACTATTTGTAAATGCTAGCAACAGTGACAGGTTTCTCCAGTTATTTTGATGTCCCCCATAGCCAATTTCATTTTAATTCATGGATATGGGTAGCATCATAAATACCAAATAAGTGAGATCAGACCAGTTTGTTCCAGGGAAATGCATCTGGAGCACTCAATTTACACTGATATGTTTTTGTCTTTAAATCAAACATTATTTCTTGAGCTGTGGCATTCAGTGAACGGGTGGGTGGAGACGTGCTTGACAATCAATATAATTAAAATAACTTGGAAAATATCCTTGCATCAATTCCCATGTTCCTCATGAAAAACTGTTTTTTTAAAGTAAAGAGAATCAGTTTGCTGGCTTGGGTACAAGCAAACAATGGTGACATAAAATTATCATACAGTGGTACCTTGTATAAAGGAATTAATTTATTCCAAATGAAATTATGTTAAGCAAATTTTCCTTTATAGAAATTTCCCATAGGAATGCATTGAAAACAGAGTAATCATCGCAGCCATTTTTATGTTGTACAGATTCGCCCCATAGATGACTCTGTTAAGCAAATTTTCCCTATCTTCAGATTTTTTTATGTTGTACAGATTTTATGTTACAGTGATCCCCTGCCTATTGCAGGGGTTAGAGACCTGACCTGACCTGCAATAATTGAAAATCTGCGATATGCGGATGCAGGTTGAGTCAGGCCTGGGGGAACCGGAAATCATTTCTGAGGCCTTTGACAGGCCTAGAAAAGCTCTTGGAGGCCTCAGAAATTATTTTCAATGATCCGGAAGTTACTTCCGGTTCACAGGGAAGCCATTTTGGGGCCTCCAGAAGGCCCAGGAAGGCCCTCACAGGCCTGTTTGGGGCAGCTCCAGTCCTGGGGTAAGTATGGGAGGCTTGAGACAGGACTTTTCCACTTACCGTTTAAAGTGATCTGTCTTTCCCTTTAAATCAAATCAAATCAAATCAACCTTTATTGCCATTAAAACAAAATAAAACAACAGAACGAGAGAAAATAAGGTACAGCTATATCGCAGGACAGCACTATATGAACCGTGAAAGGGCGGGGGACCACTGTATACAAACTGTTTGTTATATGAGGGTCCACTGTATAGTACTTTTATGTTGAGTTTATGTTCATCCACAGTATCTGAGGGCTTCCTTACATACTACACAGAGATAAGCTAGATGGGATGCTTAACAAGTCTTTAGAAGCGATGCTCCTTCAATTAGCTAAGGCCTCTCTTTTTCACAGCACATGCTTTTCGTCATCTGCATTTCTTGCATTTAGCTATGCTTTGTTTTATATTGGTTGGTGGAAGGGATATATGGGCCTGCACAGGCATATGCCTCTGAAGAAATGCCATGAAAACAGGTTAATTGCAGAGATTCTTAATTTGTTCAGGCCCAGGCCATGTGAACAAAATATTATCTAAGGACTGCCACAGGCAGTTCCCTGGAGGAAAGGGCACACTTTTATTGGCTACAGCAGCTGTGCCCCTAGCTCAGCGTTGGGAATAGATCCAGTGCACCAGGAGACCTGAGTGACCTCCTATGTATATTACTTTTCAGCAACAACTGAGAGTTCAGTCAGCACTGTCAGTCCTCTGGAAACCACATGGGCGTATGCTTTTCCATGGCTCCCTGCCACCTGGGGGCATGGCCAGATCTACCCCCCACTAAGTAAAACTTCTGATTATGGCTCTACCTGCCCCCATTTCCCCTTAAGGCAATTCATCTATTCTCTTCCCCGTATCACCTGGATCCACCCCAATGGCCCAAACCATCCGCAAAGCTGTGATGAAAAGGAAAGAACTAGGGATGGAAAATGGAAAATCACTAATTAATCGGTTGTTGCGTAATGAAACCAAATGAATCAAAACAAATCAAGGAAGCAGCATTTTGTTAGCAACAAAATGAAATGGCTTTTTCCCCGTTTAAAATGAAACTATTTGTTTCTCTGTATAACAGCTCCTCTGGATTCTAGAGGCACCAAATTTGGTGGGTACCTTCCTTGTACTCTCCCCTTTAAGCCCTCCAACTTTGGAAAGATTATCTATGATGTAGAAAATAATAATCCCAGCCATATATCCCAGCCATATATCACCCACAAAGTGATAGGTGCACTTTACCATAGAGAGGGAAAGCTGTAAATAAACCCTATTGGTAAAGCATGCCGAAGACACTCCATCCATTAAACATAAGCACCCCTACCTCCTTTGGAGTTTAATATCTCTGCCCCCAGAAACCCTAAATTTTCCAAATTTCAAAGGATCCCCTAAAATCTCTTGAGGAAGCTATATATATTCAATGAAAAATTACTGATCCCAGGCATGCAAATGGCAGGCTTAGCTTCCCCAATCAATTTTAGGGACCCCCTTGAAATTTGGAAAGTTTTGGGTTTCAGGGGACTGAGTTATTAAGCTTCAAAGGAAGTGTGGGGGTGCTTAATGGATGGAGTAGGTCTGGTGCGCTTTACCAATTATAGGGTCAGGGCCGGCACTAGGGTTTTTCGCGCCCTAGGTGAGGGGCAGGGGGGTTGGGCGGTGGTGGCGGGGAGTCAGGCAGTGGTGGTGGCGGGGGGTCGGTCAGCGGCGACGGGCGGGGGTCTGGGGGCGGCAGGGGCAGTGGCGGCGGTGGCGGGGTCGGGCGGTGGCAGCAGGGTCGGGTGGCGGCGGCAGCGGCGGCGGGGTGGGGAGGCAGCGGCAGGCGGGGGTCCGGGGGTGGTGGGGGCAGCGGCAGGGGGTGGTGGGGGAGGCCGGGGGGATGGGCGGCGGGGGGCAGCAGGCTGGGCAGCGCCCCCTGTCCATTTTGGCGCCCTAGGCAACTGCCTAGTTTGCCTTAATGGACACGCTGGCCCTGTATAGGGTTAATTTACAGATCCCCCTCAGCACGCTGATCCACACTTCTTCAATTAAGTACCCCCACAGCCCCTTTGGAGCTTAATAACTCCATTCTCTGAAACTCAAAACTTTCCAAATTTCAAGGATTTACAGTGAGAGTGTGAGGAAGATCTCCTGCCATTTCCATGCTGCTAGATACCTGGGATCAGTATTTTCAAATACTTTCAAATTACAAATGATTTTTTCCTATGGGCACCCCCTTTGGAGTTGAATAACTTGGCCCCCTGTACCACAAACCTCTCGAAATTGGGGGAGCTTCAAGGGGAGAGCTTGAGGAAGCTCTCCTGTAATTTCCATGCTGCTAGCTGCCTGGGATCACTATTTTTAAGCACATACAATTGCAATTAGGAATGTTTTTCTGGGGTACCCCCTTTGAGGTTGAAAAATTTGGCCCCCTGAACCCCAAGTCTCTCCAAATTTGGTGGGTTTAAAGGGGATAGACTAAGGAAGATACCCACCAATGTTGGTGCCCCTAGGACCCAGGGGGACCCATTTTATAGAGTAACAAATCCGTTCATTACTGGTTCATTTTGTACAATTTTTTTAAAAAAAAATCATTTCTAATGAAATGAAACGAATCACAAGTGAATGAAACAAAACAAAATGAATCTCAATTTTTCCATTTCATGCTCATCCCTAGAAAGAAGCATTGTAACCTGTAGGAGACCCAGAAAACCTGAACACCAGCTACCCAGCCAATACAACACCCCTCACATACAACAGGCACTGATCAAACACAAGCATGAACCACTGACAGGAAAGAAAGAAGGGATGGGTGTAAAGGAAGGCTGGTGAAGAGCAAACCAGGTGGAACAGCCAGGGTGCTCTGCTTTTATACTAGACAGATATATAGGCCTACTTATAACTAGAGAATACTGTCTATCAAGAACTGATGTTAAATATGTGGCATTAAGAAAAAAGAAAGAACATTAGCTCTCTGTTGGTTTGTTGTTTTAAACTGAAGTTCCAAAGTCCTGCTTGAACGTGCCTGAGTTCAAGTGAGGCAACGTTAAATGCTTCACCAAGGACTTAAATATAGGTCACAGAAATGCTACTTTGCTAATTTGTGCGGAATGTTTAAAAGAAAGTGTTACGGTTTAATCTGGGCACATGATGTATGAATGAATGTTTGAATGAAATGACATAATTGTTGGTTAGTTGGTGTAATTCAGGGCGGTTCAACTTTGAACAGGCCAAAGTCTACTTTATCCGGCCCAAAGTGCCTGAGGACTACTACACTAAAACCTCTACTTACGAATTTTATCCATTCTGAGCACATGCTCATAAGTAAAAAATTGGTAAGTAGAGCAGCAGTTTCCCATAGGAATGCATTGAAAACCAATTAATCTGTTCTGGAGGGAACAGATTTCAATGCACTATGGCCCTTGAACTGCCCCGCTTGGCTGAGACAGTGGGCTGGCAGACCCAGAACTTTGCTGGGGCAGTGGTGGTCCTTGGGATGGGCCAGCGGCCTACTTTTATTGGTGGCTGGCAGGCTACTTTTGAACCCTTAGCGGGCTACTGGTAGCCCGTGGTCTACCTGTTGGGCAGGCCTGGTGTAATTTTTAGAGTGGAATGCGGCCTGACTCTCTCAAGTTTGCCTGCCTGCAGGTCCCTCCCTTCAATTCCTGTTGGCTAATAGGAAGCTGGCAGGAAGGGGGTGGCCAGAGGAAAAAGGGGCCAGGGTTCTTATAGGTTACCCTGTATACATATGATGCAAAATTGTACCTACACATTCATAATTTAAAGGGGGTAAATTACATCAGAGACAGATATAGCTTTATGCACATTTCCTACTTGTAATGCTGTTGGGTTTTTAAATCTACCCTTCCATAGGCTGCCTGCTAGACCACCGGCCTAGTATAGTTACCATATATACTCAAGTATAAGTCAACCCGAGTATAAGTTGAGGCCCCTAATTTAACCCAACCACCCCCCAAAAAAAAACTGGGAAAACGTATTGACTCGAGTATAAGTCCAGGGTGGGAAATGCAGCAGGGCCTGGCAGCTCCTCTTTTGTGAGCTGTGGGAGCGGTGTGTGGTGATTAAAATGATTTTTAGCTACTGAGGCAAGCATTTGCCTCGGTGACTAAAAGTCATTTTAAACATTGCATGCCGCTCCCCCACAACGTGGGGGCGGAGGGTCCAGGTGAAGTGGTGCACAATGTTTAAAATGACTTTTAGCCACCGATCCAAGCACTTGCCTCAGTGGCTAAAAGTACTGACCCAAATATAAGTCGAGGGCCCCTTTTTTCAGCCCCAAATTAGGGCTGAAAAACTACACTTATATTTGAGTATATACAGTAATAGGGATGGACAAAGTTGTTCCACTTTGTCTGCTCTGTCTTCTCATCTGAGTGGGCAGCTGCTGGTGGAGGTGGGGAAGGAAGTTTGCCCCCTCCTTTTATTTTTATTTTTTTTTGTCCAGACTGTTCAGCCGTCTAAGGAGAAGGACCCAACCCAGCAAGTGAATGGAGCAGTCAGCTGGGGGATGGAGGGAGGGAAGGCGACATCTGTAGTGCTGTGTGAATTTTGACGAAGTGGAATGAGTCATGTCATGCCCATCCCTAATAGGTAACCATGCAACAGGTATAAGCATCTGTGAGTCCTGAATGGCATGTAAGTGTAACCCTTTAAAGTTCTGTGGGGCTACTTGCTTATTGTGGAGGAACGTTGCAAACACAACTTCACCAACAAATCTCTTCTTATTTGCATTTATGTAACAGGCAACACAAGCAATTGGAACAACAAGAAAACACTATAATTTGTGCAACCAAGACTTTGAGGACAGCATGAATACAGGAATTGCTTGTAGGATTTGCAGAGTTCAGGGGCCTCTCTTATTTCAAAGTCAGACAAAAATCCAGGGTATCTTCCTCATTTGAGTCGCAAATCCATAACACAGGAGAATCTTCAGAAATAAAATACCGGTATAATTGCATGCAATTCATGCATTCACGGTGTAGATTCCCTCCTCCAACACAAACCTGGCCTCTTCCGTTCTCTTCTTTATGATTAAAAAAAAATCTGTTAAGTCAGAGCCTTGCTTTCTTAGTCCTACCCCTTTAGGCTGAACCCAGATTTCATGGTGGCTACATACGCATCATGTGTGCAGTGCCACCTCCACTATCAGTAACTCAGAATACAGTGTGAAAGGATGTATCAGTGGCTTTGTATTCTCAAGATATGGCAGGCCCAGCTCCAGTTAATTACAGCTCCAGCCGCTGTGACTTTCATTCCCCAGCAGACAAGCACAGCCTACTGTGGAGGTGTGGGTGTGTGTGGGTACCCCCAGGAATCCCAATGCTGTGTCTTTTGTCCAAAACTGTTTGTTTCTAGGCTGTTCCTATGGAGTGGCCAGCACTGCTGTATGTGTGCCTCTGACACTTTTCAGCCTCGTGTGCTGCCACATCTGCTGCTCCCAGGGTTTAAATCAGTGTTGGCGAACCTATGGCACGGGTGCCAAAGGCGGCACTCGGAGCCCTTTCTGTGGGCATCCGACATCGCCCCTTCAAGCCACCTGTATTCAGGTTAAATGGCTGTGTTGGAACTTTGCGAAAAAATAGTGAGTTTCGAATTGCAGTTTGGGCACTCGGTCTCTAAAAGGTTCACCATCAATGATTTAGATTAACTCCCCTATTCTTTATTTAGTTTCTTGTATTTTATCACTCCTATCATGCATTTCTTGCACGACTATATGCTTGCACCATTGCTACAACCCTCCATCAGAACTGAGATACTTTGCTCTGATTCCCAGGAGGCTTTTCTGTTCAGGTAAAACGATTTTTTCACCAAGTACACATTTTGTCTGAACAGACAATGCATTGCAGAAGTGATATGTGGGGAAGACGGGACAATCAAAATGTATGCTTCTTGCTTCTTAGTTGCTTTGTCTGCCGCATTCTAGTAAAATCCTAGCATTTTTATCTCCTCTCCATATGAAAGATGGCAGGCAGTGTCAGACAATCTAAATAAGAGTAGGATAGGAAGGAAACATTATGCAGAGCCATCATGACATGGCATACATTTTCTTTCTAAAGCCAGCGGGCTTTTAATGGAAAGAAAGAAGCAATTTAGCATCTATCTATCTATCTATATCTCGATATATATTCAGTCTTGCTTTGTACTTCAGCCTGTATCTTTTCTCTGGTTTCCATTCCTTGGCGCACATGCGGTAAGAAATCTTTCTGAGAGAATAATGAAAGGAGAGGTGCTCACAAAAGGAAGCAAGCCTGGTGCCACTCTAATAGGTAACTTTCTTTGTGGGCTCTGCAGGTGTCCTGAGACATCAGAAGTAGATCTTCCCAAGAAAAGCCCAATGTTTGTGCCGTTTGACAAGCTGAGAAAACCCTTAGCTGGATAAATTGAAGACAGGTCCCAATAGAAACTGATGAATGGAATGAGCAAGAGCCAAAGAGCTTGTAGTGGGTGTTATGGAGGGAGGAAGGGAAGAGAAAACAGCAGCCATGCTGACAACCTGATGGCACTGTGTGGAACTCTTGATATAGCTTTATGTCTAACAGCCTGAATGGGATTGTGCTGGGGATAACTAGAGCTTTAGGTCTAAAGAGGAAAAGGTACTGAAGTGGAACAGGCTATCAGCCCCGAAGGAATAGTAGTAAAAAATAAACAGGATAGAGGGTGGTTTTTCTGGGAAATAGACTTAAAGGGGGTCACAGTGACCCTGCCTAGAGTCGTCGAACGTATTATTAGATCAACAGCATCATAACCGTCCCAACAATTCTGGCTCTTTTTCATATCTGTTGCTTATGCCCTTGCTTATTGATATTTGTTTCAGTGCAGAAGGTGCAAGGTAAGGATCAGAACACGGTTGCTAACTTAGTAATTTAGTAAACTATAACCATTATGTAGTGGACACAGTGCATTTACTGGAGAATGCATTGTTGAGACTTCTGTCTAGGCTCCCTGTCACTTTCAGGTTTGCTGCTTTTTTTAGAAGTGAGCAATGTCTGTTTTTATTTTCCTTTTCTCCTTCTGACCTTTCTTTATATCAGGTGGAGAACAAAGTGCAAATTACTATATATTTCTCTTCTGGTTATTTAAGGTCAATACAACATATTGCTGATCTGTAAATGAAAGCCTTTGGGGCTTGCAGCTAAGATTACAGGAAAGAGAACTCATGAGTACACTCACAGGTTGCATCCGATCTATTACATTCTTTGTCTTTTAAAATGCTAGTGTCAGTAGGGTGGAGCATGGTAATGGTTGCCCGTTTGGTCCCATTGGAGTATCAATTTCTATAAAAACTATGTTTAAGATCCCAACTAGACCATGAAAATATAACGTTGGGACTACATTTCCAGTAGCCATTAGCCATACTGGCTGGGAGAATTCTGGGAGTTGTAGTCTGAAGAACTATGGATGCTGCCCTTTTGAGAATGGTCATCACCTTGCGTTCTTCCACATCCCTGGTATAGACTAAAAAATAGCCAGTTTGCAACAACTGAAGTATCCACATATTTGATTTAATGACATTGCAATAATGTGTATTTATTGTATGTATGCATGTTATGCATACACATATACAGTATACACAATGTGGATAATATCAAAAGGTAAAGGTGCTCATCTCCGTATTCAAGCTGAAGAGCCAGTGTTGTGCAAGTCCATGGCCACGTGACTGGCATGGCTGAACATATTTCTGTGCATGGAACACTGTTTACCCCCCCCCCCCCACACACACACTTTTTATGGTGGTACCTATTCATCTACTTGCATTGACATGTTTTTGAAATGCTAGGTTGGCAGGAGCTGGGGTTAACAGCGGGAGCTCACTCCTCTGCATGGCACCCAGGATTCGAACCGCTGAGCTGCTGACTTTGCAGCTGACAGTTTTCAAATAAAAATACTGGATATTTATTAAATGTGTTTTCAGATTGTTCCTCTGCTGAATAAGCGTTCAAGGCAACCTGGGGTAAGACTAAAAAATAATACAGATGTATCCAAAGTTTGTCTTACTTAATATCCAGGGGCTTCAACTAAGACCCTGTTTGCTTGATTCCGCATATTTCTCAATGTAAATGAGATAAGAATTCTTGGCTTTGATGTCAACCCAGTCCAGTATTGTGATGTTTTACTTTACAGCTTTATCTGCTTTGACTGCAAATTTCTGGAAGGCTTTTCTTTTCTCCCCCCTCTCCTTCTGCCTTTGATATGTCTGAGCTACAACAGACAAGGACAGAATTAAGCTTTTTCACTTATGCATGCGAGGTATAGCCATCAGTTAACTCTCCCAGGGAGCAATTACAGCTACCCGAGTATTCCAGAAGGAGATTCCATTCCTATGAAGAAACAGTATATCGTATTCAATAAACCAGCATATTGTGTGTAATATAATGTACCTAGACGGAGCTTTTCAGTGCTAACATTGCTAAACATCCCAATAAAAATGATTTCTCAAACATAAAAGATACAACTGTATCAGATGCATTTTTGGGGTGTGTGTGCAGAACCAGTCCTATTAGTCAGAGTGAGATAGCCATCTCAGACAGCAGATGTTGATGATGTGTTGGGGTAGTTAAGTGGTTCATTCTTTATTATTTGTACTGCCAGTGAGATGGAGATGTAGGGATGCTGCTTTTGTGATTTATTCAAGCCCCCCACCCAAATTCATCAGGAACACATCCAATCAGAATTGTGGGGGCTATAGCCAAGAAACTGAACTGACAGTTTTCACTTGCACCCAAGTAGAGAATGAAAGCTCCAGCAATCATTATTTGCATGTGATGTGACGAAGCTTCATTGGAGAGCCAGTTAGCTCAGTTAGTTCAGGGTGCCCCTCAAAACAAACAAACAAACAGACAGACAGACAGACAGACAGACAGACAGACAAACAAACAAACAAACAAACAAACAAACAAAATAATCCATGAATTCCTTGAAGCATCTATGGCAGGCATGTCCAAACCTCCACCCTCCAGATGTTTTGGACCACAACTCCCACAGTCCTTTGCCATTAGAAATACAGGCTTGGAATTCGGGGAGTTGTGGTCCAAAATATCAGGAGGGCCAAAGTTTGGACATGCTTCTTCTGTGGAGCTTAGCTCCTCATAGTCACTTCCTTGCCAGCCGACAATGGCTGCCAGAGCCTGGTTTTTCCACCAGTGTGTAGCTAAAATATCTTGTGATAATTTCTTTGCTAACCACCCCCTCCCAGAATTCTGGCTGGGGGAAATTCCTGATATATATATATATTCCGGGAGTTGAAGTGCAATAAATAATGGAAGACCCATGTCTAGGGAAAAGTTCCTGCAGGCATTTCTTCCTCAGGTTGACCCCATAGCTTGTTTATCTTCAAATAGAAGTGGACCCTTGTAGAACAAGTGGGGTCCACTGTATAAAATCCGTTTAAAGGAAAAGAATTCCAGAGATAGGGAAAAATCGCTTAACAGAATTACCTATGGGGGAAATCCGTACAACAGAAAAATGGTTGCAATTAGGGATTAATCAGTTTTCAATGCATTCCTATGGGAAATTTGTACAAAGGAAAATTTGCTTAACATAATTTCATTTTGAACAAATTAATTCCTTTATACAAAGTATCACTGTATTATACTTCTTGACTTATGGTGGCAGTAGTGTGTGTGTGTGTGCAAACTATCACACCCTGTTTTAGACTGGCCTTGATTGAATATTTGTTATGGGGGTGAATGCACAAAATGTGTAAACTCTTAAAAGCATACAGTGGACCCTCGTATAACAAATAGTTTGTATAACATAAAATCTGTACAACATAAAAATTCCGGAGATAGGGGAAATTTGCATAACAGAATCGCCTATGGGGTGAATCTGTACAACATAAAAATGGTGGCAATTAAGGATTACTCCATTTTCAATGCATTCCTATGGGAAATTTGTATAAAGGAAAATTTGCTTAACAGAATTTCATTTGGAACAAATTAATTCCTTTATATAAGGTACCACTTTATAAGAATTTTTATATGACTACAATATCATCTTGAATATAACCAATCCTCTCGTGAGTTTTGAAGCTAAGTAGGGTTGGGTCTGATGAATACTTGAATAGGAAACCATTAGATATGCCAAATAGGGAAATATGAAACATGAAATCCTAGATGGCTGCTGCCTGTCAGAGCCGACAATACTGAGTTAGATCAATCAATGTTCTGACTCAGTGCAAGACAGCTACATAATAGAGATGAGCACAAATCTATTTGGACCAAATCAGAGTAATTCATCAGTGTGGTACCACAGGTGTTGCATGAACCCTCTCCCCACCCCCTGGCTGGATGCCCCACTCACTAGGCTCCACATGCCATCCTCCCTTCCCTACCTTGTCTGAGTGGCTGGATGACAGAGGAGGTGGCAAAGGGAAGGCTGGGCCACTGATCTGGACTGAGTAGCCAACCCAGAAGGATGATTTGGCTGGTGCACAGAGGCTGGCAAGTGGAGCAGCCAGCCAGGGCTGAGTGGGGGAGGTTAGGTGCCACACCAATGAATTACTCTGACTCTGGCTGAATTGATTTGTGAATTGATTTTACTTTATAACATGGTGGATTTCCCACCCCCAAACCTCAAGTATGTTAGGCAGGGAGTGCTGGGAGCCATAACATGGTGACAACACATTTCATCATGGTGACAACATATTTAATCAGTAGTAGGCATTGTGAGGAAGAAGAGGCAAAGAGATATGGAGCAGTCTGCAGCATGTTTTACTTTGAGTAAGAAAGTCACGCTCAGAGGCCTGTGTCTCAGCAATCCTTGTACTTTACATAGAACAAAATGGAACCATGTAAGAATGCATGGTAGAAGTCTCAGGAAGTCAATAATATCCTTCAAGGACTCTTCACCAAGGAATATGTGGAATAACTTTAGAACAGCCTTCCCAATTCTGTGAAATCCCACCAAGTTAGGGATAGGTAGATATGTGTCATTCAGATGTTGGTATGAAGGAAGGGAAAGAGAGATTAGTTTTAAAGGGAAAGACAAATCACTTTAAAGGGAAATCAAGCAAATTATTGACAAACATGTCTCTTTCTGTAATGGCTGCTGTTTCAGGACCAGTGCCAAACAATTAAGTCTGCAAGTAGGCATAGATGAACTGGTTTATATCCCTGTCGGCTTCGTACAGTTTCAATCATTCCTCATTTCTTCAACTGTTTATCCACAGTGCTTTACAGTTTTATAAGCAAGCCACACAAAACTGCACAGCAAAATCGTGTTTATTTTCCTACTCATGGGAAACCCTGCTTTTCAAATATGTCATGTTTTTAGATGTTGTTTCTTCACCTGAGAATAGAATTGCACAATTTTGCTGAAGTACATAATCCAAAGGATAATGGTGTTCCAACCCACACATTAGTCTAGAACAGGCATGTCCAAACTTCGGCCCTCCTGATGTTTTGGATCACAACTCCCAGAATTCCAAGGCTGTATTTCCAATGGCAAAGGACTGTGGGAGTTGTGTTCTAAAACATCTGGAGGGCCAAAGTTTGGACATGCCTGGTCTAGAATGTACAAAATAGATTAGTCCACCTAAAACCAAACAAAATTCTCTCACATCTCTACTTAAATGGAAGAACATATCAAAAGAATTATTCACTTCCTACTGTGTTGGAACTGAAACTTGTGAAATAAGAGAAATACAAAAGTTACACTCACCAGGTCATTTTCCTCACTATACCTCATGAAACAGTATTGTACTCATGTGTCAGTTGACATTAATCACAATAGTTTTTGTTCTCAATGCCACTGCTATTATAATTCCAAATGGCTGAAATCCTGCTTCTCTAATGTAATGGTTATCACATGAGTGAGCAGATGCTGACATGGGTGGCAGTTGACATTTTACAAAATGAATGTCATCCAAGCAAAACAGCAGCCAGATTGCAAAGGTGGAGGTCTCCAAAGGTGGGTCTATCTGTGCAAGCTTTAAACTGGCAAACATGAAAATGCGGCAATTCCTCTGTACAGTCTACTTTGCATGTTGCATTTTAAAGAAGCATTTTAATGGGTTCTTAGATCTTTGCTTAGAGATCTATGAACAGCCTTGATCTGGATGAGAACAAACCATGGGAGAGATAAATAACAATGCAAATGACTGTATTTTATTGAATGAGGGGACAAGTTGATTTTGCTTTCAGTAGATTTATATCTCTTGGTGTGACTTTGTGTCGGTACTGGAAAATAAAGAAATTAGAAGAATCTGACCATGTGACTTTCTTTGACTTTCTGTTTCTATACATGTTCTTTATGCACTGCTTATGAAGCTAGTTGTTGATAAACCAAAATGCATAAAGTTCTTGCATTGGTCAAATTGAACAGTACAGTTGTATTTGCTATGGAAAAGAACAATCTTGTACCTGCTTCCCTACAGCTGTTAAACATATCCAGTCCACCTTTCCAATTCTACTGCTGTTTTGCTTGGATTACATTCAACCTTAATTCAGCACCAAAAACAAACAAACAAAATAATAACCATGTGCTGATCTTGAGTGACCCTTTCCCTTTCCCCTAGAGATGCAGTATTTCTGCCAAATTTGAACTATAATAGCAGTGACACTGAGAATGAGTGATTTATTATTACCTTCTTCTGTGAGTACTCTGGGATTGTGCAACTTGCCCAAAGCTAAACAGGCTGTTGGTCCTCTTAGAATGTGCATTGGTGAATTGAACTCTATACCTAACTTTCTGATCTATTCAGTCAAAAACAAGGAATAAGGCACAGGCATTCAAAGCTTGCATTTCCCTACTTAAATCTCACTATGCAGGTCCATTGGCAGAATCTGTTAATTTTTTTCCCTCATAGTTGATGCTTTCCTTTTAAAATGTATTTCAAAATGTTTTCTTTAAAATCTCTACTTCTTGTTTTATTTATAATAAGATTTGTACATTTAGTATGTTCTTATTGAAAAAAACGAACCAATTGGAAGTCTCTCCCTTCCTTGCTAGAAACCACATTATTTATTTATTTATTTATTTATTTATTTTATTTTATTTATATACCACCCATCTTCCAGACGGAACTCTGGGCGGTTTACAATTAGAATAACAATTAAATTACAATTAAGTTTTCTGTTATTCTTAGTGAAGCAGAAGAAATTTTGAATCACCCTAAGAAGAGGGGCAGAAGGAGACAAGGAGAAAGATGAGTGAGCTTGCTGGTACAGTTTATTCCTTCCATGCACCACCACCATCATCACCACCACCACCACCACCACCACCACCACCACCACCACCCTGGATCCTGTCCCTCTGCATCCACAATAAAAAAAGATTCCAAACTGTGGAAAGAGGCATTTAACACGGATGTCAAGCAGAGCAGACAAAATGCTGCATTATGTCTGAAATGGAACTTGGCTTAGACACATAAGCTTTACCATAGATCAGGAGTAGTTTGACAAGTGGGCACTACCTTGGCTGCTTAATTTCACCACTTTGAATGAGTAAAACAGTAGGCCACTTTTGGATGAAGAGACCAGTTGAATTGAAACCTTTCAGACACTGTTATCTGCAACATCAGCTGAAGAGGAAATGAGGTCAGCTGTAGACTTGTGTGGAACTGATCTTAATCATGCCTGCTTAATCTGCCACTACAGATAACAGTGTGCTAAAGTATCTTCATGGTGTCCTAAGTGCCTTTACCATGAGTATAGAAACGAGGTTTAAGGACTTTAGAAGGAATTCATACTTTCCTGTCAAATAGTGGTAGTAGCTGCATCTAAGCACAGGGTTCTGAATTGTGGGCAAGTTAATATATTTCAAAGTTCTCATAAGGGCATGTGATTTCTAAAATGAATATGAGAGCAAATGGGAAAATAGCAGGAACAAAGGCTGCTGGGGATTTGAACAAACGTAAGTACCATCGCACAATTGGTTATGCTTTTTCACAGTCTTGGATGGTCTGTATCCAAGATGGCGTTGCACAAGTGAGCATTCCAGGTTGTTTGTAAATGTTACACACCATGTGCTACAGGCTTCACCATGCGGTGCAAACAGTTGAGCCATGGTGCAGTCAACTGCACTTTCCTCAAAACTCAGCAATCCACCTGCCCAGCAGGCTACTGTCCAAAGGGTCTTGTGTCTCCTTAAAGATTAGCACCTCTCATTTCGTATTGGCCTTCATGGACTATAGCCTACTACTGTGTCAGATACCTCTAAGGATGTGGGCAGAAAATCATGGTAAAAACGGATATCATTTTATATTCTGTGCCTTGACCGTAACACGCTAATATTACCCATAGTGTCTGCTGGAGATGATGAATGTTGTAATCCAACAGAACAAGAGGGTAATATGTTGAGGAGGGTCACTGCTAACTGTTTATACATAAGCTCCTTTGCCTAGTTTAACTTCTACCTATATCCAGGTGCTGCAGCTTCCCTGCTGTTTAATCATTGGTTTTCTTCCAAGGAAAGCATATGGGAGTTATACCTTTTCTGCTCACAAGCGTCCTATGAAATGTGTCTCAGAGACAGCATCTATCAAAAACTCCAGTGCAGAGTGAGATTCAAATCCATTCATTCCCTTTTAAAGCCCAACAATCTTGTTTTCTCTGCTGTCTCTTGTCTGTTTGCCTGAATATCTGACCTGAGCCCACTCAAGAACTCAATGCTTGGTTGTCTGTGGATTGCTTGACAGTCCTTAACAGCTAACGCTTCCAGTAGGCATATATGCAAGGCTGGATTTAGGGGCACAGGATCCCCATGTCGTTCAAAATCCATATATAGCTGTTATGCCCCCACAAGCAAAAATAATGACTCTATCAAATGGGATCCTACCCCCTCCACACACACAACAGACCGCATGCCATTGTGACCTCTCCACTGACCTGTGTCAGTCTCCTGGCATGTCCCAACACCCTTCCCATCCACCATGTGAAGCCTTCATGGCAGGAGAGGAGGCCTGTTGGGCTGCTGCAGTCTGACCAAAGGCTGCCATACTACCAATGACAGGGGCCTCTGTATGTCTAAGACTCACCTTTCTTAGGCCACTTCCTGGAGATGAGTAGCAGCACAGTATTTATTGAATAATAATTTACTGAATATTTATTCATTACATTTTAATTTATTTATTTAAATATTTGTGGGGGGGTTGAGGGGAAAATCTTTAACCAAAACCATGCTGCTCAGACCCTAGCATGTCAAGAGGAAAGTATACCTGTGGATATCATGTCTTCTTTCACCTGTGACCTCCATTTCCTTTCACAACTAATAACCATAAAGAAAAGAAGAGTGAAGATGTTTAATTTCCTCCCATATTACATGTATGGAATGATGCCTGGGACATCAGTGGTAGAAAACTATTCTGTGAGGACTTGAATATTCTTAGTTCATAATATTTCCTAAGTTAATGATAGCCCCTTCCTTCAACATGCATGAACCTTTCTTTTCCTCAAATAAACATAGCAGTGTTTCATCCGCTATATACATCTGGAGAGCCTAACATGTATTCCTAAGAGAACAGCAGCAGAAAGTCCAAATACTTATAGCCTTGCCCCCACCCCACCCCATGGGAATGAAAATTTACAGCTATGGTCAGAAATCAAATCTTCCTGAGGTTTTTTTTTCCCCTCATGTTTTTGTTTTTGTTTTTGTTTTATTTTTCTTTTCTTTTTTTGAGGTAAAACAGAAGGCTCAGCCAATTTCTGTTTCTAATAACTACCGCAGAGCAGTTGAAGAACAAACTTGACTCCAGCTGAAAACATAATTTATGGAAACTCTTTCAAAGAAAAAAAAAAGTAGTTTTGAATAATCTGGAACTGCAGGCCTGGTAAATAAGAGGCTTTAAAACTGCCAAAATGCAACAGTAAAGGTCTTGGGCATTAACTCTTCAAAGGATTCTGAGTCTGACTGATTTGTAGAGCTGTCTGTCTGATTAACAGGAAAGGGTATTTCTTTTCTTCCGATAAATTTCTCTGTTTAGAAATGCTTATTGGGAAATACAAGGTATATTTATAGTAAACAGCTGGCTTATGCCCAGGAACACTTTTTCTGGGGTGCCGTTTATGAAACAGTGTAGATGGCATGATGCATTTAGTGGAACCTGACATTCTCCCATCTGTATGCTTTGTATATAGCAAAAAGAGAAATAGAGATCATACTAAGCTCTTTTTAAAAAGGTTAGTTGGGCCCTTGTTCGTGAATTAAATAGCCCATGGCAATACAAAGTGTCTAAGGATGTTTTTGTCAAATGAAAGCCATTGTAGAGCTTGCCATTCATTCCATGCTTTTCACTCATTTGATGGCAGCGCAATCAAAGCCAAAAACATAGCTGTTAGGTTTATGTGCAGTATTCCTGGGATGGATCTGGGGCTCATTGCTTCTCACTGAGTTCCAGGCGAGATCTAAAAGTATGTCCTGGTAATACACCTTGACTAGGTGTATCCATGCGTTTTTTATTTCATCCTGTTTTATTGTTGTTTTCAAGCACTGGAAAAGTGAAGTGCTGGTACAGATCCCATGGATATGGTGGTTCTCCAGTACAGGGGAACTGTGGCCAATAGCCATTAAGTCAAGGGAGGTGCAAGTGAAAATGCTTGGGAACCACTTGTTGATGTGGCTGAAACATCATGAGCACATGACACAAGGGATGCATCAGAGCAGCTGTAATGTGTTGTTACAAATTACGGTTGGGCCTATGAAGCCTCTTGGTGCATTCTTTTCCACTCCCTCCGGGGAGGAAAAGGTTTGCCTTTTATATACATATTCCAATTTATATGTGAGAGCACATGTGCAGAAATAAATGTGTGTGTGTATGGTCCCTTTTATCATATGTGGTGGACATGTAAAGAGGCAAAGCCATATTGGATAATGGTAAAATTATTTTTAGAAAGATATTTGAAGATTAAGTTAGAGCTTAGACCAGAATTTTTTCTATTAAATATAGTAGATGTTAATATCTCATATGACCAGAAATATGTACTTCATCATGTAATAGTTGCTGCAAGGATACTGTATGTGAAATTTTGGAAACAACCAGAAGTGCCAACAGAGAGAAACTTCCACAAAAAGATAAGAGAATGTATTGAAATCGACAGATTCTCCGGTTTTCTAAAGGGAGACTACGATGAGATTTCCCGGAAAAGATGGCAAGAAGTAACAAACTTATTAGTATTGTGATATTATTTGGTGATTTGTGAACATGTTAAACCGTTATTTTTGGCTTGATATACTAAATGTAATTTTTATAGTGTATTTCCTCCCCCTCCCCCACACACTCCCTCCTCTGCCCCCCCAAAACCCAATAAAATTACTTAAATAAAAAAAGTGTGTGTGTGTGTGTGTGTGTGTGTGTGTGTGTGTGTGTGTGTGTGTGTGTGTGTGTGTGTGTGTGTGTGTGATCGTTACTGTTGTAACTGACCCTTCGTAACCCCATGTCCATGGAGTTTTCTTGGTGGGAAAATAGAGTTGGGTAAATAAAAACCTACTATGTCCTACCACAGTCAGTCAATTTCGCTGTACATGGGTTGTACACTGACAATAAATGTTGTTATTATTATTGTTACTACCTTGCAATGGGAAACTTTAAGGCCTTTGTTCTTCCTTCTGATGATCATTTCCAATAAAGAACTGTCTTTTGGCTGTCCTTTTTCAAACTGAGCAACATCTCAAGGAGGTCACATGGCCACTTTACAACAGAAGTATCTAAATATTACAGGAAGTGAATGAACTCAGCAGGAAACTGCTTTTTGATTGGCAGGCCTGCACTGCATCTGTTGCAGAAGGGCTGGACCTTCGATTGTCATAAAAAGGACGGACTATCCACACAACAAATTGCCAGACATTGCCATTTTGTGCCATTTGTGCCATTTTGTCTGGTCATCCCACACAGAAACCCCCTTTCCTATTCTTCTGTTGCCAGGAAAACTTCACCTCCTGGATGGAGAAGCTTAATTGTTTTTGTGGTTCCTCAAAGAGAGACTGGAATTTACATCCCTACTTCAAGACACAGAGATTTTGCTGGTGACCCCTCCCCCAAGTGTTGGAGTGTACAAACCACATACTACCTAATAATAATTGGTTATGTTTTCCTATGGCCCTGTATTCAGTATATTATATTTTGGATTAACTTTATATTAAACTCCATTTGTATAACTAAATATATATATTAATTGAAATGTATTGCTGATGGCGACCTTGTGCAGTATGGACCAGACCTTCTGTTACTAATATGACTGCCATTTTGTTAAAGAGCCATGCCTGATAAAGTGTCCTTCAAGTACAATATTTTCATTTCATATCTTACAGGAATTCTGTATTGATTTGTTTTCATTTCTCTATGGAGATGGTTTTCTTTTCGCGTCTTATGTGGATGGAGCAGTTGGCAAAATTCCTTCTATTCTTCTCTGTACATAGTTTCCACTTGTTTTGGTATCAGTCAATCTCTTTTATAATTCATAGGAAAAAGAAAGAGAGGAAAATAAGATACTTCTAGGACAGATTTCCACAGCTTCACACAAATGACAATTTAATGCTGTATCAAGTAAGATTGGAACAGAATACTGAGGAGACTGTAGTTGTTGTTCTCATCCCTATATATTAATTTGATCTTCTGGACAGTTTATGTATACAACTTGAATGTTGCAGGGTACTGAATGGAACATGGAGAGAGATCAGATAAGATGAGCAAACTAAAGTTGAGGACTACATCAATAAGTATGGTACTAAGAATAGCATTTACTGAGGGAATTTTTAGATATGATATTGAAGTGTTACATTTGTGAGAGTAGCTATTGGGAAAATATTATTTTCTGATGAACAGCAATTTTACTTTTGTCTTCCAAATGTTGGGAAACTAAAACATTGGCACTAGACTCATTGAACCAACTGGGTTTACATCAGTGTTGATTCACCATTCAGCAATTGAGTTCATGGGTCTATGCCGAGTGAAGGTACCAAATGAATTAGGTTACTTAATTATGTGTGGAAACATGGCTGGCTTCCCATGAGCCATAGTGAGTCATAGGCCAAGGCACATGCCAGGCAGCAGGGAGCCACAGCAGGGTGTTGGAAGTCGGAATGGTGCAACCTGTGACCTACCCTGTGCCCTCCATCTCTGAAAAACTAACAGATATAGTGGAGAGCATACTGTAGTTCTGTCACAAGAAATTAAATAAGGTTTGGCAGTTCAATTACCTTGATACATGGAGTGGCACCATTTTGGTCCAGCCATAAGTGCTGTCAGGTTCTTTTTTGGTAGAAACTAAATTTACTAAAAACCTTCCTGGATGCATGGAAACAATAAAAGTTGAGGTTCTTACAACACAATATCTTCCATCTAATATGAAATATAAGTTCTTAAGGTCATATAGAACTCCCCCACACACGCATCCTATTCAATAGTTACAGTCGCTATCCCTGAATTGAATTCTATCATAGGGAGACACATGCAGTAGGCAATTCCATCTTCCCCTTAAATGATTACAAAGAGAAATGTCGGAAGTGTTAAAGAGTTATACAGCATGTCACACTAAGGCGAAACATCCCAGCATTGATTCTGTGTCATATTAAAAGACTGTGATATTTCTGATATTTCTAATCTGAAGCATACCCGCAATGTCTCACAGAAATGGGAGAATATTATGAACATACTTGGAAAGTGTGATATTTTCATCTTTCCTATAATTTCTTATGGGTGGAAGGAAAACCCGTCTTTCCTCAATGGGAAAATGGAATCTGGAACTATGTGGTAATTGTAAATCAGCTCATTGCAAAGAAGACTGTTCTGTCTATTTAAATAGCAATTGTTGGGTATTTATTGTGTGTATATATATGCTTTAAATTTATTGTGAATAGCCTAGAGAGTGTATGCAATGTGCAGCAATCTACAAACTAAAATAGCCAAACAATCAACCATTATTTTCAAGTGACTGGGAATTCAAAGTTCATGCTTCTACAAGACTAGCACATGCATAGATGTTACATACAGCATTAATAATATTCATATGGTTTTCAAACTTAGCTTTTATCCCAGATCATGTCACTTCCGTAATATGCTGTCATTCATGTTAGTTCTACATCAAACTACAATTTTTGAAATTTAAAAATACACACTTGTTTGTACACTAAAACCTTGGATTACAAATACCTTGGTCTACAAGATGAACAAACATTTCTTCTAAATTTTGCCTGGATCAGCAAGCAATGTCTTGCAATACAAGCGCTGGAGCAAGTCACATGATCACAAGTGAGCCAATCCTGATTCTATCTTTCCGCCCCCTGCTGGACTATGAGTGATTGTTTGGCTCCACCTCAGGCAGCCTCAAAAGCAGAGGAAGGAGAGACCAAGGGAAGGCAGTGAGGCCATCTGAATGCTCCCTCCCTCTGGGAAGGAAGGAAGGACAGCCGGTAGTTGGGTGCTGGTTGGTAGCTCAGCCTCTTCTTGTCTCCCTCATCCCAGCCACAAAGGTTTTCAAAGGTAAGTGCAAGTTAGGGGTTTGTTTTATTTTTCTTTATATTTTTTCTTTATGTTTAATTTGTTCTATTTTTCTTTTGCATTTTCATTATTATTTTATATTATATTACAGTATTGCAATCATTTTTAGATGAATATTTTTGGGCTGTAGAACGAATCATTTGAGTTTCATTATTTCTTATGGGAAACAGACCTTGAGCTCCTGGCAGTCGAGTTTCCTGAGGTGTCAGGATGGGGTTAAAAACTTCTCTTTGCAAGCAGAGCCAGCAGGAGCAGCCCTTGCTGAGGCGCCTGCATTTCGCTTCCAAAGAGAGGTTTTTAATCCCCTCCTGACACCTCAGCAAACAGAGCTAGGGCTGCTCCTGCCAGCTTGTTTGCAAAGAGAGGTTTTGAACCAACCCCTAACACCTCATCAAACTTACCTTGGGCTACTCCGCTGCTGTTTCCAAAGAGAAGTTTTTAAGCCCCTCCTGATATCTCAGCAAACAGACCTTGAGGTTGTGGCAGCAAGGTTTGCTGAGGTGTCAGGAGGGGTTAAAAACCTCTCTTTGGAAATGCAGCCGGCAGGAGCAACCCAAGGTCAGTTTACTGGGTGTCTACATTTTGCAGATTTTCCTTTATCACGGGTGAATCAGGCACCTACGTCCCGCAATAATCGAGGGACTACTGTACCAGATTACCTTAAATTTAATATTTTATCCTAAAATATAGGTTTTAAAATAGATTTAAAACAAATATTTTTGAATGAGTTTTGTTACATTTAATAAGCCAAGAATTATATCACAAATTTTGGAGAAACCAATTGATAGTTCTTCCGGTAATTGTGAATCAGGATGGATTATTTAGAAATCAGATTGAAATAATTCCTTAAGCATTCATACTGTGTCTGACTTCTACTGTTGTTCGTGCTTTAAAATGCATATAATTAATGTTTAAAATGCCATGCTGAATTCACCAGTATTGAGTCTTTTTCTTTTTCTTCAGTGTCATCAAGTTACTTCAAACATCTGGTGACCCTTGAAATTAATGCTCTCTTAAAGGTCTTCCTTAAGTTTGACAAACTATTAATAATTAGGATGTGATAACAATTATTTTCCCCTGCTTTTTCTTAACATTTCCCACTGGAATTGGTACCTTTTATCAGTGGGATATGACCATGCTTTAGCCACGTCACTGCTTCTTGCAGTTAATAAGATGTTTAAAAGATTTTATTTTATTTCCTTTGCTTTTTGCCTTCCTCCTCATTTTCCTCCTGCCCTTATGAACACTACTTGGCTCCAGAAATAATGAGATGTTATGAAAAGCATATCTTTGGTGCTGAAAATAATTCCTGCATCTCCTTTCTCCGTCTCTTTTCTCCACCTTTGTTAATGTCTAACTTCAAAAAAGACACTGTGTTTTTCCAGTCCAGTTTACCCCATGTCCATGGCTCAGTTTCATTTGCAGAAGTGTAGTGCACACTTGGAAACTAAGAGCATGATGACATCACATTATTGGTGTTTTTCATTCCATGTTCCTATGGAAATCTTTTTTACCCATGGATTTCTGAAAACATCTAGTTCCCTTCTGATCTTCCAGGGGGAAGAAAGCTGAATGCATCATTCAGCAAGTTTTGGATCTCATTAGCCCTGATTTCTGAATTTGTCTGTCTCATGATTGTCATCCATTTGTCCCCAAACTACCTCTTAAGAGGGTTTTGTGAGGGGCAACCACATCCTTTTCTTGGAAACTCTGAACTGTAAATTTCCAGCTTTGATACTTCTTTGGAGGAAGCTGCTTCAATGCTTCTTGCATGTGGTGCTGGTTTTTGAGACAGCATCTCCCATACAGCCTAAGGGACAGCAAAGCTCTGACTCCCAGTAAACATTGTGTAAGGAAGAAGGTGCTCCATCCCTTTCTCAAGGGACACAGAGCCAATTAAGGTTACTAATAAAAGTGTATTGCATAATATTGCTCCTGATTCTTCCATATCCACCCCTCAAGATCCAGCTGGACCGGGAGGGAACAAGGATGAACCTCGCACACTGCATCAGAGAAATGAAGCCTAGAATGGTATGCATCCACTGAGGCCTTGGTCTTGTGCAGGAGAATGAAATGAAGATGGATGCAGGTATGGGGATGGACCTCCCAAAATTATGCATGTGGAATTCTTGAAGAATTCTGGTAGCTGAAGTCAAAGAAACAAAACAAAATCAGGAATGGAACCTGCCTACATTAGAGTCTCTGCTGTAATTCTTCATGGCATTTTTATTGTGCATGAGTTGAGTGGCTTTGTGCATGTCTGGGGGTTTGTCTCTCGTCCCAGTGCGCTTTCCATCCAAACACAGTAAAAGAGACTGTGGTTTGAAAAAAAAGTAGTGGTTTATTGTTGTTTCTTTCTGACCTTTCCAACAATCCAACAGGGTTCAAACATGAGGTTATAGCCTCAACAGGATTCAAGAAGGGGTTATGAGGATTCTGTATTAAGAAGTCCTCCAACAAACTGTTCTCTCTGTGTTCTAGCCCAGAGACAAATGCAGACCAGACCACTGTTTCCGCCTCAGGATATGCTCCCTCCTGACGGATGGGTTATCCTTCCTTCACGGACCCGCTTCATGGGCCAGACTCAGCCACCTCTCCCGACATCCTCTCCCATGCTAGAGTACTCACTCTTCAGCCTTTGCTGGTTTCAGGGCTCTCCCAGATGGGGTTAAACCGTGGGCAGGGAGTTTTTCACACTTGGCTTCGGAGGAGGCCTTTCTCTCTAGGTGTCCAAACTGTGGCCCTCCAGAGGTTTTGGACCACAACTCCCACAGTCTTTTGTCACTGGCAATACAGGGTTGGAATTCTGGGAGTTGTGGTCCAAAACATCTGGAGGGCTGAAGTTTGGACACTGCTAGGTGTTACACCACCTCTCTTTCCACTCGTGCATGTGCCTCTTTCTCCCTTTGGAACTGCAGATGTATCTCCTTCCACTTCCTGTTACATTCTTGGGCTTCCCTTTCCTCCCAGTAGGAACACCGAGTTGATGTTGCCTTCTCCAGTAGCTTTCAGCTTCCTTGTCCGGCATCAACATCTTCTCTCATGTTCCTGTGTCTGGATTCTCCCTCCAGAACCATTGCCAGCCTGGAGGGAGAATCTGTGGGTTGTTCCTTTTATACCCTGTCTGCCCGACTGTTGGTTCCGAACTCGAATTTCCTGCCTTTTGTGTTCTCCGCACATCCATCTTGGCCAATCGGGGCAACACTCTTTCCACCTGCCCCTCACACACTTGTGCACTCTCTTTAATCCTTTCCTCTTCGAGGCAGGGTTTTAGCTTGGTTGGTGCTTGTCAGAGTTCTTCGATTGCAGCCGCTCCACAGCATGACACAGAATCCAAACAGGACTGTTTAATTAGCAGTATCTGTTTATTTAAGAGTCCCTGCTTAGATTCCCGATTGTGCATCAAGTCACCCAACTAGCACACAATGAGGAGTCCTATGAGGATATGTCTGTGAAGATTCTCAGTCATCCAGGTGAGTTTATCTGGAAGTTGAGTCATGGCTACTGGACTTCTTTTTTGAGAGATAAAGCTGTTTGGATGAACAGCGAAACGTTTCTATCTCTCAAAAAAGAAGTCCAGTAGCCATGACTCAGCTTCCAGTCCTATGAGGAATTGCAGTGGGGGTGCTAATTAGCCAGATTCAGTCACCACATATTGTCACCACAGTAATATATCCTCTGTGCTAGTTTTAGTTATGCAAGGCAATTTTGGGCACCTTGTAGATGCACATGCATGTATAAAGAAGCATATAGCACATGTATTCAGCTGGCCTGTATATGAACTGATTAAGCAACCTCTGAATTGGTCTGGATCTAAAGGAGGCTGCTATTTGAGCTGCTAAGTTGGGGATATGAACTAAATCTTGTGGTTGGTGTAGATCCCCTTGTGAGAAACTGCTTCCTTCAAAGTGGTGAAAGCAGCTCTCTATTTTACTCTGAAATCTATACCCCCCATGTCAGGGGAAGGATAACATAGGGTGAAAGGGGACTAGTTTTGATCTATAGTTGAATATATGTATGTGCCAAACCTGGCTTATGAAATACATGGACTAAGATATTTTAAAACTCATGTTCTGCTAGCTACCTAATGACACCTCTTCCTACATCTGGGGCAGTGAGCATTACCTCTGATCACTATTAGAGGTAATGCCCACTGCCCCATATGTATTGTCAAAAATACATAATTCTGCAACACACACAAAAATCCCCTGAACTGTCAGCCACAGCTTTGCACTCTATATGTCAAACACCAAACCAGAGTTGGGCTTTAGGCCATTTGTAGGCCATTCTTTCAAAGGAGTGACATTCCATTAGGATTTAACTAGCTGTAAAATTTCTTGTCAAACCATCTTGAAATTCTTTTCAGGAAAATGCCTGATTACATGGAAGATAAGACTGGTTTCCCAAGCTACCCTCCCTTGTGAAAATCCAGGTATGTATTTGTGAGGTTATTTTGTGACACAAATCCCCCTGAACTTCTACTTGCAGTTTTAGAAGTATCAATAAAGAGTATGTTATGTTTTTCTATGCCAGGGAGGGATGTCGTGATTTTATCATCTGTATGTGACTTCCAAATCTCTTGTTGTGTCCCTCAGCCATTAAAAAAATCATGCAGCCAGAATTCAGTGGTAGACTACAAAAATCCTAGTTTTTTAAAAAACAAAATTTTTATTTCTTTCTTTCCTTTTAAAAAAGAGTTTTGGTGATTTGTTACAGAAATACCATATGCCGCTAGAGCAGGGGTCTGCAAACTTTAAGACATAAAGAGCCACTTGGACCCGTTTCCAATGAAAAAAAAAAAAACTGGGAGCCGCAAAACCATTGCGACATTTAAAACAAATATATACAACCGCCGCCGTTCTCGCTGTTCCGCCTCAGCAACCGGGCGCTGGGCCAGCCGCCGTTCGAGGCTCCGTGAGGCGATGACCCGCGCTCCGGGCCTACCAGCGCCGCCGCCGCCGCCATGGTCCACAGCCGGATGCGAGGGAGCGGCGCCCGCCTCAGCGGTTGAAAGGACGGGCCTGTGACCCTGCGGCTGGTCCCTTTTTTTGGAAGTGGGCGAGCGGCAACCTCTCCACACACACACACACACACACACACACACACACACACACACACACACACACACACACACACACACACACACACACACACACACACAACTTCTTGCAGCCATGGTGTGTGTGCGTGTGTGGGCAAAGTTTGGCTTGTGAAGGAGACGGAGGGAAGGGGTGGGTGATGCCACACAGACACACACACACACACACACACACACACACACAAAGTTTGGCAAGGAGACAAGGAAGGGGCATGCACACACACACTTCTTGCAGCCATGGTGTGTGTGCGTGTGTGGGCAAAGTTTGGCTTGTGAAGGAGACGGAGGGAAGGGGCGAGTAATGCCACACACACACACACACACACACAGACACAGACACACACACAGACACACACACACACACACACACACACACACACACACACACACACACACACACACACACACACACACACACCCTTCTTGCAGCCGTGGTGTGTGTGCGTGTGTGGGCAAGTTTGGGTTGTGAAGGAGACGGAGGGAAGGGGCGGGTGATGCCACACACACACACACACACACACACACACACACACACACACACACACACACACACACACACACACACACACACACACACACACACACGCACCCTTCTTGCAGCCGTGGTGTGTGTTCGTGTGTGGGCAAAGTTTGGCTTGTGAAGGAGACGGAGGGAAGGGGCGGGTGATGCCACACACACAAACACACACACACACACCCTTCTTGCAGCCGTGGTGTGTGTGCGTTTGTGGGCAGAGTTTGGCTTGTGAAGGAGATGGAGGAAAGGGGCGGGTGATGCGACACACACACACACACACACACACCTTCTTGCAGCCGTGGTGTGTGTGCGTGTGTGGGCAAAGTTTGGCTTGTGAAGGAGACGGAGGGAAGGGGCGGGTGAGGCTGAAATAAGCGGGAGGGCGAGTGGCGCGCTGGGCCACCGTGGATCTCCCCGGTCCGCTCCTCCATTCTGCTTTCAGACCCCTTTTTGTCTGTCCAGGCCGCCGCCACCGCTGCCGCCACCACCACCACGAACCGACCGGCTGCTTTGGCCTGGCCGCCGCCGCCTCCCCTTGCCCTTTTCCTGGCCGGGCACGGCCATTGTGCCCGCTTCCCCCTCGCCGCCGCCACCTCCGCCTCCTCCACTGCCGGCGGTGGCGGGAGGAGGGGGAGGAGGAAGAGGATTACCAACACGCGTGGCTTCCTGCTGCTCCTGCTGCTGAGCGGCCCCTGACCCCCATGGCGGGAGGAGACCCCGGCGGCCACCGATGCCACCCCCACCACCCCTCCAACGCTGCCGCCGCCGCCGCCGCCATCCTGGCCCTGGCCGGCCCAGGAGCCTTCGCCACGGCCGAGGAGGCGGCGGCACACCGGCGGCGGCAGCAGCGGCTGCAGCAGCACCAGGAGGAGGAGGAGGAGGAGGAGGAGGAGGAGGAGGAGGAGGATGAAGACAAGGAGGACGGCGGCGGCGGCGAGCTGGAGTTTCCCCCGCGGTCCTAGTTTAAATGCTGCGGGACCCCTTCCATGAGGGGAACCTCCTGGAGCCGCGGCAAAGGTTCCAAAGAGCCACATGCGGCTCCGGAGCCGCGGGTTGCAGACCCCCGCGCTAGAGGAATCTTCTGGAAGCATTATAGAGCAATGTAAAAATGTGTAAAGATTTCCAGTGTTTATCCTAGAAGCAGTCTCTCAAGCAAATATGTTCTACAAGTCTCTATGTGTGGGTAATATTTCTAAGTGGTAGTTTTGTGTGTTTTTTGGGCTGTTTGGCCATGCTCTGGAAGTTTTTCTTCCTGATGTTTCACCAGACTCTGTGGCTGGCATCTTCAGAGGGCAGAAGAAGCTCAGGGAACTTATAAACCCAGAGGACAGAGAGAACTCCTAGTTCCCAACCACAGGGTCTGGCGAAACATCAGGAAGAAAAACTTCCAGAACACGGCCAAACAGCCTGAAAAACGCACAACTGTCGGATCCTGGCCATGAAAGCCTACGAGAATACATTTCTAATTGGCTTTCTGACATGAACTTGCCAAGATTTCAACTTAGGAAATTTCTTCATTTAAAAAAACTTGAAATTAAGCAGGAATTTATGGACCTGAAAAATCTAAATACACCTGCAGAGAATTTTGTTCCTCACCATAGTCTGAGGAGGATTTTTTTCTACCCTATCACCATCTCCAAACTAATTCTCTTAGTTCTTACATTTTTAAGCTGTGTCTGTCCAGTCATAACAATTGCTGTCTACCAGAGGGTGTTCATTTTGCAGAAATCTTTAATATTATGCATAATTTGCTTTTTTCCTGAAAAAATGATAACAGTATATATTAGAGATGGGCACGGAACGAACATTTTTTCATTTCCATTACAGTTTGTCGTTTCCATTACGCAATGAAATGACAAACGAAAATTGTGATGAAAATGCAACAAAATGAACAGAACCATGAAAATTGAGGTCGTTATGTTTCGTTTCCATTAATGGCGACACCCAATGAAATGAGCTGTTTTAAATGTTAAAAACGCCCTGGATGTCCATAAAAACACAGCGATAATTATTTATATTGTCTGATAATACCTACCAGGGGGTTGGGGTCCTTAAAACATTTGTTTTAGTCTTCTCCCATCGCGATGTATTTTTCTTTTCCCTTTAAAATGGATGTCGCCACCAGCCACAAAATGGAGGCAAGCCATGTGATGGGATCATGTTCAACCAATAGCATGCCCAGGTTGCAGACTGGGCGGGCAGGTCTGGCAGCCACAGAGGGCATAAAAAACCCTGGCAGCCCCCGTCCTCCTTGCAGTCTCTGGTGGGAGTTAGGGTGGGATTGCTGTCTCTGCTGTGACTCTAGCTTCAGTCCTGCAGCCTCCCTGTGTGCGTGCATGCTGCGTACCTCTCGGTGAGTACCCTCCCTTGCCTCGCAGTGCAGTCACTCTGCAGCTGTCTTGCACCCTGGGCAATGCCCGCTGCTGCCTTTGCAGCCTCCCTGCATACCTAGTCTGTACTGTGTCTCTGCCAGCATCCATTTTTTTTAGTGTTTTCCCTCTGGTCTGGGGCATTGGGGGATGCCTGCACACGGAAATGCTTTAAAAATCGTGCAAAGAGCGGGTAGAAATGACAAACAAAAAAATGAAAAATGGTAACGAAATTTTTCAAAAATTTCATGACAAACGGAAACGAACCGAAACAGACCTCTCAACGACAAACGAAAAACCAAAACACCAATTTTCTGTTTTGTGCCCATCTCTAGTATATATTGTAACTGATCTAATTATATAGACACAAAAATGTGCTGTAAAACAGAAACAAAATACAATGAACAGTAATAAAAACATAAAAAATTCAGTTCTACATAATAATGGATGTTGTATAACTACATCCTAAAAGGCATAATTATTTTTATATAGTGTTCTAATATTTAACAGTACATAATCTTTAAAAGAAAGAGGAAAACCAACTACTGCAGCTGTACTAATTCAAGAAATGACAGTATTTTTGAAAATCTCTGTCATCTGTGAATAATAAAAATAGAGATAGGTGTGAACTACCGGTTTAGCCATTCATGCTCATTCATTTATCACTCCAACAGGTGTTCTGTGGTTCCAAGTCCCAACTTCTCTGGTGGGTGCCCATTCAGAAACAGTTCCCTGGCTTCCCTGCCCCACCTCCTCTGGGCACTGCCTCTGAGTGGGTGCCTGAGAGAGGAGGGTCTCAGAACCAAAGGACGCCTGTAGTACTGATGGACAAACCAACGTGAATGGCCAAACTGATGGTTCGTGCCCATCCAGAAATAAAAGGTTTATTTTCAAAATCTTAAAAATCATTTAGCACATTATTTAGAGCCCCGCCCATTACTCTTCCAGTAATTTCCCATGACTAAATGAATTAAAGAGATCTTGACATGATATATCAGTTTTGGCTTTTCTAGAGGCAGTTTACATTTTAACACATACAATTTCAGTAAATGAAAACTACAGCTGCAATAGCGTTGATATTCATGAACTTTCAAAAAGTACTCACTCTGGGTGTTGAAACAGAAGAGAAATTCCTCTAACATATCTAAGATTAAGCAGTTTTGAATGTGTGTGTGTGTGTGTGTGTGTGTGTGTGTGTGTGTGTGTGTGTGTGTGTGTGTGTGTGTGTGTGTGTGTGTGTGTGAGAGAGAGAGAGAGAGAGAGAGAGAGAGAGAGAGAGAGAGAGAGAGAGAGAGAGAAGAGATGCACTCTAGGTTTGTGCAGTTACACTTATGCAACGTAACCCCCCCTATAAATCTACAACACAGGTGCCAAATTTCCTTAGCAAATGCAAATCATAATTAGCACAGACACTTGAAACTTCTTGTTCCTGGATATCTTATATGAAGATTCTAAATGAAGATAATGAAGCTAGCAGGAAAGGAGAGGGTGCTTTTTATTGTTCAGCCATTTGGAGAGGGTGAACAGCCTCTTATGTAATTCCACACCATCTTGAAAATGGATTGCACCCGGCTATGGTACAGAGCTATTTCTTCATTTGCAGAGTTTTGAAAAGGACTTTTTTGCCTCTGGATATTTTTGCAATTTTCTTTTGTGCATTTATATATTCCTTTTCTCATCTGATTTCTAATGGACTTTTATTTCTACTGGTCCTGTTTACTAATTTTCACCTCATTAATTGTTTTTCCATCAACCTCCCTGTTGCACCTTTCTTCTGTCTGCGTTTCAACTGATAGTTTACACGTACTATTCATATTCCCACTGCATTACAATATTTGCATGCAAGATAAATAGGTGAAGACATTCTCCCTCAGGCTACAGTTTTGGAAAAGCGCGGAGGTGCTGTGATTGCCTTTTGTGTTGTTTTGTAGATCTTTCTGAGGTTAACTTGACTTCTCCTTTTCTGTTCAAGTTTCTGCACTAGGATAGGAAACCTTATTTGTTAGAGACCCCATTTTCTGGGGATGTTGGAGGCTAATTTGGTGTGGGAAGGTTAAACCAGCAGAGGATCAACCATGAATAGGGTTGCCTTTCCCCCTCTTCATGCCACCACTGTTCTCTGGCTATCTGCTGCTTTCTTCTTTACTTCCTCCCTCTTTCCACACAGAATGCCACCAAATAAAGTCTGTCTAGCCAAGTGTGCTTGAATATTGCTTTCTTGAGTTGCTGGTCCTCCCAGGGAAATTAATCTCTTCTATCTATCCACTACCACTGGAGAGGTTCCTTCCTCTTGATTTCTGCTATTTGGGTCTATAGAGTGGTCTTGTTCTGATAGACTGTCAATTACACCCATTCTCAGTTTGGGCCTGGACCTTCCCCTCTTCATTCTTCACTGCCGTCTACTCCCTATCTTCTATCTTCCTTTTTGGTCAAATCTCTGAAGCGCATAAAATACTGTGCCTTAGGACTAGAATCAGCAGTATACATCCACTTGAAGGACAAAGGGCACTGATCCAAAGATGAAGATGTACCCATAGACAGAGAAGATAGGTGGCTTGAGAGAGGGGTCAGGGAAGCCATTCATGTGAGCATTGCAAACCCCTCTCTCAACACAGGTGGGGGGCTCAGGCACAGTCTATCTACTACTTTCCAGGCAGTGATTTCAACAATACCCAGACAAATCAAAAATATTTCATGCCTCCATCATCAAGGCCGTCGCTAACGACCCATACTTTATGGGTTTCAGCACCTTAGGCCATTGTTCACCATAAGGCCTATTGAGACCATTGTCTACCTAACAAGTCTATTCAGGCTATTGTTCATTTTATGAGCCTGTTTCAGACCAGGGGGACATGAGGTCAAAGTGAACTATAAAATGGAGGACTCGCAACTAATTTTTTTCAGACTGATGAAGCTGTTCTAATGATCAGTGAAACATTTCAATCTCTCAAGAAAAAGTCCAGTTGCCATGATTCAACTTCCATATAGGGTTAGAAGGGTGTGTGTCTTATTTCTGATTGAACATGAGTGAAACTAGCCCTTAAATGTGGCTGTGTGTGTGTTTGCCCTTATTAATGAGGAAGGCCCCGTTGTCTAGAATGGCTAACCAATGACCCACTGCCAGCACATTCTCACAATGGCTAGAAGGCATTGCCACCAAATAAAGTCTGTCTAGCCAAATGTGCTTGAATATTGTTTCCTTGAGTTGCTGGTCCTCCCAGGGAAATTAATCTCTTCTATCTATTCACTACCACTGAAGAAGTTCTTTCCTATTGATTTCTGCTATTTGGGGTCTATAGGGTAGTTTTGTTCTCACAGAGCGTCAATTGCACCCATTCTCGATTTCAGCCTTGACCTTCCCTTCTTCAATATTCACTGCCGTCTACTCTCTATCTTCTGTCTTCCGTTTTGGTCAAATCTCTGAAGCGCATAAAACACTGTGCCTTGGGTTGCAGCATGCTTATGGTGGAGAGACAGACCAGAGAGGAAACTTTGACCCTCTGGTCTGCTCATTAAAGTCATGTCTTGGTCCAGCCATCCCCCCCCCCTCCATTGGCTGGCAGGGAGTGCAATATATCAAGGGACATTCTGGGAGCCACAGAAAATAGCAGTTGGATTACGCAGCCTGAAATACCGCCACTATGGATACAAGCACCCAGGATTTATTGTTGAATGTTATGCTATGTTGCTCACTCCTTTTTCAGATTATTGAAGTGACAGTGTACAACAGCATGAAAAGAAGTATATGTAAGCAACATCCTAATTTTATTTTTTAAATGATATTTCCCCTTTGATTACCACTTTTGGCACCATACACTCTAAACTTCCACATTAATAAGAAAAGTTTTATCAATTGTAATAATAATTTTCTTTGATCAAACGAATCTCAGAAGGGCAAGTCGGGGGTCTTTCCATGTAACAAATGAATTGTGCTGCAAATGTACATTTGTTTCTCATTTTGTGCACACTGTCTGCACGTCTGCCATCAAAACACAGCCTCTACTTCAGGGGCATCACATTTCCCTAGCACTCAAAATTTGTTACTAGGAAATGTGGAAGGTCTGAGTAATAACACACAAATAGGATTTGGCATGCAGATTGTAGCTAAAATGGTGATGGCAAAAGAGCAATGTAATAAAACAAAGATGGAAGAAGAAATTTCCCTCAGGGGAATGGAAATATGAAACATGACTACAGTTACTATAGCAGTACATTTCTCATGAAGTAAATATTCAAAATGAAATATTTTTGCAAATAAATAGAAAGATTATTAATGGGTTTTTTCCCCTTCTGATTCTATCAGTGTGTTAGGAATTATGAAGATTAATTGGAAACTGATATCAAAATGGAGCGAATATTGTGGTGTGCAACTTGGAAGAGATTAGTACAGCGCTTGATTTACAGAGGACATTTTGAGGCATCGTTATATAAAAGCTACAAGCTTCACCTCTGAAAGCTCCCAGTATTTGCCAAACCATGCCCACCTCTGCAGCTTTCACAGACAACATGTAAAGCTTGGCAGGAGGTCCTATGTATTTTTCTTTTCACTTTTATAAATAATACTGATACATTATAGAAAATTACTCTGTTCTTTTCCAGATAGCTCACCAATTACATATATTTTACAAAAGGGATAATACAGTTTCCCTTTCTCTACTAGAAAAGCTTTACCCAGTCACTTGGCTGGTTTAGCCAGGCTACCCTACAAACTGTCAAATGGACAGCTGTAAAATCCTCTAAGTAATGTGTCAGAGAAATTGGTCTGCTTTTAAAAGCACTGACAAATTACTGCTCATCATGCTAAGGAAAACAGGAAACCATTACTTCTATGTGGACATGGGACCCTATTCTCTCATCTTTTCTAAACACATACATCTTATTTTAATATTGAAACCAAGTTGCATTGTGCTCCCATTGGATTCATCCGAGGCTGAAGAAACTAACAGAGAAAGGCTTGAAACCTATGCACACTTTCTGCGAAGGAACACCCATTGAAATCATAGAAGTAAAAAGGGGGATTGAGCCATGCGATCAAAACAAAACAAAACAAAAAAAGCAAAATAAATGCAAAACTAGGCTAGGTGATACCTTTATAGGTCACTAATAAAATTTAAAAAATGCAAGCTGAGCTTTCGATGGCAAGCCATCCTTATCAAAGCATTGTACCAAAATATAGTCTTGGCAAAAGATGTAGTCTGTCAGGCATTGAGATTTGTGGCCAGATAATATAAACTACACTTTACCCCCCCCCAGCAAGCTGGGTACTCATTTTACTGACCTCAGATGGATGGAAGGCTGAGGGAACCTTGAGCCTGCTACCTGGGATTCTACTCCATTTCATGAGCACAGTTTTATCTGCAGTACAGCAATTAAACAAATGTACCATAAAGTTAGATGCCCCCCACAAAACAGTAGTTACATTCACAAATTTCTTCATTTTGGGGATGAAAAGGAACTAAAATTTAAAGCTTGAAATGTGGGAGAAAGAAAATAGATTTTCCCACCCCACCACCCATCCTTAATTGAAGACGTCAGTACGTACAGTAAGATTTGGAGAAAGATTTTTGGTCATTCTCTCACATAGCCAAAGGTATAGATGGTTCACCTAATCTGCTTCTATACAAAAGGAGAGCCAGCCTTTTCTTTTGTTTCTTGATTCCTCTCTTTTATCTTTCTAATCCTTTTCTAATCTGGGAAGGCATCCTTACTCAATTCCTTGGTAGTAGATTGAAGGTGAATTCTGTTAAATAATCACAATGAGGCCCTTTCCATACATTCACCAGCAGTGGAGTCCCTGCTACCAGATGGGACCCAAATATAGTATTCTTGAGGGGGGCTACTGGTCGCTTTAGATATGCCAGCTCAAATGATGTCTCTTCATCACTGAAGCAGCCTTCCATGGGGCTCATGAATGATTCCAGCAAAGATTGGTGTAGATATATTCCCTCTCACTGATTTCACTTCTTCTCTGAAGGTAGCTGGGTATTAGAAGTGGCCAATTGTCAGTTAGGTAACTCTCCTACTGCGTACATTAGTTCTGAAAGGATTCCTTTTTAGCAAGGTGTCTTTTACAGGTTCTGTCTGTATCAAGATGAGCTGTCATTTAATCTGAGTTAGGATGCTGCTCACCATCTGACAATATAACACCTAGGGTTTCATAATACCTTCCATTTTTATATCTCAGTAATAGACTGAAAAACCCAAGGCCTCTTTCAGAACCATGCTGTGACACAAATTGTCATGTTCTTTAAGACATGTTAGTGTCAGTTCTGCAACACAACTGATAAATAATGGCAATGTGTTTTGAGAAAATGTCAGAGGCAACACTGCTAAATCCCTTTTATGTACATTTAATATGCAATATAGGATACTATGTAATAAGAGTATGGTAAAAATAATTAAGGGATGGTGTAGAAAAAATACAGTAACCCCCACCTATCGTGGGCGTTCGGGTCGGGACGGGTCTGGGGGGCCAATCTGGAGCTGCTTGTACTTACCCCAGGCCTGGCGCTGCCCCGAATGGACCTGCAATGGCCTTCCTGGGCCGGTTCATCGAAAAGCATTTCTGAGGCCTCTGACAACTCTAGAAAGGCTCTCAGGGGCCCCAAAAGTGCTTTCTAGTGATCCAGAGGTCACTTCTGGTTTGTTGAGAAGCATTTTGGGGCCTCCGATGGGCCCGAGAAAACCAGCAGGGGCCCATTTGGGGCAGCTCCAGGTCTGGGGTAAGTGCAGGAGGCCTGATACAGGCCTCTCCACTTACCCCACTTTTTTTCATATATTGCGGTACCACGATATACTGGGACTGCAGTATATGAACTGCAAAAGGATGAGGGTTACTGTATTCCTAAAAATGAAAGTGCTTTTAAATTTGGGGCTTGAAAAATACTTTACCATAGTTATTCCAAAACAAATAGCCATCTCTCCAGTTAAGCAAGGTCATGGTATCATAACAATCCTGCCAGTTGAACTTGTTTTTCTAGTGATAGTCAAAGAGAATCAAAATATGCATTCTTTGTGGTTTCAAAATCTTGGAGATAAAATATTTTGTCATACCTATATCTTGTTTTCCCAGAGTTTTGGAGGTAATCTTTTATGATTCTGGCCTTTATTCCTCCAAGGTCTTTAAAATGTTAGTCAGAACAATAGCGTAGTATTTGCCTACAACTTAAATTTTCATAAAGTGGTAAAATAAAATAAAATAAAATAAAATGAAAAATGTTAAAATAAAATTTCCTTCATACAAATTCCCATAGGAATGCATTGAAAATGGAGTAATCCCATTTTTATGTTGTACGGATTTGCTCCATAGGCGATTCTGTTAAGCAAATTTCCCCTATCTCCGGAATTTTTTATGTTGTACAGATTTTATGTTATACAGGCTGTTTGTTATACAAGGGTCCACTGTATTTTTAAGCATTTATGCCCACAGGTTTTTTTTTCAGTTGTAAGACGTTTGGATGTTTTCTTACGATGAAGTAGTTCTATGTTTGTGGATGCCTAAGATTTGTGTTTGTATATATACAGTATATTAACATTTTTGTCTTTGTGTTAAATATTTATCTGGTAAATATACTTTTATTCTCACTGTTTTGTCACAGGGAATTCAGTTCATTCTCTTCTTTGTCTTTATATGGGTCTCAGGATATGGTCTGGAGATATCCTATATAAATCATTGATAGAGGTCTAGCTATGGCATCAGGATTAGAATGGGAAACTCTCTGAGTCCCACCATACATGCCATCTTGAAGAGGCAGAATATAGATGGAACAAATCAGTGAACTTGACTCTACATTTCCAGAGAAAATGGAATGACACCCATGCCTGGATCTAGCTAGATCTTCTTCAAATGTTAATCTGTAAAACAATGCTCTAGTTTTTCCAGGCTCATTTATTAATGATGTTGGCAACAAGGAAAACATTCTTTCCCTCTAGTTGTGTGTGTATGTTCTGAGTGATTTTCTACTGAGTATTCAGAAGGGATGAACCTTGAATGCTTTCTGAAAAGCTTCCTTGAATTTCTCCCTTTTCCCCCGTCCTCATTAAAGCATGGCCATTGCAGCTTATGTGAAAAGGTAAAAAGCAACATTTTGTTGTGCAGCTGAAGCTGGACCTCTCCTGCACAATCAGATCACTCTGAGATGTATTCTCAAATTAGGACGGGTTTTTGAGGTACCACACAGTCCCTTGTGTCTTTCTCACGTTGTAACAAAAGCAGCCCTTCAGCCAGACACGAAAGATTAAAATCAAACGAGCAGAGTACAGTAAAAGGTTTTCCAATGTTTTCCTTAAGGTACACACATATACATTGTGCATCATGATTTTAAGCTTATTTGCAAATGTGTATGTCAGTGGTCACTCTTCGAAATAAAGTTATTAAAGGTACTCTAACACATCTTAGAAGCTGACTGGATAGCTCAGTGGTTTAGGTATCTGGCTGCAGAATCAGAGGTTAGAAGTTCAATTCCCCACTGTACATCTCAGGAGAATAGGTTTTGGCAGTTAGTCAAGTCAGGTGATAACTCCGCATATGCTGAGTAATTGTTGCATCATGAACAGATAATATTTTGTCAGTTACTTTGTCTTGTTTGGTCTTATTGTTTTGAGAGTAATTTTTATGATTCTTGGAACCATGATTTCCTGGAAGATACTGGATCACTGGACTGTTTTTTTTTTTACAACGATGTATATGCTTGCTGAGTCTATTGAGTGTCTTGCTGGACTTATGTATATTTTATAAATACAGTTTTTGCAACCTTATAATTCTGTGTTCAGACCTACTGTATTTCCATTTAATTGTTATCTTTGCTTGTTAAGGAAACTAGATCCATTAATGTTCAGTTGTGCTTGTATCTGATTTATACATCTGGCCAGAAGACATGAGTTTAGTGTCTATGACCAGTACTAGATTGCTAATCTCAACTGGAGAGTAGAGTCATTGAATCACTACTGAATTGTAAGTCAAGAGGCAAATAAATCTCATGGAATCAGTGCTCTATTTTACTTAGGGCTGATAATGAGATAGTTGTCTATAGTTGCTGAAGCACATGAGCTTCTTTAACAAGGATCTAAAAAGAAAGAAAAAAATGGGTCTTGTGACACCTTTAAGACTAACAATATTATTTTATCATAACCTTTGTGCGGATTACAATTCACTTCTATAGATGCAGATGCATTGTCGTGGTCTATGAAAACTTGGACTAAAACAAATCTGTTAATCTTAGAAGTGCTATAAGATTTCTTTTTTCTTTCTATAATACTGAAATTTACCAAAACAGCCACAGCTGTGGAAACGCCTTCGTTATCGAAAGCTAAGAAATCTGAGCAGAAAAGCTATGGGTTAGTACATTTTTCCTCATGAAAAATGACAGTTTTGTCTGACATTCGAAATTAGTTTTTATACAAAATAATGTGATTGTTTAGATAAGAATATCCATGATGTTGTCCATACTCTGGTTTGAAATGAAGATGAGGATAAGGGTTTGAGATATAATGAATGTATTTCAACATGATATAAAATGAATGTATTTCATAGGGCTTTAGAAATAAATCTTCATCCCCCAACCCAGGCCCCATAACTCATGTACTGTAAGGATCTTGCTTTAATATCTAGAACAGGGGTGGCGAACACGACTCTCACATTTCCAGAGAAAATGAATGACGGCTCTTTGCCTCTTATCATTATTTTGTATACTGTGGCTCTTTGCCAAGTTTGGATTTTGTTATGCTGCTTCTGAAGGGACCTCTGAGGAGAGATCTCCGAGCGCTCATTCCCACCCCAGGCTGATGTCTTCCATCCCCGAAAACAACTGCTTTCCAGAGAGCGGGGGACCCGTGTGTCACATGTTGTGTCACATCTTGCCATTAGTTCTTAGTGTGGAGGACACAGCACACCCTCACCATCACTGCAGGATTTTTACCCTCACTTAAAATGGCAAAATGCAAAGCTAAACGAAAATATGAAGATGAACACAGGACATTTTTGGAAGAATGGAAAGATGCTTTCTTCTTTATTGAACGGAATGGGAAAGCAGCTGTGTTTAATATGCAATACTATGATATCACATTTTGTTGCTTCAAATCTTCAGCTGGAACTCTCCATGCTAATATTGACAGGAATTACCCAAAGGTACTGAACTATTCTCAAATTAGGAAAAATTGAGCACCTTGAAAAGCCAGGTAAAAAGACAGTCTCAAATGTTTCAGCAATTAACCAAGCATGGAGAAACTGTGACCAGCATCCTATAAAGTGGCGTGGAACATTTCCCGTGATAAAAAAATCAATGAGGGGAGTTTCTAAAAAGTGTTTTCCAATGTTTTGAAACCATGGCTCCAGACAATAAAAATTCAAAGATTCCATCAATGATCTCCAGCTGTCACAGCAAACAGTTGAAACCAGAATAGCATACATAAATAATGTGATTGAGTCAGATCTACATGCAGACTTGAACACATGTGCTTATTTTAGTGTTGCATTAGACAAGTCATCTGACATACAAGACAAGCCACAGTTGGCAATATTTGTAATGGTTTCTGAGGACTCTCAGAAGAGCTTCTTGACATTGTCGCATTAAAAGACAGAACTCAGGTGATAACTGACATAAAAGAGGCAATGACTGCATTTTTAAAAAAAATATGTCTTTTGAAAAACTCACCGTCAGTCACTTTGGAGCACCGTGATGATTGGCTCAGTAAATGGACTTGTGGGTCTTTGTAAAGGTGATGACGCCTTTCCTGAATTTTGGAACTTCCACTGCATCATCCATCGTGGAGCAACTGGAAACACTGAATTTAGACCACGTTATGAAGCCTGTGATGGAGATTGTGAACTACATCCGTACTTATGCCCTTAATCACCGGCAATTTTGAACCTCATTGCAGAACTTGACGCAGACTTGCCCGGTGACCTGCCACTGCACAGCGCAGTGAGATGGTTCTCAAGAGGCAAAGTAGTTTTGCACTTTTTTGTTAGCTTTTGGAAACAGTAAAATTGTTTATGGCAGAGAAGAACAAAACGTATCCTCTGCTTTCAGACCCCGTAGTGGCTTATGGATTTGGCATTTTTAGTGGACATGCTTTCACACTTGGATAAAGTGTCGTGGACCTGCAGGGGAAATTAAAAACTCTTCCTGAGCTGACACAGAGTGTATTCTCCTTTGTAAACAAGTTGAAGCTTTTTAAAGCACACATTCAAAACAGCAATCTATCCCATTTTCCTTCTTTACTTAGGGATGAGAAGACCAGTGTTAAAACAGATATAGCTGGATACGTGAAACAACTTTACACAACTGCAAGAGAAGTTTAATTTCCGGTTTGAGGACTTGGACCAAAAAGACCACAGATCACTTTTCTCATTGTCCCATTTAATGCTGACACCGACTGCCTGAAAACCCCACTTGTTACTGATGAGGCAGCGAGTGAACTAGAAATGATTGAGCTAAAACAAAGACTGAAATCTCTTTTGAAGGAAGGCCATGTTACGTTTTGGAGAGCTGTGCCAACTGAAAAATACCCATGTGTAAAAAGAGCCGCTCTCATCTGCTGTCTATGTTCTCGCAACATACGTCTGTGAGAAGCTGTTTTCTACTTTGAAACACGTGAAATCAAAGCACCAGTCCATTCTGACTGACACTCATGTAAAATGAACTGCTTTGTGGCTACAACTGAATACAAACCTGATTTGCAGAAGATTACTGAAAACAAAAGATGCCAGAAATCCCACTGAGATTATCATCCCATCACTCCAACAAGGTAACAAAAAACACCTGACTGAGCATGTTATATTATGTGTTTAATATATTATTGTTAAAATTATATGCTTTTGTGTGAGTGTTTGTCTGTTTTGGCAATAAATCACTCATCCCCCAACTCTCTGACTCTCACAGTTTAAAATTTTTGCTCTTTTTGTCGAACTTGTTCGCCACCCCTGATCTAGAACAAGGGTTTATATAAGGCACACATATATTTTCCAAGGTTGGAAAGCCTTAGTAAATGGGCTCTGAGCTTAAATAGTACAAAATAACAAAAGATAACTGTACCAGTCATCTTTTCCAATGTATTTCATACTAATTTTAAGATCTTTCAGTAACATTTCAAAAAATAAAATTACAGCTTCAAGGTGGTATAGGATTATGTATAGAAGGACTCTGGTTCATATATGATATTATATGGGGGTGGGGTGTAGAATGATCAGTCAGTAGACTCTGTCAAGCACTCTGAGGTAATTAGTTACCTAATAAGCCCAAAGACTATATGTTCCTGTAACTCTGATAATGTGGGAGAGGAATCTACAATATATTACATAGTCATCATAAGAAAGGGGGCAGGGGAGATGCCAAATTACTACTGTATACTTATTTAGATAATAATAGGCAATTAGGAAGCAGTGCTGAGTAATAAAGTGAACAGTTCTTACTCAGGTAGAGATAATGAGTTGGTGATGAGGTATCCTTAGCATTTAAGATGCCTTATGAATACCCTATCAAAACTAATTATCTTAAAATGGTTGTTGTGGTGATGGACAAACAGCTGCATTGTCTTCTTTTCAAGACTCTAATAGCACAATGTAGAGTATGAAAGCCACTGAAGTGAAGGCTTATGATGCATAATGAAACGAGTAGCACTTCTTGGAGCCTGCTGCAAAAGTGATTGTAAAAATATATTGGTATCAATTGGGCTTTTAAGTCATGGTCTGTTTTTCATTTTATGAGAGGAATCTGTGTGGCCTAAGTGATTAAATCCTCATTAGATGTAAAAATAATCCTGCAGATATTTCCACTAGGAAGAACCTACTGCCAGATAGACCAGGTTTCCCCAACCAGGTACTGAGGGTTATTTGGAAAACAACTACCCTCAGCCTTCTTTAGCTGGTGCCTAGCCAGCTGGTGGCTAGCCAATCCCCTCTTTTTAAATTTAAATAAAAGAGATTTATGGGTAAAAGAAAACAGATCTTAACATATCCTCTTGATTTCAGATGATTTTTGCATGGGATCTTTCCCAATCACCATAAAATCATCCCCCACACAGATATATCTGACAGCCCATCTCTTCCCAGATGGATCACTATACATCATCCATTCCTAAACACCATTCCATTTCTAACTTTACAAAACTTTTGTGCTCTTTTCTAATAAAAACTCCTTGAGATTTGAACTGGTGCCCTGAATCCTGGCAGTCACCAATCCAGCTTCCATTCCAAATCATGAAACTGGTTTATCATCTGGGATGGGCTCTGAATATTCTACTACTTCCGTGTTACCCATCTGGAAAAGTTGAAATAATCTTGATGATTAGATTCAGGCCCTGTGTCATGGGACGTACGTGGTACTGTACTCAGTAAAAGTTGTGCCTTATTTCAATGCAATGTTTATCTCTGTGTTATTATTGTCCTCTCTTCATCTGCTGTCTTTCACACACATATAAAACAAGAATGAGATTCACACTGAACTGTGTGGAATTAGGCCATCAGATATTAACTATTTGGACATAAAATTTAATTTAAATACTGTGACAAGGAAGACTTTTACTGTAGCTTGACTGAGTAATTACTAATTTAAAGGACAATAGAGCTAAGGCTATGAAACATGCTATTTGCCTATCCAGGTGTGAATGCCTGTGCATACTTGGTTGTCATCGCTTTGTCTGCATGTACTTTACAACAAACCCATGTACCCATTCTTTGTGTTCCTGTCACCTGGTGTGCAGAGCATTTCACAAAACATGATTATTTATCAATGGTTAACAACTGTCTCCCTTTGCAGAAGTGAACACAGCGATTGCTAGAGGAATTATACAGCCTCTGTGTTGATTTCACTGAAATCTTCAGGATATAAGTTGCAAATTAATCCCACTGTACGCCATAGCATTTGTATTCTCAATATCAGTGTAATCAATCAATCAATCAAAAAACTTTATTACAGTCAATGACCATCAACAGGATATGGTATAATAAGTAGTAATAAATATACATATAAAATATAAAATGTATTATATATAAAATATATAATATAAAAGACTGGCCACAAATCCATCCCGGTCATCATGAAGCTATACCTTATTAATATCTGAGGAGTTAGTGATGCCAATGAGCCAGAGAGGAAGATCGAAATAGATATATACAAAAGACATCAGAGTACATATATACATACAGTTCCATGCAAGTAAGGTATTCCACATTTGTTGATTAATCAAGAGTTGATGATACTTAGTGTATACACTAACTCCATGAGGGACACACTTAAGAGTGCCATGCTTCAGTTCTCCTGAACACATTTTTTCAGGGGTAAATTGCTTGACAACAATAGTATTTGTTGTTATGCGCCATCAAGTCAGAACATACACTGCTTATCATGACCTGAATATGTAAGTGAGATATTTAAGAAGTGGATTTACAAGTTCCACACCCACAGTAAATTTCCATGGATGAGCCAGGATTTGATTCCATGCCTCTTAGCCCATGCCTCCGCCCACTTCAGGACACTGGGCAGCACAATAGTAATTACATAAAGGATTGCACCACAAGTTGTACTTTTGGATGTTCCTCATTTACCTTGACCCTAGAGGAGTACATTCAGATGTGTGTGAAGTATAATTAAGGAGCAAAGAGTCTGGTGTGTGGGAGAAACAAAAACAATGGGTTTTTATTAAAGGAATCTCATCTTAAATCATTTATTGGTTCCCATATGTCGAGGTCCAGGTATTCCCTGATTACAACTCCCAGAGGGGACAACCATTGCCAGTACTAGCTCATACTGTTAAGAACTGCTCAAGAGCTTCTGAGGCTCCAAATTTAGGAATTGTTGGGATACTGTAGCTTTTAAATATTGTTCTTTTAATGATGGAAGCCATCTTGGGTCTTTTTAAGGAGAAGAGTGGAGTAAAGATATTTTAACTAGCTAGCTAGCTAGCTAACTTAGGCTGATACTTCATGTCCATCTCATCGCAGTTCGCGGTCCTGCTGGGTACTGGTACGAAGAAATCTAACCGCACGTCCATTACAGGACAAGGGGAGTTCGTCCCGACCACGCCCCCTGAACTGCAATCTAAGTGAGATGAGAGATTCCCCTCCCTGGCCTTGGGAATCTCCTCATCTCGCTTCTCATTCCGATATGAGTGTCCATGAGGTAAGGCTTGTCACGCAATGAGCCATTCTCCATCTAGTGGCAGGAGTGTGAAGTGCCATTTGCCAGTACATTCCCTATGGAGTCAGCAATGCAGTGCAGAGAGATTAAAAGACAAATGCCTCAAACTTAGCTCCATAACGCATTGAAGGCAAGGCTTCTCAGAATCGAAACATCAAAAAACAGAAGGTCGGGCTGAAAAAAACATGGAGAACAAAGGCATGGAATTTCACATCTCATCATGGAACAAGGACGTGCAGAAACAGTCATGCCGGTATCATCAATCACGCCCGTGCATACATGGGAACAGGGACAGAACTGCAAGAAGACTACACGACTGTGACCAACATCAACAGGCAATGAACTTCCTCCCGGGATAAGAGTGGACGTGAAGTAACCATCTAACTAGGCTAAAGTACATGCTGGGAAAAGAACCGAAATAAGACTAATGGGGTAGTACGTATCATCAACCTTACTAGGAGCATCAGTGTTTATCCCACAGGGAGGCAACACAGATTTTAAAAAGAGAGGGGAGAAACACCTATAACTGTCAGACCCCCACTGATGTTGCTTGCTGTAAACTTTCTTAGTGCAAAGCTCTTCACATCCAGCTAGAATGGTTCACAGAAGAAAAAAAGCTTCTGTAATTGGCATCATGCTCTTCGGTCCATGCCACCTTTTGCAGATGTGTACAGGAAATGATAGCTCCTTTTTGTTTACAATATGAATGCATCTCTGAATGAGTCTCATCTGGTATCCCAGCTTCCATGCATTTCAGGCAGATTTCAAGAGAAATTTGCAATCTTTTGGTGTGTGTAGTTTGAGCATCCAACTGTGTCTGTTCACAACATGGTCCGTGGTGGTATCATTAGCTTGTCAGTGCATTTGGGAAGCTGAAAATAACCATCAATAATGAAATACCTGACACAGGGAATAGCCTCTCCGGATCTGCTATCTGTGCCATTATTTTTGTGACATGTAACTGTCCTATCTAGGTAAACATCAGACTCATCAGCCACCAGAGTACACATCAGTGAAAAATTGCAGCCTTTTACACTATGAAGGCCAATGAAAGGCCAATAGATGTAGCAGTTTATAACTTGATTAGGGCAATGTGTCTAGTTTTTCTGCTTTGAGAATCAAGAGCACTGCCTAGCTTTTTGTTATATATCTAAGTTCACATTCTGATACACTGAATATGACACATCTAGACACATCACAGAGTATAAACATTTTTGTGTTTTATTTATTTGATTTATATCCCATGTTCTATCCAGACCTGGGATCCTTTAAAATCAATATACACGGACACACAAATATAAAATATTTTATCATTTATTTTTGTATGAGTGTTTTATGTAGTATTTTATATTATTGTATTTTGTTAGGTTTTGATTGGTTTAGGCTGTGGGTTTTTTTGTATTTGGGAAGTCACCTTTGGGTGACGTCTGTACACTGCCCTGAGTTCCCTATGGGGAAAATCGGGAGGTTAATAAGTATAACAAACAAACAAACAAACAAATAAATAAATAAATAAATAAATAAATAAAAAGACAGAACTCTATAATATTAAAACATATCAAAGCAGAAGGACACCATTAGGACATGATGAGTAACAAGCACTTGAAAAACATATCTTAGGCTGCTATCTCACCTGGGTTTCAATCCTGATCTTCTGAAGGTCTGGCTTTTCCTCTTTGTCCCATCACGTGATTGAATATGTGGGACAGGAGTTCCCACTTCCAAAACAAAAGCCTGGTGGCCGTGGGGATGGCATTTTTAGACACGGTTTATCTAGTAATTTAAACTGCTTTTAAAGGGACGTGGGAATGGGCTCTTAGAAAAAAGTACAGTGAATTGTCAAAAATCAATCTGTCCAGAAACACCTTTGCCTGGTAAAGTAAACAAAACAGGAAGGGGATAAGCCTAGCTTCTTTTGGCATAGAGTGACCACATGAAAAAGAAGGAAGGGTTTGATAGCTGTTGTGAGTTTGTTGGGCTGTTTGGCCGTGTTCTGGAAGTTTTTCTTCCTGACATTTCTTCCAGACTCTGTGCCCAGGCATCTTCAGAGGGCAAGGAGCTCGGGGAACTAGGAGTTCTCTCTGTGCTCTAGGGATACCAAACAGCCTGAAAAACTCACAACAGCTATCAGATCCTGGCTGTGAAAGCTTTCGAGAACACAAGGAAGGGTTCCTTTACATTTTTGAAGAGGAACTTTCAGTAGGTACAGTTTTTAATTAGAAATGGTCACAAATTAAAAATAATAATCATGAGATTCACAGAAAACAGCCAATTCATGAAAGAATTATCACTTCATATTTGCTCAAAGCAACAACCCCAATGACTATGAAATGATGAATATTTACCCTTTGTTGATCTGTCAATTTGTTAATCCCTTTTTGGTCTTTTATTTTTTTAATTAATTAATTAATTAATTATTATTATTATTATTATTATTATTATTATTATTATTATTATTATTATTATTATTATTATTATTATTATTATTATTATTATTATGCCATCTGAAGTCTCTGTCATTTTCCTGTTTGACCCTTTTGGGGGTGGATAACTCAAACATCCTTAACCCAATCTTCACCAATCAGGCATTGTAGAAGAGAGACAGGGGAAGCGTGTGGTGTATCCAGGTGCCAGGGAGGCCATTTTAAGTTTTTTTCTAAAGGGGAGACAAACCAATGAACCAGTTGGTTCATTAATAAAAATTGTAAATTTACCATTTAACAAATGTTATGAATTTGTCAGTGACTATGAATTACAAACCATGATAAATCACAGTTTTCCCGATTCGTGCCTGTTTCTATTTTAATACAAGCTACAACTCTGAAATCTTCTCTTCCAGAATCCTGCTCCCTTTTCATATGGTTACCCTGCCCCTGTTGTTGAATAGGGCCCCAACACGTGCTTTTTAACAGGGGTGCAGGATGGATATAATTGGCAGGCACATCTCCTGACTGCAAAGAGACAGAAGTTGCACTTGGTGAACTCCAGTCTGCTATACAGGTGTTAAAGACCCATGAATAACATGAAAACATGCAGTAACACTGGTACACAAAGAAAAATATGTCCACATTCACAGACCTGTAAACCCCATCATGAAACTGCTACAATGAGAAACCCATGCGTTAAAAGCACATTTAGTAACATTTAGTAACACATAATTTGAGAGGGGTGTGTGGATAAAGAGTCAGCAGGAGCAAAAATTTAAATGGCAGCTTGTGTATGTCTGCACCCTGGGACTTGATCCCTGGAACACAGCCATCATCTGTATCCAAATTCACACTGAGCTAAACACTATGTCTGAACAACCCTATAAATTATATATCTGAAGAGAAGTGTCAAGCTATCTCTCCGACTCATGTTACTAAGCGAATGTTAGTTTGCAGACAGTATCAGACACTCAACCAAAGGGAAATTGCACCATGGCTAAAACAGCAAGCTTACTGCTCCTATTGAACTCATTTAAAAATCCATATACTGTATGTGTTTCAGAACTTGGAAGACTGTTGTAGTGTTTAAACCTACTATGGCATGTAATGGGAACCAGAAACCAGGTGCAGATGATTGATCCACTCATAATTAAACTGGCTGTACCTTGACGGTGCACCTGGCTGCAGAATGGATTAATCTGCAGTCTGGTCCCCTCTCATCAGCTATGAAATAAGAACATGTATCTTATTCTGGATTTATACTTGCTGGATGTCAGTCACAGCAAATGTACTGGACTAGAAAAATCCTGCAAAAATAGGATTATTAAAAAGGAATAGTATTTTATTTCTCATAAAAAAGATCTCTAGCCTTTATTACCATCTGTACTCTTTAATAGAAATGACACTTCAAAATGTGTAAAAAAGTTTGTAGACAACTTAGTCATAAAGGTGATTGCAACTCAGGTTTGACCTGTTTAATAAATATCGCTACATGTTTCCCAGAGTATTATTTATTTATTTATTTATTTATTTATTTATTTATTTATTTATTTATTTATTTATTTATTATTTCTATACCACCCATCTTCACACAGTGAAGCCATTGAAATCCACAAACATAAGCACAGTTTCAACAGAAAAGAAGAAAGTCTAAATATTAACAAAGCCTGGCTTCCAGTACTAAAAGCTGTAGAGTTCAAAAGGCCAAAGCTCAATGATTTCCCACACAACATAAAGGCGATCAGTTCAAACAATAGAACAGCTAACAATACCCATCTAGGATCCTAGTGCCCTGAGCTCCTTGTCCTCTGAAGATGCCAACCACAGAGTCTGGTGAAATATCAGGAAGAAAAACTTCCAGAACACGGCCAAACAGCCCAAAAAACTCACAACAACTATCAGATCCCGGCTGTGAAAGCCTTTGAGAATACTCTTTCTTGTACTTTGAACCCATACTTTTGGGTTCTCCCCTCTGGAAGAACAGAAAATAAGCTTGCTCCATTTTCCACATGACAGCCCTTCAAACATTCGAAATGAATGTATCATATCACCTCTCAATCTCTCATTTCTCCAAGCTCAAAATAGTCCTTCAATTGTCCTTCAACCATTTCCCTCTGTTAAGAAAACTAGATGCTGGGAGAGAGGGTGGACTTTTGTTATTCTCATTAATCAACTTTTTTAGTAGTAACTCATGTCACAGCATGCAGCTCAAGACGTGTCTATGACACCAGTGGAAGAACAATTGATTCTTCTGTGAACTATGATCAGTAGAAATACAGAGCATGGATCTGGCAGATTTTCTTTTGATAATTGAGACCAGACAGACCCTGACTAGTAGGTGGTTGTCTCATCCCTATCTAATATGATACAGGCCCATTTTGAATATCATCTAAATCAAACGTTATGTTTGGCTCATGATCACAGAGCAGAAGAAAGATGCTTTTCCAAGCATCTATATGGAAAAGTCATATCTTGCTCACACACTTATTTCTTCTTATAACTGAATTGCAAAGGAAAAATAATGAGAGTTAAAATAGTGACTTGTAAACACTGTGATATTTGGTGTGCTGCATTCAAAGAAGATGAGGGTAAAGACATAATTTTACCCACACTGTAAAACCGATCAGAAACAAATGGCTTGTTAAGATCAAACTGATGACATGGTAGAGAATTCACACTGAAGAAAGCTTAAGAGAAGAGCTTAATTTTAGCTATAGTTTACTAGCAGTTGATACTCCCCAAAAGGCAATTTTCAGCACATCTGGTATACAGGTGACTTTCCTGAAAGATAGCACCTCTTGCTTTAAGCTAATACTTCACATAACAACTATTATCCTTCATACAACATTTTATTGCTCAAAAGGATTTAGATGTATTTGGCTAAATCCTACTATGGATTGCAGTAGCTCTCGGTGTGACCCCTAGCTTGCAACTGTATGAACAGAAGATCCCCAACACATTCGTAGCAATGAGTCATTCCATTTGTGCAAGTGGGTAGAGAGTAACCTTGCGCAAATGGAGGAAAAAGAACAAGTGTGCACAACATGGATTGATCTGTATTCTGTAGACAACTGAAATTTAGCTGTTGTCCCAAGAAATATGCAGGCACTTTTTGCAATCTGATGCCATCCAAAAGGCTAAAGGTGTTCCATGAGACCAAAGCTGATACCATGTGCCCAAGCAAGAAGATTCCCCCAGTGGCTGAACTGGGGGGAGGAAGAGAGGGGGGGAAATCCCCTGGTCAGAGCAATGGGAGGGTGCCAAATTGATGTTAGAGGACAGCAAGCACCTTACTGGAGCAGGCAGCCTCCTTGGCTTGAAAGAGGAGGGGGGGAGGAAAGGAACAGGCCACTGCTATGGTTGGGAGGGATGAATGAGCTCCCTCCCTCCCTCTCCCTCTCCCTCTCCCTCTCCCTCTCCCTCTCTGTGTGTGCATGCATGCACATGCGTGTACACATGTAAGGTTTATGTAGGTTGGTGGGAGAGACAAACTGAGCGGGGACACACACACACACGCACACGGGCACACGCGCGCGCGCACACGCACACGCACACGCACACACACACACACACACACACACACACACACACACACACACATCATCTTCTCAGATGTGGTGTTTCAACCTGTGTTGACTCCTCCTCTTCGCCTGATTATCTTATTATGCCTCGCCCAAGACTGCATGGGGCTTCCCCCCTCCACACACACATTGCCTTCAGAACCATCTGGTGAAGCAGATCAGGCAGACTCAATCTACCAGGGAGGTCTCAGGTCTGTGGCTCATTTCATCTTTTTCTTTTTAAAAACTATCATTTCTATTTTGCATTTGTATTTATTTTGTTATTGAGCACAGGGCTCCCCTTTCTATCTGTCAGCACTTGGTGGTGATGCCAGTAAAGGGTAAATGAGAGCAAAGTGAGAAGTTGCTTCTTGGTCATCAAAAAGGCATTTCAGGAAATGGGAATTCCCACTTATAATACTTACTGTGTCCATTAAAAAGGGTCTGGGTATTGGAAATCAAGAACAGATCCTCTTGATTTCATATGATTTTTGCATGGGATCCTTTCCAAATCACCATCAGTTCATACATCTCATTAATGCCCAAACAGTGCATGGCTGTGCAGTGCTGCAAAAACATGGATCCAAGGCATGGATCCTCAATTGTCTAACTCAGTAGTTCCCAACCTTCCTAATGCCACAAGTTACACTTCCTCATGTTGTGGTGACCCCTTGCCCTGCTTGGAAGAGGCCACAAGCCCTCTTTGGCAGGCCACTGCCACGGGTGCCATAGAGAACTTCCCTTTACAGGCACCCTCAGCCAATCACAGCCTCCAGTGCCATTGACTGACATCCCTGCCAACCTATCAAGCTGTAACTCACTCTTCCCCCTCTCCCCCATCCAGACCCAAGCCATTTGTGCCTTTTTCTTCACTGGCTCATCGTGACCCCTGTGAAATGGTTGTTTGACCCCCAAAGAGGTCCCGAACCCCAGGTTGGGAACCACTGATCATAACTCATTTTTATACAGGATCACCTCCGAACAGCTCTCCCATCCTAGGCCCCATCTCTGCACATAGATTGTACATGAAAATTCAGAGGTCCATCAGCGCATGGCCCCACAGTGGTGTGAAAACATGGACACTAGAGATGGGCACGACTCAATTTTTTTTTTTTTTCATTTTTCGTCTAGGGGGTCCGTTTCGGTTCGTTTTTGTTTTTCAGGGGTTTTTTGCACATTTTTCATTTTCGTTTTCATTACAAAATGAAACAAAAAAAAAAAACAAAAATGAAAAATTTTCATTTCGTTAGCATTCTTTTCAATGCAATGTGTCTGCCGTAACGAAAATGAAAAACACGGCAAAATTTTTTGTTTAGTTTCTGTTGTTGTTTTGCTTCTGAAAAAATTTTCGTTTTCATTTTCATTGCGAAATGAAACAAAAAATGAAAATGAAAACAAAAATTTCGCTGAGTCATGCCCATCTCTAATGGACACACCACATGGATCCACTTGATTTCATATGATTTTTACATTAGATCATACTATAACCACTGTCACATCATAGGCCCCATCTCAGCCAACAGATTACACATCAGGAATTATGGGTCCATCAGTGCATGGCTCTCAGTGGTGGAAAAGCATGGATCCAAGGCATGGATCCACATGGATCTACCTGATTTTTCCATATTGAGTAATGGTATGTGTATGTTTTTTGTTTCATATGTTTGTCCATAAATCCATTCTCAAACTCATCCCTTTCCACACGAATCTGCATTTTCTTCTTTTCAAAACTGTAGCTTATTTTTTAATCTTGATATCTATATTTGTTTACGTTTGCTCAGGAAGTATACATTTCTAGGCATTTTCCCCTCAAAGCACACATTTCTAAACTTTCATGTCAAAACTTGCTGCATTGCTTTATTCCAGCCTATGAAGCTGCAGTAGTTTTTTTTTTTAACTAGGCCTTTGAAATACAAATTAGTGCTGCAGTTGTTGAGTGCAAATCTTGGAAACAATCCACGTCCCACAAAATAAACCCAACATTCCATTTTCACAGAGTAGCTTTGTAAGTATTTATTGCTTGCATATGAAACAGTACGTGATCATCCATAAAAGGTTTGAATGAAGGCTGTGTATAAATATCAAATTTGTTTGGGAACTGTTTCTCTACTGGAGAGCCACTTCAGAAAGGTCCCTTCAAGCTGTCGCTGATTTCATTTCTATCAATAGCAACAGAAGCACTTGGTAACTGCAATGTGAAGAATTACAATTCTCTCAGTTATTTTGGACTAGACTCATTTTGGTCAGAAAGGAGGATTCCATGGCACTGTCTATTGACTTTGCCAATTATCACTAATTACTGTTTTTGCTGATCTTACAGTTATTAATTGTCCCCCCACCCCAATTTACTCTCCTTAGAAGGATAAGGAACATGCACACATAATCAGGAAGATTTTACCCAACAATTTTGTCATTCATATGGGTGATTGAAGCACTATGGTGTGGTATATAAGCAGAACACTTTGCTTTGCTTTATGTATATATCAGTTAATTATGTTGAAGAGATTATGAATGAAGCAGGGAGGTTGGCTAGAACAGTGAATTTCATGAGGCAGGTTGTGTCCTGGATCCAGCCAGTGGACTCTGCCTCCTTGGATAATATCATCCAGCCCTTCACATGTCTCATTCTCCCCACGTTTGCAGTGAATGATGCTATTCTCTCTGCTCTCAGGCTGGAGATACCTTGGGATTGAAAATAACTTTGTGGGATTTGGTAGTCTCAGCCACAATAGGGTTTTTATGCCTATTGTGACTCTTTAAAATAAACAAATGTTGCTCCCTTTAAGAATTTGCATATTTCACAGTAGACATGGGCACGAATCACTGCTTCAGCGGTTCATGCTGGCTCATCTTTTGAACAAACAAGTGTTTAGTGCTTGTGAGCCCAGGCTAATATGGCAAGAGGTCACTCAGAGGCAGCACCCCGATTTACATGCCCTCCCTTCTTTGAGCACTGCCTCTGAATTGGCATCAGCTGGAGGAAGTGGGGCCCAGAAGTGCCAAACACCAGTTCATTCAAAAGATGAACCAGTGCAAGCTGCCAGATTGGCAATTTATGCCCGTGTCTATTTTCTAGTACAAAATGTTTCATACAGAGAAACAAAGCACACACACAATACTGTGCATAGTTTAAAATATATACTGTTAGAATGTGTCCATTGAAAAATACCCTCACAAACGCCTAAATCAGTGGAAAAGTGGAAATTAGGAAATTAGGCAAAATGAGTAACTAAACACAGAGATTAGGAAACATGTGGTTATATATTGTGGGAGGGAAGGACCACCCACGAAATGTCAGAATCCAACTCAAAACAAAAGTGGAAAGACAATATAGGTAGGATTTGGAGAAATGAAATGGAAGGGAGATTGAGAGAGTTCTACGTCTCTAGAGTAGACATGGGCACAGAGTGGCGAAATTTTCATTTCTGTTACCGTTTTTTTCGGTTCCGTAGGTAACGGAAACAGTAACGGTAATTAAGCCGTTACAACTCGAACTCGAACCAAAAAAAGAAAAATTAGGTCGGGTTTTTCGTTTCCGCTTGTGGCATCGCGGCAATCGTGCGATGCCAAGCAAGCACAGAAAAAGTTTTTAAATGTTTTTTTTAAAAAACCCGACTGCCTCCCGGCCGAAAAAGCAGGCGAAAATATGCCTGCCTGAGGGGTGGTTTCTGGAGGGGGTTCCACGGCCTTCCCCCCTCCTCTCCTGTCCTGGGCTGCTGGCACCAGGCTGGGGGGGGCATCATCCTCGTTGTCTCACCATGCCATGCGGTGGGGGGGGATCCAAAATGGCGACCACAATTTTTCTTTTGAAATCGTGGTCAAAAAACACACCAAATCACCACAGAAACATGAGAAATTTATTTATTTTAAATGCCTGAATTTTAATAGTAGAAGCAGTGGGTTTTTTATAGCAATAAAATGTCACATTTATTTTATTTTATTTTATTTTATTTTATTTTTTTTTAGACCTGCCCATGTGGGCTGGGTATGGGATGGGACCATGCAATTTTTTTGAACATTTCCACCAATGGCATTGCCAGGTTTTGACTGACACTTCTGGATGTCTCGGATGGCATAAAAAGCCGAGGCACCTTCCAGAAGTCGCAGTCGGGTCTTGGATGTGGTTGAGGGAGGACTGTGCTGTGCTAGTGGAGATTATACGAGGAGGGAGGCCTGGAGGGAGGCTTTAGGCTTTAGGCAGGCAGGGAGGGAATTGATTTTTTTATTAGAACAATTTCTTTGATTCCCTGCAGCTTTGTCTGGCGAAGGAAAGCAGTTAGGTTTTTTATTTGTCCTCTTCTCTGGCTGTTTGTGGGGAGAGGAGGACATTTCTGATATTGGACAAAGGGGGAGGGTCGACTGGGAGTGGGAGATGTGGATTTATTTTAAAATATATTATATACTACCATTTATTTTCTATTTTTCCCAACTTCAATTTGCTTGCACACACACACACATTTGGGGTGCAAGCCAAGAACAGAACCTCTATCCTCCTAAGTGGAGAATATTTCACAATATTACTTAGTTTACTAATTACTTACTTAATTGTTTGTTTTTAAACTTATGCTGTGTGTGTGCCCTTGAACACACAGACACATTCCATTTAAGTGGGACAGAAGAATTCAGAGAATTATTTTCAGTTTACCTGACTACAACTACTAACCTATATTGTTATTTACACCCCAATATCTTTTTGGGAGGCTGCTGCTTCTGCTGATATCAGCCTTACAATATTATATTGATTCATTACTCCAGTGTTTGTTTGTTGTTTACATACATACACTTGTTGTGTTGTGTGTGCAGTTGAACACACAGGCAGGCACATTCCATTTCACTGCATCAAGTTGAATCCAGAAAATTATTTTCAGTTTATTCCCTGAATACAACAACTACTACTAAACTATATTGTTTTTATTTATACACCAATATCTTTTTTGGGAGGCTGCTGCTGCTGCTGATATCAGCCTTACAATATTATATTGATTCATTACTCCAGTGTTTGTTTGTTGTTTACATACATACACGTGTTGTGTGTGCAGTTGAACACACAGGCAGGCACATTCCATTTCAGTGCATCAAGTTGAACTCAGAAAATTATTAAACTATTTTTATTTTATTCCCTGAATGTGCCTGCATGCACTGCAGTTTTGCTGACTGAGTGCTGAGGAAGGGAAGAGCAGTTCTTCTGGACATCCAGTCTGGATTTAGTTTCATTGCAAATACTACCATTTGTTTTCTAGTTTTTCCTCCAATTCAGTGGATCAAGTTGAATTCCGAAATTAGAAACTTATACCAAGGGCCAGCAGGGCAACATTGAAAGCTGGTAAAAAAGAACACAGTGTGAGAGTAAGCTTGTGGGTCAAAAGGATAAGTTTATTAGAATACTTTTTTACTTAACACAAATATAAAAAGAAAATATATTTCTAATATTTTTTGAGAAATAAAAAAAATGAGGAGGGGTGGCAGAGCCAGAGGGAAGGGCAGGGGGACCCCCACTAAAATAAATAGGGGCACATTTCTGAAGGAAGGAACAGGAAGTAGTGGTGCAGATAGTGATATTGCTGCCACTCCCTCTCCAAGCAGCAGCTGCACAACCAGCACGATCGTACCATCTTCTGTCACTGAGGGAAGCATGGATGACTGCATGCGAGCCCCATTGGCACCAGGCTTTGACATGGACACCCCCCCCATTTATCAGGAGGAAGACGAGGACTTGGAATCAGAAACGGGCTCTTTGCATCTACATATGCCGGATTCTGAAGACCTGTTGGCAGGAACAGACGAAAGGCAGGCTTCAGGCAGTGATGGAAGGAGCAGCCCTCCTTCCTCCCAGACTACCACCAGTGACAGCAGCAGTCAATTGTTCCAGCAGGGTACAAGCCACACCACCACCAGCACAGCAGCGGCAGGCAGTACCAGAGGGAGCAGTACTTTCCATAAGCCTCACGGCTCTCTCTGGGAGCATTTTAAGAACAGCCCGGAAGACTCGAGGCTTGCGGTGTGCAAGAAATGCAGGGTGGTTGTGCGCAGGGGGAATGACCCCAAATACCTCTCCTCAAGTGCCTTGCATAGCCACCTCATGCGAAGGCACCCTGGGACTCTGCCTGGGACAGTGTCAGGCCCTGGTTCCTCAGGGAGGAAGAGAGGGGAAGCAGGCATGGGGAAGAACTCCAGAGACAGCTCCACTGAGAGTGGGAAGAGGCAGGCCACTCTGCAGGAAGTGGTGCCGCTCTGTGGGAGTTTTGTCAGCCAACGAAATAGGGCCAAGGCACAGGAGACCACCACTCGTGTGGTTGGTGAAATGGTGGCCATGAACGGGTTGCCCCTCTCCTTTGTGGAGTCATTGGGATTCATGCACCTGATGAAGCACGTGGATCCATGGTACGAGCCTCCATCCCATCGTACCTTCAGCAGGCGGGTGATTCCCTCCCTTTTTGAGTCCGTCAGGGACATGGTCCGGTCCCTGCTACAGGCGACCAGAGGAAGGAAGATCCACTTCACTTCCGACCTCTGGACCAGTGGGCACCACGGATACCTCTCTCTGATGGCTCATTGGTGGCAACCCAAGGAGGTCCTTGACACTAGGGCATCCCATGAACAGCTGCAGGGGGAGCCACAAGGGAGCACCCCAAGAGGGTACAGGGTGGTGCTTCTCCAGGCACAAAGCATGGAGGACAGTGCCAAAGGCATCCACATTGCTGAGGTCCTCAAGACGGTACTGCAAGAGTGGGCACCTGAGGGGGAGGTCAATCGCGGATTCATGGTTAGTGATGCAGGGCGTAACATGATCAACACGGTTGATAGGGTGGGGCTACATGGCATCGTGTGCGCAGCACACAAACTGCACCTAATGGTGGGCGATGCCATTGGGCTGGGAGCACCAAAGGACTCCTGGGATGAGGGGACCCTGGAGACCAAGGCCTTGCTGGACAAGTGCAGGAAAATAGTCGGGCATTTCTTACGCAGCATCAAGGCATCCAGCATGATGCATGAGAGGCAGGTGGAGACGGGCCGACCAGAGCACATCCTGATCCAGGACATGACCACCCAGTGGAACTCCACCTACAAAATGGTCAAGCACCTGGTGGAGCAGAGGCAAGTGGTGGAATACATCATGTCCCATACTCCCATCCTGCCTGAGGGAAGGGTTTTGGACATTGGTGCTACTGAGTGGCTCACCCTCTCCCAGATGGTGGGTATCCTGCAGCCTTTTAAGGAGACCACCCACGTCCTCAGCAACTACATCGCCAGCCTGGGCCACATACTCCCCCTGGTAAATGCCCTTCGCCAACGCCTAGAGGCCAGTATCCAGGAAGAAGCCGATCTTCTCCCAAAGTGCAGGGCCTTGGCAGACAGGCTGTTAACCAGTGTGGATACCCACCTTAGCCCACTGAGGAGGGAAAAGTTGTACCAGATGGCATGCCTGTGCAACCCTCGCGTCAAGGGTTCCCTGTCGGGCAGCGCTGCTGACCTAAACTCCTGGAAGACGGAGCTATGCCATCAATTCTGCAGAGCTGCCTCAAATCAGGCCCAGGCGTTCCCAAGGGCACACGGAAGCCAGAGCGATGCAGAAGAGGAATCCTCACAAGGGTCTTCCTCCTCCTCTACTGCAGGAGTGTACACCCAGAGACCAGGTTCCTTACCAGCAGCCAACTACCTGGCCTCTGCCCTAGCCATGGCAGTCTCCTCCTCAGTGGAGGCAAGGGAGGAAGAAGAACCGGACCCCGCTCTGACCATGGTGAAGGAGTACATGGCCGAGCCCCTCCAACCCCTCACCTTGGACCAACTCCACTACTGGGCCAGAAAGGCAGACATCTGGCCCACTCTCTCGACTCTGGCATTGGACTTCTTGTCCATCCCACCCACCAGTGTCCAGAGTGAGCGTGTCTTCTCCCACATGGGAGATGTCACGAGGCTGCGCCGCTCTCGTCTGGACCCGGAGACCATGGAAAAGTTGACTTTCATCTGCTTCAACCTTTCCACATTGCGATTACCCCAACTCTCCAAGACCTAGGCCCACAGTCGTTCTTCCACCGGTTCCTTCCAAACAGACCTCCCTTGCTCTAACATGCACTACCAGAACAACACTTATGCCTGCCTGCCTGCAATTATGCCTGCCTCCCAGCTTGGCTTCCTCCCAACAAGCCCAACTTCCTGCCAGCCAGCCAGCCAGCCTGCCTGCCTACCAACCTACCTGCCTGGCTGGCCCTGTGCCTACCTGCCTTACTGCCTGCTTGCCTGCCTGCCTGCCTTCCTCTCTGTCTGCCTTCCTGCATTCCCACTCAATTTGAAGGGTTCTGTTACTGCCCAATTTTTCTAGCCCTTGCCTGGCTCAAAACCAGGGAGGACCACTCAGGATTTGAAGGGAATCATACATCTGTAAATTTTTCTGCCCTTGCCTGGGTCAAAACCAGGGAGGACCACTCAATGTGTCATTTGAAGAGAATCACACTGTATCTGTAGGCCCAATTTTTCTAGCCCTTGCCTGGCTCAAAACCAGGGAGGACCACTCAATGTGTCATTTGAAGAGAATCACACTGTATTTGTAGGCCCAATTTTTCTAGCCCTTGCCTGGCTCAAAACCAGGGAGGACCACTCAATGTGTCATTTGAAGGGAATCATACTCTATCTATAGGCCCAATTTTTCTAGCCCTTGCCTGGCTCCAAACCAGGGAGGACCACTCAATGTTTCATTTGGAAGGGTCTGTGTAGGCCCAATTTGTCTAGCCCTTGCCTGGCTCTGAACCAGGGAGGACCACTCATTATAATATTGAACCGGACAAGACTGTTGGGGTTGCAGCCGTGCAACTTCCCCTAACCCTAGCCCCTAAACCAATCTAACCAATGCCTGTATGCCTCCCATCCTAACATTCCACCAGCGCAACACAGTTATGCCTGGCTGCCTGCTCTGTCTATATGACTGCCTGCCTGAATGCTTCGCCTGCCTGCCTGCCTTCCACTTTTGTCTGCCTGAATGCCTGTAATTCCGCTGCATGTATGGATCTAATAAGGGCTTCATAATTAGCCCAGTTTTTATAGGGCTTCCCTGGTCTTTGTTTTTTCTAGGATCAGTGTAGGCCCAATTTTTCCCTGTTGGCCATGGCTGGTCTGAGTGTAGTACACCCCAATACCTGCCTTCCTCGATGCGTTCCTCCCTTCCCTGGGGTTTTGGAGCCACTCTGCTTACAAAGTGGTCAGGATGCACTTTACAACAACCTACCTCAAAGACTGATTAGCAGAGGCCTAGCTCTCCTTACAGCCTTAAAGAAATAGCCCTGTTCTCCTGCATCCACTCTGTTTCCTGGCTTGACGAAACTTGGTCTCCTGGGGTGGAGAAACTCTGCCTCCAAAGGCAGAAACAATCCTCCCTTCTGGCACTTTGGCTTTGTGCCTTCCCTAGCCTGGGTGGGTACCCTGCAAGCCTTCCTTCCTACCTGTAAGCCAGACTGCCTGCTTCCCTGCCTGCCTGGCTGCCTGCCTGCACCTCTGCCTACCTGCCTGCCTGTCAGTCTCCCAGGACTCCCGGATTGGAGGAGGCCTTCCAGGTGCTTCTCCTTCAGCCTATCAGCGGTTCAGTGCTTCAAGTTCAGCCTCCGAGCCAACATGCGCCCTGTCGGCCACTCTCCTCAAATTCCCCAGGCAGCAACCCAGGCTGCCCCCACCTCTAGGCGGAAAATCACTTGAGGAGAGCAACTTTAATAGGCACAGTCATCACCAACTATTTGGTTTACAATTGGGGTACTCTGTCCTCCAACATGGGGGTTCACTTCCACCAGTTACAGTCCAGGTTGGGAAATCCCTTTGCAGAAGGAGGGGAGATTCCTTCCAACTAGCGTTCCGGCTTCCAAAGGCGGAAGAAACAATCCCTCCCTAACATTTGCACTCTGGCTTCCTGGCTTTCCTGGGTGGATTGTGTCTCCACTTGGCAGGCAAAACGCTGGCTTGGTGGCCTCCAAAACTCTGGCTTCCTGGCTTTCCTGGGTGGACTGTGTCTCCACTGGGCAGGCAAAACTCTGTCCTAGTGGCCTCCAAAGCTCTGGCCTAGTGGCTTTCCTGGGTGGACTGTGTCTCCACTGGGCAGGCAAAACTCTGGCTTGGTGGCCTCCAAAGTAGGTGTCTGAAAATATCCCTCCCCGTTGTTCCCCGCCATTCAGGCTTCATGGCTTTGCTGCGTGCTTGTGTAGACTGTGTATGCACAGTGCAGTCCAAAGAAGGCCACTGAAACAATCCCTCCCCAACCAAGAAAATTTCCCTTGCGCTCTGGTCTCCTGGCTTTGCTGCGTGGACTGTCACGAATCGGGCTCAGCTGCCTGCACCCCAATCGTTCAAGGCAGTAGATCCAACCCCGCCACCACCCATCCTTCCTGCTCTCTGAATGGCTGCCTTTGCCAATCAGTTCTTGAAAAACCAGTGGTCACTTTTTTGCTGGCATTCTTGGGTGGGGGTCCTTTTCTTCCCAGGTGGACCTTCTTGCAAGTAGGGCCCAAATGAAAACAATTAGAGGGTTAGGGATAGGGTTAGGTTTAGGGTTAGGCCACTTCCGATGACACGGCAGGGAAGCCCGATGGGGTGGAGGTCAGCGCAGTGTCTCTGCCCTGGAGATGGGCCTCGAGATGTGCAACCTGGCCGGGTCAAGGAGAGAGAAGGTCTGCTGCTCTGCTTGCTCCATGAGGCAACCGGTCTCCTTGGGTTACTCCCGCTGGCAATGATTCCCTGAGAGATTGAGGGGAACTCATCAGGATGAGTTGTGTGTGTGGGGGAAGCATCTGAATCTCTGACTGCTGGGCAGTCAAAACTCTGGCTTTGTGGCTTTGCCACGTGCATGCGTGGACTCTGTCTCCACTGGGTTGGTAGAAGTGGTCTCCTGGGTAGTCAAAACTGGTCTCCAAATTAGGTGGCTGAAGGAATACCTCCCCGTTGTTCCCCGCCGTTCTGGCTTCGTGGCTTTGCCGCGTGCATGTGTGGACTCTGTCTCCACTGGGTTGGTGGAACTGGTCTCCTCGGGATACTCCAAATGGCGATGATTCCCTGAGAGATTGAGGGGAACTCATCCGGATGAGGTTTTGTTTTTTTTGGGGGGGGGAAGCATCTGAATCTCTGACCGCTGGGCAGTCAAAACTCTGGCTTGGTGGCCTCCAAAGTAGGTGGCTGAAAGAATCCCTCCCCGTTGTTCCCCACCGTTCTGGCTTCTTTGCTGCATGCGTGGACTCTGTCTCCACTGGGTTAGTGAAACTGGTCTCCTCCCTGAAAGCTTTGTTGAGAGAGAAAAGTTCCAGGCCGGAAACAATCCTTCCCCGTTATTTCCCGCCGTTCTGGCTTCTTTGCTGCATGCGTGGACTCTGTGTCTCCACTGGGTTGGTGGAACTGGTCTCCTGGGTAGTCAAAACTGGCCTCCAAATTAGGTGGCTGAAGGAATACCTCCCCGTTGTTCCCCACCGTTCTGGCTTCTTTGCTGCATGCGTGGACTCTGTCTCCACTGGGTTGGTGGAACTGAATCTCTGACTGCTGGGCAGTCAAAACTCTGGCTTTGTGGCTTTGCCGCGTGCATGTGTGGACTCTGTCTCCACTGGGTTGGTGGAAGTGGTCTCCTGGGTAGTCAAAACTGGTCTCCAAAGTAGGTGGCTGAAAGAATCCCTCCCTGTTGTTCCCCGCCATTCTGGCTTCGTGGCTTTGCCGCGTGCATGCGTGGACTCTGTGTCTCCACTGGGTTGGTGGAACTGGTCTCCTGGATATGAATCCTGGCCTCCAAAGTAGGGGCTGAAAGAATCCCTCCCCGTTGTTCCCCGCCGTTCTGGCTTCGTGGTGGCTTTGCTGCGTGCGTGGACTGTGTCTCCACTGGGTTGGTGGAAGTGGTCTCCTTCCTGGAACCTTCTCTTTCTCTTTCTAGTTCCCTATTTCTATTTATCTTTCTATTGTATAACTATTTCCATTTCTATTTCTATTTCAAGTACCCTATCCTCTAGTACCCTATCTGTCCTATAGTACCCTAGTATCCTCCATCTTTCTATTTCTCTTTCTCCTCCCTGGAACCTTCAATGAGAGATAAAAGTACCAGGCTGAAAGCATCCCTCCCCGTTGTTCCCCGCCATTCTGGCTTCATGGCTTTGCCGCATGTGTGCGTGGACTCTGTCTCCACTGGGTTGGTGGAAGTGGTCTCCTGGATTTGAAAGCTGGCCTCCAAAGTAGGTGGCTGAAAGATTCCTTCCTCAAACTTCCCCGCCATTCTGGCTTAGTGGCTTTGCTGTAAGCAGACAAGAGCAGCTGAAGGTGGGCCCACAGGTACGGATCATGCTGAGCAGGAGGGAAGCCTCCGCCCACGGCCACCTGAGACAACACCGAGGTGACTTCCGGTGACACGGCAGGGAAGCCGGACGAGGTGGAGCGCAGCGGAGGGTCTCTGCCCTGGGGGGGAAGCATCTGAATCTCTGACCACTGGGCAGTCAAAACTCTGGCTTGGTGGCCTCCAAAGTAGGTGGCTGAAAGAATCCCTCCCCGTTGTTCCCCACCGTTCTGGCTTCTTTGCTGCATGCGTGGACTCTGTCTCCACTGGGTTGGTGGAACTGAATCTCTGACTGCTGGGTCAGGAGAAGTGGCACACAATGTTTAAAATGACTTTTTGCGACTGACCCAAACTTGACTCAGTGGCTAAAAATATTGACCTGAATATAAGCCAAGGACCTCCTTTTTCAGCCCAAAATTAGGGCTGAAAAACTAGGCTTATACTCGAGTATATACAGTATGTAAATATCCCACTGTCCGAGCCTGCTTTATTATTCCTTGGTTAATTCAAATTGTACACAGCCTTTTGTTTCAGAGAGATGCATTTTATTGAGAAAACTCCCTGAGTCATCATTACCAGCTGAACCTGATTCCCTGAAGCAGCTGTTAAACAAATAGCTAAGTGAAGATATGACAGATATAATGTGTTGTCTGCTACAGCCAGCAAAGAAATGCCTATGTGATGATGTGCAATTTTCTGTCTTCATCAGAAAAGCAAAGTTAAAAACGCAAGCCTTGGGGCTGTAATCTTATATTCAATGTGCCCTGTTGATCTAAAGGGAACTAACACAGCAGTATTTATGGAGAAGCTTGGACTCTTAAGTGTTGTGATGAAATTCTGATGAAATCTACATTGCAAATCCACTGCACATCTGCTCAAAAGTAAGTTCAAGTTCCTAGGTAGATGTAGGCTTGCAACCCTAGATCCACCAGAAAAGCTAAACATCATTAGAATTTACAATTACTTAACATTTTGAAGCATTAAAAGTAAATATAGTACTGTATAGGCATCTGTGGTATTGTGCTCTGTATAGAAGTCTTAAAGCAACATATAGTGTGCAGGGCTGGTGCGTCCATTAAGGTGAACTAGGCAGTTGCCTAGGGCACCAAAATGGAGAGGGGGCGCTGGCCAGCCGGCTGCCCCCACCCCCTGCTGCTGGCCACCGCCATCCATCCCCCTGCCACCCGTCGCCATCCTCCCGCCGCCCCCGCACCCATCGCTGCCCACCCCCGTGCCCGTCGCTGTCCCCTGTCATCCACCCCCTGACGCCACCCCACCCCCGCTGCCACCGCCCTGCCCCCCACCACCGCCCCAACTCTCCCCCACCTGCCGCTGCCACTGCCCCTCCCCTCCCCCACCCCTCACCTAGGGCACAAAAAAACCTAGCGCTGGCCCTGATAGTGTGGCTGAAAAGACCAATTCAAGAGTAACAATCATTTCCACACTGACAGATACAGTCTGTCCCATTCCCAGCCCCCAGATCTTGCAATTTCTGGGACTGCCTCTTTTCCTCATCCTGTTGAACAAGTGTCCCTTCAAATTGTAAAAGGCCATGCTGAAATCTTTTTCTTCCAGGCTGAATGATCAAAGTTCAAGGTTTCTCATCTGTAAAAGCCTGTTCCCAAAGTCTTCAGATCTCTCTTGCAGATATCCTTATGGTCTCCCTCTGGACTAGTGACTAGATAAATGATAAGCACTTTAGATGACTAATAACGAAAAATGTGCAGGGATACAAAATTTCAATAGAAAAATCAGTTAATTAAATCCACCTTGAATGCTTAAAAAAGGGAAATACAGTATCAACCAACCCAGAGATAAATAATATATTAATCATCCCTGGGATACCATTAAAAACACACACACACATTAGTCTCATATGTTGTTTTGATGGCCACATGGGTTTTATCAGAATGGCCTACCTTGCTCCCTCTTTTGCATACTTCATTGTGATTTGTAAGAGTGGAATGAAGGAAAGTGTAGTTATGAATCCTCTCTCTTTTTACCATCTCTCTGTTTTTTTATGTCAGTGTGTAATTAACTTGGATGATTATGGCAAGGGAAGCGTGATTAGTGTAGGATCTAGAAAATATGGCAAAGATTTCCATAGAGGGAAATGTTGCAATTTTGTCTATGACAGTTTATTAAGCTATCGAGAAAGTATTTTGTGCCAAGATGGTGTGTGTGTGTGAACCTCTGCAAAGATTAAGGTAGAGAATTTTTGTAGGAACTTTTGCATCTGTGGCAAAATATCCTTGACCTTCTAGCTCCAAAATACGTATAAATACAACAAACAGATGTAGGTGATTTCTAGAGGGTGGAGGCATACATCTGCACCCCCATCACTGCAATGCTTAAAGCCATACATGGTTTCTCTCTATCACCCCTGGATATGGGTGTCAGCAGAAGAGGCAATCAATGTATGGATACTTATGGTGTGCCCAGCATGAGTTCTTCCCATTCCTGCCATGTTTTATTGTTATTCATAGATGTGTCCAGTGCACAGAACAAAGGATTAAATGCAGATAGCTAGTGTATACACATGTATTTCTGAGTAAAAATGAATCCTGCATGCAGCCATATAGCTGAACTAGGACAGAATCTTGTGAAAACCATTATTCTCCTGTTAGCCTGATTCTTGGCCTGTATAAAGTGGAAAATGCTGCTAAGAACACCATAATCATTTCCTGGACGACAAACAAATAGGTCTTTTCTGGTAGAAAGCTCTAACCAAACCTTGAAATTATAGTGTTAGATGTGCAGGGCTAATTTATTTTTAATTTCAAGAACCAAACTAAAACATTCAAATGTGCAACCTTCCCCTTTCAGATGATTTTGTTTTCTTGTCTCCTGTTTGTGAGGACTCTGTTCTGTTAAAAACAAAAAACCCTGGGTTTTAAGTAAAGCGCACTGAGACAACATGACGAAGAACACATTCTAGCCCATATTTACTGAAAAGCAAGCCCTAATGTATTCCACAGGGATTATTTTATTTCAAGTGTGTGTGTGGAGGAACACAATCTTATTTTAATGTGAAATCTTAGCATTTGTTTCACAGGCACAAAGGAATAGTAAGAAATTTGAGGAAAGTCCTTATAAAATTCAAGCAGGGCAGTGTGCTGTATTTACATTTTAAATTGACCGAATCTTTGCACTGTATAATACATGTAAGATAATGTGGTTCTGATTCACATACACTTTCCAAGAAGTTAGGATATATATGGCCCAATTGTCCCTGCTTTGATCAGACTAGATCATGTTAGCAGGGTAATTTTGAGGTACGGTGTATCACTGAGGTGGTCATGCCAGGCTCAACCACACTGCACCTCAGGCTACCCTGTTCAGCATGATCTAGACCCCGTGTTGGCAAACCCTATGGCGTGGGTGCCAAAGGTGGCACTCGGAGCCCTTTCTGTGGCCACCCAACATTGGCCTTTCACAGCCACCTATATTCAGGTTAAATTGCTGTATTGGCACTTTGCAAAAAAAAATTGTGCGGTTTGGGCACTCAGTCTCTAAAAGGTTCGCCGTCACTGATCTAGACTGCACTTCTTTCTCTTTAAAGAATCTTCCTCTTGATTTGTTTAAACTACTTGATTATTTTGAGAAATGGGAGGCTTCCATTCCACATGCTTATAGAGGGCAAAAGAGAGGAAGTTTTCCATTTCTTTTAAATTGTTGCTAATTGATACAGCATATCAGTGATACATTGAATGAAATGGAAAACTTCCTCTCCCTTCCCTTTTGCAGTCAAACAGCCAGGAAGCTTCCCATGTCGCAAGATCATTAAGCAGCTTCAGTAAAGGGAGAGCTTAAGCCAGCCACTTTGGTTTGATCTTAGCAATTACAAATAGAGATGGGCACGAAACGAGCAATTTTTCATTTTTGTTTTTGTTTTTTTGTTTCGTTACGCAATGAAAATGAAACGAAATATTTTTTGAAAATAAAACGAAAACGAAAACAAAATGACCAAATTTGCCATGTTTTTCATTTTTGTTGCAGCAGATGCATTGAACTAAAAAGAATGCTAACGAAACAGCATTTTTTCATTTTTGTTTTTTTTTTTTGTTTTGATACCTAACAAAACGAAAACAAATTTTTTTGCAAAAAACATCACGAAAATGAAAATGAACCGAAACGGACCCCTAAACGACCAAACAAGAAACGAAACACCATTTTTTTGAGTCGTGTCCATCTCTAATTACAAATGCTAGAAATGATCAAAAATGGAGTGATCCTATCTGTATCAATAAAACAAAACAATAATTTATTTCTGAGTAGAAGTATAGAAGTGTCAGTATATGATCCCTAATATTGTACAGTACATTTCATTGGGGAAAAGCACATATAATTGTAAAGTTTCAGAACTCATCAAGTAGGAGACCTTGGAACAAAATGCCTTGTAAAGGAAACATCCTAAAGTTTGTGAAAGTTTCAGGGAGATATGAAAAAAGAAACAGATTATGCTGAGTGTCTTGGAAGATGATATCCCATCTAGGATGCTTGGAGACATAATATATTTTTCAATTTCAGCTTTAGAGTTCTGGTGCTAAAGTGATTTTGTAAAACTGTCATTGTAAGGTCTTTTCTTTTATTCAGTCCTAACAACTGCCAGATTTTGTTCAGTTTATACGCTGAGAAATGACTTATAAATTCTAGTTCTCAGAGGACCGCTTGAGATCTGAAAATCAAGCTCTTTCTTAGTCTATGACATCACCAGAAGAAATAAAGAATGTATTTAACAACTGTGTTAAGAATCAGATCCAGGCATTAAGAGTTTTATTTTTGAGCCATTGCTCATTGAAACTCATTTTTGTTGCTAACAGAAACCCCATGTTCTTCAACCTTCAGGGTTATATGTAATGTGATACTAGTCTTAAATTGCTGCTTTCCTGACAATAAGCATATTTTAACTCTCTATTTCCTTCTGTTTTATAGTCTCATTTATATTTTGCTTTTAATAAGCCATTTGGAATAAAATAATAATAATCTTTATTAGTAATCAGTAGCTGATGCTGCAGACTTCAGACAGAGAAAACTTATTGCAGTTTGAGAGAGGCTAACATCGTGAAAAAAATGTTTAAAAATAATTGAGGCATATGGATTCCAGTTCATCCTATTATCCTTTGTGTTGTGAGTTATTTTGCTTTCCTAAAGTCCATATGCTGCATGTGACACCCTTGCTTTTATGTGAGCTTCTTTATTCAAGGCAGTGAGAAAAATAATGATGGTGTCCAAGGGGAAAATGCATGGAAAGTGAATAATGGAATCTGAGATAAGGCACAACATCTATTTTTGCTTTTGTTTTGTTTAGTGTTTCTTGTTGACATAATTTATTGCATACTCTGTTTATTTTATTTTTATCCCACCTTTCTGTTAAGAGACAAAGGAGAAGCAGCAGCAGTACTCAAAGTGACTGACAAGCATATTTGATGGATATTTGCTGTCAAGCTTCTCCTGGCTTATGGCAACTCTTGAGTGACTGTGAAATATCCAAGGTGTGTTTTAGCACACTCCAGTAAGGCTGCTTTTACACGACCCCTAAAATCCAAGGCAAAGGTCTCCCAGATGCGGAGCTTAAAATTGTTTTCCCACCAGCTGTGGACTTTAAAAAAAATTAAGTATGACCACGCCCACCTAAGCGCGCCCCAGCACATTTTACAAGTACCTGGTCTCCGGAGGTAAAAAAAATTCTGATGCGGATTATAAAGCTGTGGATGCTGGGCTCTCCTCGCGTTCTGTATTGATTTTTTGTCCCCACCGCCCCTTTAACAAACAGGAATCCCTATGGGGCTGCTCCGACAGCAAATGGAGGTGAGCGGAGGTGAGACTGCATTCTTTTCTCCCCCTTTCCCCCCTCCCTTCTCCGCAGACAGGAACAATGGAGTGCAGAAGGGTGGGAACACAGGAAGCAGAACAAACCCCCATGAATTTAAGTTGCCAGCGGATTTTAGAGGTTGTGTAAAAGCGCCCTAAGTTTTGGTGGCCGAGCATGGGTTTGAGCCCAGATTTTCCCTAGCTTCAGCAGCAGCAATGAGAGGAAGCCCACTCTGTTTACTACATCATCCTGGCTCTCATCCAACAGAACTGAAAAGAAATTAAACTGTAAAAACCTGAAATCATCACACTGTTGAATAAACATCAGAATAGTTTAAGATTGCAGTTGGAAGTCTTCCAAAAACAGTGGGAGTGGGAATACTGTATATCCCTGTTTGGGTGGGACTACATTCAACTGTATATAATCAACACAGGCAAACTCCCTCTTTTGCATGTTCATTAAGTGAGGTTCCATGTGTGATAGTTTTTTTTTAAAGGCGTCACCTTCCTTCAGGATGTAAGGCAAAGTAATAAATACATAGCAAAACAATCTGTAATCCTATATAACGGCAATTTTATTCCAAGAACAGAGGTCTTTCATGAACCTAAATGGCACCATGAGGAGAAAATCAACTGGTTCAAGGACTGATCAAAATTGCAGCAATCCAACCACACTTGGTCACAGGAGATGAATATCTCATTCCTCAGCTTCACTCTCAGGAGGTTGATCCTTCTCAGAACTCACAAGCAGCATGTTACTTATCACAGAATGGTAAAGCCAAGTTAAAGTGGAGTCTGTAAAGGCCCTGGTGCATTGTAGAAATCTGCAAGAAGGAGAAAGGGGCAGAAAACCACAGAGGCTGCCCACCAAGCTGGAAAAGAGGAAGGAGGGTGAAAATGAGCTGCAGGGACTTGAGGTCATGGCAGTTTTAAAAAATGAGAAGAAAATGATTTGCTTCAGAATTTGGAAAGTATAAAAGAAGGGCAGAAATAATCAAAGAGGTTGATTTGTTGCAGATTTGGGGAAGTGGAAAGGAGGGAAGTGAAAGCCTCAGTAAGGTCAGGGATTTAAAAAACTCCAGATACCCTCTCTTTTGAGATAGGAAGCAACTTAAGTTGTAGAAGCTCAATTTAGTGTGGTAGGGTTCTTAAGAGAGACCGATTTGTTTCTGAATTTGGGAGTTAGAGGAAATAAAAGGCAACACAGGAAGGGAATGAAAGCAATGGACATATCCTTCCTCCCTTGTCTCATTTTCCTAGTGATCCTGAGCTGGCTATACAGTAGGACCCCGGTATCCACTGGGGATTGGTTCCAGGACTTTCCGTGGATAATGAAAACCATGGATAAGAGAGAACGCCAAAATGTTGCCAAAACTTCTGTTTTGTGGCATTAGCTTGCTTTATAGCTGCTGTTTGTGACAGTAGCTTGCTTTGTGGCTGCTGAATTATTTATTTAATTTTCCCCCTGCCAATTGTGGATAACTGAATCAGTGGATAATGAATTAGTGGATACGGGGGTCCTACTGCACATGCTGCTTCACATGTCCTGTGATGCCTACATAAAGATATCCCATATCAGTCTTTAGAGTTTACAACTATTGGGCAGTGGCTTAATAGTACATTGGTCAGATAAGCAAGACCCACCTATATTATTCAAAGCATCTGACATTGAGAAGTACACTACCCCTGTTCAAGACAATTAGAAAGAAAGTGCCTGTCTGGGTTTGCCAAGGGCCAGGATATGTGGTAACAAAATCAGACAGTATAAGGCCTGAAAAATATCATTTTTGCTTCCTTTTTATTTTAATCAATATATCAACCATAAACTGCCACCAAATATGTATGATTTTGTGTGTGTGTGTGTGTGTGTGTTTTTTATAACAAAAGCTCTGTTGAAATAATGGCACACACATATTTTGCATACCATACTGATAATAGCTGCAAAATTGCCTGTTGGGGTTTTCAGTAATCTGTCTGAAAAAAATGTCAGCAGGTAAGCACCGTTTCTACTGCTTTCTGAGGCAGAGAAATTGATATAAATGCTTATGTCCTTCTGAGGAATGTGCTTGCTGAACACTAACTTTATCAGGTTACTGTATCTCGTTTGAAATTCTTCTCATTTCATGCCCTTGGCCAGCGATATTAAAAAGCAAACAGTGCATTTCACATTTGTATGGATATTTTCCCTGGGTGAATTACAGGCATATCTTTTTTAAAAAACAAAAAGAGGATGGGGGAGGGCAAGAGAGACTCTCATTTGATATTTCTAGGCTTAATTTTTCTTGCATACTGTAGATGTCCCTCACTGATAGTTAGCTGAAGTGGGAGACATAAATCCCTGTATTGATTTTCATTGACCTTGTTTATACTTCCCTTGTTTTGCTTTGCATTGCCAGGGGAAGGCTAATCTTCCCAGAGTTTGAGTATATAGTCTGCAAATATAAAATGAAAAACAAACAGTGATGCTTCTTGGAGTCATTTGCAGCTCCACAGTCAGTGGATTTGGTTTTTGTTTTGGCCTGCGTACCAACACCCCATCATTTATTTATTTTTTTCACTAGTTAATTTATTCCCTTTTGTCAGCCCCATTTATTTTAATCTCTGGCAACTCCTTTCCACTGAAGTTTGCCTGCCAAAAAACTCCACAGAAGAGCTCCCTGTGTGCTGAAGGTGGTCCCTTGCAAGCTCTCTTTCCATGATACTGGCCAATAGGAACAGTGAGACTACATTTCCCATGAAGAACGAGGCCTCCCAGGGAGCATTGGGGCAGTTTCCTTTTTTGTACATAAATAACAGGCCCTTAAAAGCCACTGAAGTAGGTCCTCTTCCAGATGAGTGAAAGGCTGATTCTGTACCCAGGTGCCTGTAATCTGGAAATCTCTGAATTCTGCTTGAGAAAATTATTGGACAATTCTGGGAGTGGACATCCAGAAAGACCCACATTAAAAAAAAGAGCATGAGTGATACATCCCTAATTACCTCGCATAAGCATAAGCATAAGCATTATCAAATATAATACCCCCACATTCAATGGAAATTCAACAGATTCAAGCTTCTGCATCTTCTTCTGGTACATACAATGTGTCCATCATGTTTGACTGAGATCCAATGAGTCTCACAATTTGTGTGAGCCTTTTTGTTGCTGGCTGGATAAAAGGGAGAAATTTCTGGGGAGCCCACCAAAACTGAATCTGAACAGTCTGCTCCAGAACGCCCACTCTAAATTGAAGGCACCTAGATTTTCCTGCCTCCGCTTGCTATAGCCACTTCATTCAAACCTATTTCTGCTTTTCATGCTGTTTTTAAGATTAAGTGTGTCATTCTAGAATGGGGGTTTCCAACCTTGGGTAACCCAGGTGTTATTGGACTACAATTCCTAGGAGCCTTTGCCATCAGCTGTGCTGGCCAGGGTTTCTGAAATTGCAGTTCAAAAATGCTTGGGTTGCTCCAGGTTCAAAACCACTGAATATGGGAAGTAGAGATGGGCACAAACAAAAAAATATGGTGTTTCGTTTCATTTCGTTTAAGGCTTTGGTTTGTTTCATTTCATTTTTAATGATTTTTTTTTAAAAAATCATTTCGTTGGTTTGCTAATTCGTTATTCATTTTAACTTGCTTTCCCCCCAGCGCCCACCGCACGGCCCCTGGGGCCCAGTTGGAGCTGGGGGTGCCTATGAATGGGCGTGGGAGGAATAAAAAGGGGGAGTGGCATCGGAGCCATGCAACACTGGCCACCTAAGCGCTCTTATCACCCTTCCCGATCGGCCCCACAATAACGGAACCTGGCAGGGAGGTGCAAGGGGGCGGCTTTGAAGCTGCGCTGCTCTTGCCGCCTAAGCGCGGCCTCATCTGCCCTCCCATTTGGCCCTGGGACAACAGGCCGTGGGAGGGAGGTGCAAGGGAGGTGGCTTTGAGGCTGCGCTGCTGTGGCCACCTAAGCGCGGCCTCCTAATCTCCCCTCCCGATTGGCCCCATGGTAACGGGCCGCGGGAGGGAGGCGCAAGGGGGTGGCTTCAAAGCTGCGTTGCGGTGGCCGCCTAAGCACGTCCTCCTTATTTCCTCTCCTGATCGGCCCCATGCTAATGGGCTGCAGGAGGGAGATGCAAGGGGGCAGCTTTGAAGCCATGCTGCTCTGGCCACCTAAGTGCAGCCTCCTTACCTCTCTTTCTGATCGGCCTGAGATAACAGGCTGCGGGAGGAAGGTGCACCGGGGGCGACGTCAATGGGCCTCAACGCCGGGAGGGCTGTGGACCTGCACCACTTCACAACCCCCCCAAACCACAGGTAAATCCGAGGACAGACAATTTTAAGGGTTTTTTAAATGAAAGAAGTAAGAAGGTGGACCCCAATGGGACCAACGAGGTCCATGCTCCCTCCATGCAGCTTGGCATGAAAGGACCTCTGGACCAGCACCAGGTAGGAGACGTCTCCGCCCCCCATTAACAAAATGAACCTAATCAAACCAATTTTTCCTCAGTTTGGTTCATTTTGTGTTAAATTTGCCCCTACGGTCGTTATTCGTTTTGTTTTGTAACAAAACAAATAACAAATAATGAAACAAAAAAATTCATTTCGTGCCCATCTCTTTTTCCTGACAAACCATGCAAAATTATTGTTGTAATAAGGCTGGTTGTGTCGCCCCCCTCCTCCAAATTTCCCAGCACCTGATTCGAGACATTATTTTTTCCTCTGGGAGTTTGCCTCTTCTTTTAACATTATATTTTCTGGTGTCTCCCAATCTCCGTAAACCTCCCTGGAGTTTAGTGATGCCTCCATCATTTCACATTAATGTTTTCAAATTCCAAGTACTGAGGATTTTTCCCCTAGTGCCTGTGCACTTCTAAATGTCACTGACATTTCCTGTGTGCTGCACACATATGCTTTGATATTACTAAGGTTCAAACCATATGTGCACACATGCAGGAAAAATGCACAGGGATATTACAGTGCCATATGTTTGATTAGGCTCACAAAACCCTCTTTGCCTCCTTCTGAATTTAGTCCACTTCTAGGCTTAATTAAGGGTAAAAACAGATGTGACAATCAGGAAGCAAGAATGTATTTGTCCCCCTTTCCATTTTCTGGGTTGTGGACTCAGATTAGGGCCATAGCATGCAGGAACAGATATTTAAATTTTATATTTCTTACCCTCCTTCCCAATGCAATGTGCCTCCAGCCTGCTACAGCTACTATTATACCACATAGACAAAACATTTTGGTTCCCTTGGATCTTTTTTCCTAATGGCACTAGCAGTTGGGATGGGAGTTTTCATTGGGGAAAGACTGTATCACAATTGGAGGAAATGACGGGCAGATCTGAGTGTTGTACCGAGCTACTCCACAGCTTGTTGCAAATGTCAGATTCTAGCCCTGCTCAGCTATCAAGGAATGGTGTAGAGCTCACACCCCTCAAAAGAGGTTGATACTCAGACCTCTCCATCATTACAATTCTGAATGGCTTTAGCTCAGCAGTCTCCTGCTTCTCTGACAGCCACAATCCTGGGTTCACCACAATAGAGGAGGGAGATTGGGAAGGTAAATTCCCTCAATGCATGCAGACTCCACATATTTCCTTAAGGACTGGACAGAACTTCTAAAGAAGGCAGAATTGTGTTCACACAGACATGACAACAAAGATACATTGGCTGTTTGCCCTCCCACCTGGAAATAATGAGGCGAGACAAATGGATGGATGGGAAAACTCAGGCCACACTTTATTAAGATCAAACATTGAATGGGAGGGTAGTTTCAAGTAGTGCGGAGCAGTGGTTAGGCCCATGAGGTCACCACTGACCTCCCCAACCGAGATGCATACCATGGGCGAGTCCTATACCTCCCCATTTGGACCGTCTAACAGACGGCTCTCAGGGGCCAGCAAAACATCCCTAACAACCTCTGGGTGTTAAAGCTCCATTGCTTGGTGTTCCTTGGCCCAGAGGGGCTTTCCAGAGTATCCTTCTCTTGATACTGGATCTCAAGATCCACAGTACCATAAAGTCGGATGGGCTAAAATGACTTTCATGCACAGACTCACCAACATCCTTGCCTCCGCACTACATGCCAATGGACCAAACAACCACAGCTTGTTTACAAATATACAGTTCCATCCATAAAGGTTGACTTAACTGGAAACCCAAACCAGTGTGGGAGAGGTGGAAAAAACCTTCCACTTATAGCCAATTTGGGGATGAAGGTAAAAACATTATATCCGGCTCCAATAGGTGACCAGATAAACTCACACTGGTTATAGGGAGGGTGGGAGGGTGCAATCTTCGAAGGAGGCCGGTTGTTGGGAGGGTGGGCTTATAAAAACCCCTCCTTCGTTCTCCTTGCATGGGCTTTTCCAGTCTTGCACTCTTCCAGGACGGAGGGCAAAGCCACCCCGCCCGACGAAGAAGACTCGGTGGCAGAGTGGTGCGAAGTAAGCAGAGGTGCAGGTGACCATGTATACATGTGCTTGGTTTCCCCTCTCCTCAGCAAGAATCTTCAAAAATTATGGTGCTGACCCCGGTGACACCGTTGGTTTGTTGACAAAGAATGTGCCTATTATTGTTAACCTTTACCCTCACCATTGTAAATAGAACATGATTAATGAATTTAGCTTTCCCTTGAACCCAAATTTGCTTTTCATCAATGGACAGTCAGGCATAGCTCTGGGAGATTGCTAGCCCATTCAATGGCCATTTTGATGGCCTTGAGTCCTTTTGGGGAGAAAGGCAGGATAGAAATATTTTAAATGAAAATAAATAAAGTTTACATCTATCATAAAGCAGGGTGAAAAGTAGCAAAATAGTGCTTTTAATAATGCCTTCACTGTAGTCCTTTGATGCGTTCAAGTAAAAAAATCAATGTTTGCCAGCGCTTCACAGACAAGACATTACAACAAGCTGTCCATTACATTAATTACACAATGATGTTGTCAGTAAATGAATTTAACTAGAAATGCAGTTTCTGATGGCATGGCTTCCTGCTGGAATTGCACCACAGGGTGCAGAAACTGTCCAGCATAGTTCATGTTGAAACATCACTGAAAGCAATAATGCAGACAGGGTTTTTTTCAAGAACAACAAAATAAATACATCAGTTTGACAGCTGAAAGAAAACACTACATATGAAAACAGAATATATGTATTCAAAAGGCAGACCGTATTAACAAACCTGCTCTTGCAAAGAGATAAATCAGGTTTAGCAGAAATTATTCAGTATTTCTAGAAAATGTTTTTGACAGTGTAAAATCCCCCCCCCATGAAAACACATGCCTTAGTTGCATCCACTTTGAATTACTGTAAAATGCTTTACATAGGGTGGTCTTTGCAAAGGGTTCAGCAACCCCTATAGATCCAAGATCCTGCAGTTAGACTGCTGACCGAAGGTTGTTTCAGGCAGAACCAGAATATTTTCTTATGACAGCTACATGACTACTGGCCCATTCCTAGGAACAGGCCAAAGGGCCAGTTTGGACCTGTAGAACCTTTAACAGCTTGCATCCAGGCTATTGGAAAGATCACACCTCTGTGGGTTTTAAATTTCTCTTGGTCCCACTACTCTTATGAGAGGATGGTAGCAGGCAAAGACTTTTCAGGCAAGCACCTGATAAGATTTTGACGGATGTTGCACTTCTAACTTGCTCTAATGCACCTTTAAACTGTTTTAAATAATTTTATTTAGTTGCTATTCCTGTGTGATATATGCTTAATTACTTTTAATGCATCAGTTTGTTGTATTTTAGCTACATTTGCCCATACAATTCATCAGCTACATTTATTGTCATCAAAGTAGGGTATAAATTGAATGAAGGAATGGATGTTCTTAGGCAGAAATGCCATGCCATGAATGTGGATAGCTGATTTTACATACTGACTGTAATAGATAGTGGCATTGCTCTAAATGGAAAAGTTATCAACAACATCCAACATGCAAACAAGTGAGTATTACTAGCTGCCACCAGAGCTGGCTGGATGAGTCAGTGAGTTAGGTGGCTGGCTGCAGAGCCAAGGTTGAGAATTTGATTCCGCTCTGTGCATCCCATAAAAGTCAGCTTGTGTGGCCTTGGGCAAGCTTCATGATCCCAAGATGTTCCCAGAAGAAGGGAGTGGTAAAGTCAGAATTGACTTGATGGCACATGATTATTATATTTTACTAGGCCCAGTTTGTTTGTGACTAAATAGTGAGGCATCAAGTGTAACAAGTATTCTCAGCAAGTCAAGTGTACTCTTTATTTTAGCTTCATAAACTTATCGATAAACATGGATGAGAGTCCTCTGCTTTTGAAGGAGAGAGTAAGGCAGCCCATCCTTCTGACTGGTGCTCTGCTAGTATAGATTATCAACAGTAAACTATTGTTGTCACTATCAAGGATCCCTGAGTTCAGGGAGGCCCAACACTATAAACACTCAAGCACACTACACTGGTTTTCCTGGTACTGTATAGGTGAATCCAGGAAGGTTCAGTGTGCTGATGGTTAGAGGAATCTTCCTGCTCAGCAATCTCTCATCAACTTTAGCCCAGTGTTGCCAAAGATGCACTCAGAGCCCTTTCTGTGGGCACCCAACATCGTCCCTTCACAGCCACCTGTATTTATGTTAAATGGCTGTATTGGCACTTTGCAAAAAAAAAAAAAAAAAACGAGTGGGTTTTGAATCACAGTTTGGGCACTCGGTCTCGAAAAGGTTCACCACCACTGCTTTAGTCTAACCCAGCTAATCCAGTGTTTCCAGGGAGTTCCCCAAATCCATAAGGATAAGGGTTTTATCTCAACCCTACAAGGCTGAAATACCACAATGCCCACAAAATAGTAGTTGATCAAGGCCAGGCCTGGTTTTAAGTACCATAAACACTTTTTAAACTGTCTTAATTCAAAAGGCAAACAAATGTATAGAGATTTGTTATGTTTATTAAAAACTTATTAAAGAATGTAGAAAAGTCCAAAAGAGCAAAAACAATTCAAAACAGATGCAAAGAAAGTAAATAATAGTTTTGGAGTAAATAATGAAAAGCTTGAGGCAGTAACAATGTAGAACAAAGATAAAGAAAATAAGCCTGCTAGCTAAACTATTCTAGTGCTTACACTCTAGTGTAGTTTCAGCATATTATCAGAGCATACATGAAGTACATGCCTTGGTTTAGGACAGCAAATGAACAGAGCATCTCTCAAGAGATAACTACACCAATTAAAATAAATTCTGACTCCATTTTTAATCCTAAAGCTTGTGCTTCTGGACTCATCCAGAGGATCTTCCAATCAAGCGTTGAGCTACCATGAACGTTCACAAAGGGAAGAATGTTTTTTGCACTTTTCTTTCACGTAGCTGAAAACCATCATCTGAAATAGCTGACTATCTAAGAATGAGCCAGCTTGGCCTTGAAGGGCTGCTTGCATTATGATAAACTGCAGGAGCACTCCCTTCCAATTATTGATGGGCATTACCACCACCACCCTTCTTTTGGCCAACTTATTCTGGGAATGGACTAGGGAGCCTGAATTTTCCAAAAGAGGACCAGAGTCCATAATCCCTCCATTTTCACTTCTAAGACCTTGACTAATTTTGACAGCAGAGTTGTGAGTGAAAAGGAGGGTATTTGGTTTTGTTGAGAGGAATCCAAGTCTTAGGACTACATTTAAGGAGACTGTGTGCTGATAGCAGGGATGAATAATAGAATCATAGAATTGGAAGAGACCTCAAGGGCCACCCAGTCCATGAACTGAGCCAGAGCTACCTGAAAGGCAGGGAGAAGAAGCAAATAGACCTGACATTAGAGATGGGCACGACTTAGCGGTATTCCCGTTTCCGTTTCCGTTACTCGGTTCCGTTACTCTACGGAAACGGTAACGGGAATTACTCCGCCAGACTTCGAGCTCGAACCGACAAACAAACAATTTTGGTCTGATTTGTTGTGCTCGTTCCTTGCATCGCGCGATCGCGCGATGCCACGCGGCACAGAAAAAAAGTTTTTAAAAGTTAAAAAAACCCGGTTCCCAGCCAAAAAGCAGGCGGAAAAATGCCTGCCATGCCTCAGGGCACCTACCAGAGGGGTTGTTTCTGGAGGTCCCCGGCCTCCCCCCATCCCCCATCCTGGGCTGCTCTGGTGGGACTCGCCGCAGGCTCGCAGCCAGCAAAAAGCCCAGTCTCGCCGCCGGCCGCCGCAATTAAAGCGCAAGCAAGCGGCACAGACGGCACAGGAAAAAACTTTTAAACTCTCCCCCCACCCATTCCCGGGCCAAAAAAGCAGGCGGAAAAATGCCTGCTTGACTAAGGGCGCAGGGCACCTACCAGAGGGGTGGTTTCTGGAGGGGGGTCCTGCCTCCCCCCCGTCCTGGGCAGCCGGACTCGAGTCGCCATGCCATGTGGTGCGGGCGGGGGATCCAAAATGGGGCGGCGAACGCAATATTGTTTTTGAAATCGTGGTCCAAAAACACACAAGCACAACAGAAAGAAACACGCGAAAACTTATAAACTGCCAGATTTTTCACAGTAGCAGTGGGTTTTTTCTTGCAACAAAATGTCTCTCCTCTCCTCCTCTGTCCTCCATTGATTTTATTTTTTTATTTTTTTTTACACCTGCGCAATGATGGGCTGGCCGAGTGGCCAGCCATGTGGGAGTGGACGACCATGCAAATTTTTGGAGCCATCCCATTAATCGCATGGCCACTTGGCCACGGAGACTTCTGGGATGTGCCAAAAAGCCCCCTAAAACCTGCCCTAGCCCCCGAACCCTAACCCTAACCCTTGACTCCTTTCTTACCCATACGTCACAGACTGTCTTCTTAGTGGGTCAGAGAGGCACCCAGAGGTGCAACCCACTAGCCCACCGTAACCTAACCCTAGCCCTTGCACTAACCCACCTTAACCCTAAGCCAGATCTACTTGCTTGCATTGCACTACACGCAGCAAGTACAATTCCCTTCTGTGTGAGACATGGCGGTGCGAGAGCCTTGTGCAGGGAAGGCATGACGCTATCACTCTCACTGGTCTCACTGTCTGCACAACTGGCATGCAATATACATATGGCTATTGCATACCATTTTGCAGCAGCAGCAGGTGAGGAGGGGAGACCCCCATGTTGAGGGGTCTCTTGGAGCCTGCTTCCCCTTCCTAGTGGGAGGATAGGAGGCACCCACGGGTGCCTCCAGGAGCCCGCTTTCCCTTTATAGCGGGCCAGAGGAGGCACCCACCACAGAGGTGCCTCCAGGAGCCCGCTCCCCCCCAAAAAACCAGTACTAACGACAACGAAAAAACGAAAAAAAACCGACTAATTTTTGTGAATTTTCACAAAAACGGAAACGAGACGAAACGGAACCGGCCCAACTAACGACAACTCAAAAAAATTTTTTTTCAAGTCGTGCCCATCTCTACCTGACATCATTAATCAGTGACCTTGAGGGGAAATAATATCAGCAATAGTGGTTGTGGTTGGCTGCTGGTGGAATAAAGGGAATAATTAAGCAGTGCATAGTGCTCAAATTTTGGGTAAAATATTATTTCTGGTTTTATTCAACTAATTAACAAGGCCCTTCTGCCTCCCTTTAACTCACCACTCAACATAGATGGATTGTCCAACTCAACAACTTCATCAGAACTGAAAACCACTGGGTGCTCATCTACTAGGCACAAATCTATTTATTTATTTATTTATTTTATGGCTTATGTACCACGCCGCCGGCAGTTTACAGCAAACAAGTAACAGATAATCAAATATGACAAATAAGCAGATAATAAAATCAATTTAAAAACATGGTAACAGCAAAAAACAAAGAAACATGGGGGCAGATGGTGGACAATAAAATTTTTAAAAATTAAGAGTCACCAAACGCCTCCCGGAAAAGCAAGGTTTTTAAAGCTTTTCTGAAGGCCGACAGGGACTCTGCAAGGCGCACTTCACTAGGGAGATGGTTCCATAATGTAGGGCCAGCCACAGAGAAGGCTCCCTATCTACAGAACAACATGGGGAAGTGATCTAGACAAGTCAGTGATGGGGGGCCGTGGGACCAAAAAAAAAAAAAAAAAAAAAAGGGGACAATCCAAGATCCTTCTTTGGATTTGTTAAGCAGTACAGTATTTAAGAGCATCATTGCAAAGCTTGACTGCAGGCTACATGCTGGAAAACAGGATTTCCAGTGGTAAACATTTGCCCATGGTGGCAGTTGGGGGATCATCTCTCTGCATGTTGCATTCCGTATGTATGCCCACTTTTGCTTTGTCTTTGCCTGTCACCACAACTCCACCCGCTATAGACTACTGTGATTTCCCACCATGAGGGGCTTGTATGGGGTAGGGGCTCAAGGGGTACAAGTTGTGAGTGTTTGTTGGTGTTCCCACCAAACACCCTTGGTACCAGCTGCTGTCCATTTCCAGGAAGGGAGAAATATTGAGTGTAGGTGCTTTGTTAGAAGTCGGAAAGTGGGGTGGCAGTGTAGACTATATCTCCAAGGCACAGCTGTTGCTTTACTTTGCATCTATTCTGCAGAGAGGAATCAGAGGAAAGGACATCAGAAGAAGAGAAAAGATTAAAAGGCAGCATATACTGAAAATCTTCACATGTTGGTGATTCCGAAGGAATAGACCTTTGCCGAGCCAAGATTTGGATATCTGAGTTCTGTTTTCTTTTACATCTTTGTTGATGTTCTTTCATGTTCACAAGGAGTATTTATAAAATGCAGAGAACAGGGCAGCTGTGTTACATGGGAAGGTCACATGATAAAACATATCCTGGCGTAATACTTTTGCAGTCTTGGAAAAACTTTTAAATTTCAGATTAAGTTTGAAAAATGAGGGATTCAAAGAATGCTTGCTAAGTTTTATGTTCACATTGATTTAGGCTGTCTCAGCTTGATGAGAGATACCTTGATAAGAAATTTTCAGGCTCCATAAAATTCTTCACTGGTAAGGATGAGTTGAATACTATTTTTATTTAATCTTCATGGTCTGCATATTTGACTAGACTGTCTCTGCGTAAATGTAGTGTCCTTTTGCTTTAAGAAATCACACACACACACACACACACACACACACACACACACACACACACACACACACACACACACACACACACACACACACACACACAGAGAGAGAGAGAGAGAGAGAGAGAGAGAGAGAGAGAGAGAGAGAGAGAGAGAGAGAGAGATTATTTAGAGAGAGAGAGAGAAGTTCCACAGAATTTCTATGGCTGAACAGAGGTTTACCTACTACATCCTAATGAGAACGAGAACGAGAGCCAACAATTGCCTGATTATTTAGCAAGACACAACCAATTCCTGTTGGGTTATCAAGGTAAAAGATATATTTAAGGAGTGTTTTTTATCAGTTCCACACCACTATTGAATTTCTATGGCTGAACAGAGGTTTACCTACTACATCCTAGTCTCTCACTCTCCCCAGTATACCACAGAGCATTTTGTGTGATGTTGCTTAACATGCAGAAAACAAAATTAAAATCTTGTTTGTTCTGTTGGGATATATTAATGGATTGCTGGGAGATTGGTGTATTATTTGATATTATGTGCTGCAGTCTGATTAAAGGAGGAGTCGTAGACACAAAACATATATGAAAAATATACTTTATCTCTATATTCTAAAGGGAAAGGGTAGACGGGATGATCTATGAAAATAATAAAACACTCATTGAATATCTGTACAGATAAATATACAAGATAGAAAATAGGGCAACAGCAGTTGTGTTAAAGCTCATAAAAAAGGAGATATAAGGAGCTATACACATATATACTGCCTTGCTTATTAAAAATACAAAAGAGTAAAATACAGGCTTACATAGCAATAAAACAGGAGTAATTCTCCAACTCTCTCTATGGCTCTGTCAGGCAGGTCAGGGCGTGGCCGAGGAGTGAGTTTGAGGCTAGAGCCATTGCTTAAATAGTGAGTTCTTAAAGAGATATACAAACTGCTGACTCATACTGAGATTAGTTTTGCCATATGTTTGGATGTAGGCCTTGCTATGCCAACACCCCTTCTCAAGGTCTAACATACAAAACATTATGGCATCAAAATTCATCTATGGTCAATTCCGTTTGAGTCCAGGTCCAAAACATTTAACATATCTGTTAATCAAGTACACAAATCTATCCTTTGTTAATGGCTTTGTAAATATGTCTGCAACCATTTCATTTGTAGGGCAATATTCAATCTCTATTAAACCCTTTTGATACAAATCCTTCACCAACTGGCATCTTAACCTGTTTCTATTACTCTACTTTTAGCCTTTGTACTTTGGCCCTTACATATTGTAATGCATGCTTGGTTGTCCTCAAACATAATTACAGGTGTGGGTTCACTAATCCCAAAATCCTTCAACAAATTCAATATCCATTCTAAATCATTACATGCATTTGCTGCTGACACGATTTTATTCTGCTTCTGCTGATGAGACAATAATTCAAAAAGGTGTTTTAGACTGGGCTTTTTTTGCAATCCCAAATAAGTCTCATCCTTCCATCAGAGATGAGACAAGAGGTTATTAAGAGCCAATCACCAGCATGGAAGCACTCTTACACATGTTGTCATAGTGTATCTTGCATAAGAACAATGTCTTATGGCCATCGTTGAGATAACAAAAGTGAGGGAGTTGTATCTGAACTAGACATGGGCACAGAGCGGCGAAATCTTCGTTTCCGTTTCCGTTTTTTCATTTCCGGAAGTAATGGTAACGGTAATTAAGCCGATACAACTTGAACTCGAATCAAAAAAGAAAAATTTGATCGGGTTTTTCGTTTCCGTTTGTGGCATCGCGGTGATCGCGTGATGCGAAGCACAGAAAAAGTTTTTAAAAGTTTAAAAAAAACCCCGACTCCTGGCCGAAAAAACAGGTGAAAATATGCCTGCCTGAGGCTTTGCCACCTACCAGAGGGGTGGTTTCTGGGGGGGTGTCCCCGGCCTTTCATCCCCTCCTCTCCTGTCCTGGGCTGCTTGCACCAGGCTGGGGGGGTCATCCTCATCGTATCGCCATGCCATGCGGTGGGGGGGGGAATCCAAAATGGCAACCGCAATTTTTCTTTTGAAATCGTGGTCAAAAAACACACCAAAGCACCACAGAAACATGTGAAATTGATTTATTTAAAATGTCTGAATTTTAATAGTAGCAGCAGTGGGGTTTTTATAGCAATAAAACATCGCATTGATTTTATTTTATTTTATTTTATTTTTTATTTTTTTAGACCTGCCCATTTGGGCTGGGCATGGGATGGGACCATGCAATTTTTTTTGAACATTTCCACCAATGGCATGACCAGGTTTTGACTGACACTTCTGGATGTCTCGGGGGGCATCAAAAGCCGAGGCACCTTCCAGAAATTGCAGTCGGGTCTTGGATGTGGAGGGCGGAGGGCTGTGCTGGTGGTGCTTGTGTGATCGAGAAAGAGATTATTATTCGAGGAGGGAGGCCTGGGAGGCTTTAGGGTTTAAGTTAGGCAGGCTGGGAGGGAATTGATTTTAATAGAAAATAATTTATTTGATTCCCTGCAGCTTTGTCTGCAGAAGGGAATAGCAGTTTATTCTTTGTTCTCCGGCAGTTTATGAGGATTTTTGTTCTGATATTGGATAAAGGGGGAGGTTCGACTGGGAGTGGGAGGTGTGCATTTATTTTAAAAATATATTATATACTACCATTTATTTTCTATTTTCCCAACTTCAATTTGCTTGCACACACACACATTTGGGGTGCAAGCCAAGAACAGACCCTCTATCCTAAGTGGAGAATATTTTACCATATTATTATTTAGTTTACTAATTACTTCATTGTTTGTTTTTAAACTTGTTGTGTTGTGTGTGCACTTGAACACACAGACACATTCCATTTAAGTGGATCAGAAGAATTTAGAAAATTATTTTCATTTTATTCCCTAACTACAACTACTACACTATATTGTATTTATTTACACCCCAATATCTTTTTGGGAAACTGCTGCTGCTGATATCAGCCTTACAATATTATTGATTCATTACTCCATTGTTTGTTTGTTTACATACATACACTTGTTGTGTTGTGTGTGCAGTTGAACACACAAGCAGGCACATTCCATTTCAGTGGATCAAGTTGAATTCAGAACTTGAATTTGGAAAACCAGTTTTATTTCATTCCCTGACTACAACTACTAAACTATATTGTATTTACACCCCCCCCCAAATATCTTTCTTGGGAGGCATAGTACCACTACTGTCTTTTCACTTCAGGCTTATTTTTGGGCTGTGGCTGAAGCCACCTGTCCAGCTGCTGCTGCTGCTGATATCAGCCTTACAAATATTATTGATTCATTACTCCAGCTCATTGTTTGTTTGTTTACATACATATACTTGGTGTGTTGTGTGTGCACTTGAACACACAGGCAGGCACATTCCATTTCAGTGGATCAGAAGAATTTAGAAAATTATTTTCATTTTATTCCCTGACTACAACTACTAAACTATATTGTATTTATTTACACCCCAATATCTTTCTTGGGAGGCATAGTACCACACTACTCTCTTATTTTTGGGGTGTGGCTGAAGCCACCTAACCAGCTGTACAAATGCCAGTGACACACCACCAGTTCAATTACAGGCTGGGAGAGCCTAATTTGCTTGCACACACCCACCCACAATTTGGGGGTGCAAGAAACTGAACCTCCTCCAAAAGGGGACAATATAAATCTTTTACAATATTATTTATTCATTACTCCAGCTCATTGTTTGTTTGCTTACATACATATACTTGTTGTGTTGTGTGTGCACTTGCACACACAGGCAGGCACATTCCATTTCAATGGATCAAGTTGAATTAGAATTTAGAAAACTATTTTAATTTTATTCTCTGACTGTGCCTGGCCTGCATGCACTGCAGTTTTGCTGACTGATTGCTGAAGAAGGGAAGAAGAGTTTTCTTCTGGACTTCTGGTCTGGATTTAATAGTTTCTATTTTGAAATACTACCGTACCATTTGCTTCCTAAGTTTTACAGCCTGACCTGAGAGCAAGAAGAGACACTTTTATATTTCATTTCATTCATTCATTTAGCTGCGCTTCACCATTCTTAGTTGTTGCCTTGATAACTACTGAACTATATTTTATTTAAACACCAATATCTTTTTGGGGAGGCATCTCAGAGTACCCCTACTCTCTTTTCACTTCAGGTTTATTTTTAGTTTCATTTATTTTCTAATACTACCATTTGCTTCCTATGTTTTCCTCCATTTCAGTGGATCAAGTTGAAAGCAGAATTTAGAAAATTATATCAAGGGCTAGCAGGGCAACATTGAAAGCTTGTACAAAAGAACACAGTGTGAGAGTAAGCTTGTGCGTCAAAAGGATAAGTTTATTAGAATAGTTTGTTTACTTAACACAAATATAATAAGAAATTATATTTCTATCACTTTGAGAAATAAAAAAATGAGGAGGGTTGGCAGGGCCAGAGGGAAGGGCAGGGGGACCCCCACTAAAATAAATAGGGGCACATTTCTGAAGGAAGGTCACAGGAAGTAGTGCAGATAGTGATACTGCTGCCACTCCTTCTCCAAGCAGCACCTGCACAACCAGCACCACCGGACCATCTTATCTCACTGAGGGAAGCATGGATGACTGCATGCGATCCCCATCGCCAAGGCCTCACACTCTCACACACCCTTGTATCGGGAGGAAGACGCGTACTCAGAATCAGAAAGCTCTGTTCATCTGCATCTGCCGGATTCTTAGGACCTGTTGGCAGGAACAGACGAAAGGCAGGGTTCAGGCAGTGATGGAAGGAGCAGCCCTCTTTCCACCCAGGACCAGAGTACCACCAGTGACAGCAGAAGTCAATTGTCCCAGCAGGGCACAAGCCACACCACCACCAGCACAGCAGTGGCAGGCAGTACCAGAGGGGGCAGTACTTTCCATAAGCCTCGCGGGTCTCTCTGGGAGCATTTTGAGAACAGCCAGGCAGACTTGAGGCTTGCGGTTTGCAAGAAATGCGGGGTGGTCGTGCGCAGGTGGTAGTGCCTTGCGTAGCCACCTCATGCGAAGGCACCCTGGGACTCTGCCTGGGACAGTGTCAGGCCTTGGTTCCTCAGGGAGAAAGGGGGGGGAAAGCAGGAATGGGGAAGGAGGACTCCAGAGGCAGCTCCACTGAGAGTGGGAAGAGGCAGGCCACTCTGCAGGAAATGGTGCCACTGTGTGGGAGTTTTGTCAGCCAACGTAATAGGGCCAAGGTACAGGAGACCACCACTCGCATGGTTGGTGAAATGGTGGCCATGAACGGGTTGCCCCTCTCTTTGTGGAGTGATCGGGCTTCAGGCATGTGGCTCCATGGTATGAGCCTCCATCCCGGCGTACATTCAGCAGATGGGTGATTCCCTCCCTTTTTGAGTCCGTCAGGGACATGGTCTGGGTCCTGCTGCAGGCAGCCAGAGGAAGGAGGTAGGTAGGTAGGTAAAGTTTATTGCTAAAAACCATTGGTCACCGCAATCTTGATTTACAACTGAGAAGAAAAAACTTATGAGGTTACATCTACAACTATGACAAATATAATTAAAACCAATTTAAAAAAAACGTGTGACACTAACAGAGCAATACAGTCCTCCCAAAGTTAGAGATTGACCCAGATTTTCATAGCTGCCAGCACAAACTTTGCAACTTGCTGTGTAACAAACCTGTCTGTACCAACAAGTAGCATGCTAAATTGGGCTCCAGGGGACCTGTCGGCCAGTGAACCAATAATCCCACCAAGAAATTTGCCTCTGGGTTGGTCATGGAGGGGGCACGTGAGCAAGTAGTGGAGCACGTCATCGACTTCACCTGAGCCACAAGGGCAAAGTCTGTCCGAAACAGGGATGTTGTCACGTCTCCCCTCTAAAAAAGCAGAAGGCATGGTCTGAAAACTTAGGGCTGTGAAAGCTTTCCTCAGGGGAGCAGAGGTTAAATTGTGGAAATAGCTTTCCAGCTCGAAGGATGTTTTAAACAAAGGATAATAAAGAGAGAATGGCGATAGTGAAGCCGCAGCCAATTCCTTCCATTTGGAGTATAAATAAATCTTGTCTTTGACCAATTTTTTGATACTGGGGGAAACAAAAGAGGGGATAAATTCAGTATTGATCCCATAAAGGTGTAATATGGGTCTGACAAGCTTTGCCCAGGACTCCCGCAAGGGGTGCTGGAGTTGTTCTATATAGCATTTCTTTGGCAAGCAGGAGTTGCTCATAGCAGCTAGCTTCAACCAGTACATTGCTAAGGCGATGTGTATGTGTGTTTCAATAGGAATTAGCCCTGCTTCAGCTCTTATATATGCAGAGGGTGTGCCATGGGGTACAGCAAGGAGAGATCGAATAAAAGAATTTTGAACCACCTCAAGGTGTGGTATTTTAGTATACCCCCAGATTTCAGCCCCATATGTTAATTGGGGGACTATCTTTCTTGCAAACACCTCGACTGCAGGAGCAACCAGTTTACCACCTTGGGTTGAAGAGAATCTCAAAAGGGATTGAGTGGAGTGGGAGGCTTTCAAAACTGTTGCTTTCAGATGATGTTTCCAAGAGAGCAGGTCATTAAAATAAAGACCAAGATATCTGAAGTTTTTTAGCTGCTCAATAGGTTTGTTGTCAAGTGACCACCTATGTCTAGTTCTTTTCCTCCCAAAGACAACTACTTTGGTTTTAGAGTAGTTAATGGACAAATGTTCTCTATTACAAAAGTTACCCAGCTTAGCCAAAAGTCTTAGCATACCGACTTGCGCTGTAGAAATGATTGCAATGTCATCTGCATAAAGAAGGGCAGAGATCTTAGCATCTGCTATAGAAGGGGGGGGGAAATACTGGGCCAATCAGTTCTTGGACAATATCATTAATATAGAAATTAAACAGAAAAGGGGCCAGAAGACAACCTTGCCTGACCCCTCTGTCTGTGGGTATAGATTCTGACAGGAGCCCATTTGCCCCCAATCTTACCCTGAGATGAGTATTGGAGTGTAGCTGCTGGATTAAAGTTAAAAGTCTTTTATCTATGTTTGACAGAGAGAGTTTTTGCCACAAACGGCCCCTATCTATCAGATCAAAGGCAGAGCTAAAATCTACAAAAGTCACATAAAGTTCCTTCCTTCCGTGACAAACATACTTCTGAATCAGATGGGGGAGTACAAAGCATTGGTCCACTGTAGATTTTCCTTTTTGAAAACCAGCCTGTTCTTCAGCTATGACCGAATTTGTGACTGCCCAACGTACTAGTTTGTCCAGGAGATACTTAGAATAAAGTTTGAAAACTATATTGAGGAGGCTTACAGGCCTAAAAATTTTAGGGTCAGTCTTGTTTTGTGAATAGGGACAATTATACTAGAGCCCCAACTCGGGGGGATTTTCCCATAATGTTTTATGTAAGTAAACATTTTAGCAAGCACTCCGCACCACCAAGAGGGGTTAGACTTAAACAATTCTCCTGGGAGCATATCTTCACCAGGCGCTTTATTGCTAGGCAAAGAGCCGATCAAGATTTTAACTTCCTCAGGGGAGACTGGTTCCCAAGGAGGGTACTGGGAAAAATGGAGTAAGTTTGAGTGTAGGGGTGACATGATGTTGGTTCTGTCGCTAGTAAGGCTAAAGAGAGCAGAGAAGTGGGTTTGCCATTGAGAAGAGGTAATTTGGTTTTCTAGGGGATCTGCGTGGGATCTGAGTCCTCTCGACACCAGGGACCAGAACTTAGCCATATTTTTGTCCATGGCAGCCAGCCCTAACTCTAGCCATGACCTCCTGAAATGTGCATCCTTTTTTTGGCGGAGCAGATTTTTATATTCTCTACGGCGCTGGATGTAAGTGGTAAAGTTTTCTGGAGAATCAACTAGCCGTAGTTTTCTGATTGCTCCTGCCAATAGACGTTTCTGAACCGCGCAATGGGAATCGAACCAACCATAGTGGGAATGAAAGTTTGTGGAGAAAGGCTTGGAGGTGGTCAAAATAGGTTTGACTAGATGGGTGATATTTTCAAAAATGGCTACAGGATCGGGGGAGGTGAGGGCTTGCTCCCTGATGGCTAACATCTCCGGGGACATCAAAAAAGAGTTAACCTGCTCTTGTAAGATAGCAGACCAGTGCAGTTTTCTCATTCCCTGTACTGTGAGATTGTCCTTAAGGTGTAAGGTATTTGGCTCTGTTATGTGTGGTAAGGCGAGAGAGAGAGAAATTGGCATATGATCACTTTCGGGCCTGCAGAGAACCTTGAAATTGTCAAGGAAAGGAAGTACAGCAGGAGAGACAATTATGTAATCAATCACACTTTGGCCCGTTGGACCAATGAATGTGCAAAAACCAGCAGAAGGGTCTGTGTCAACTCCATTACAAATATATAAGTGATACTTAAAAATAAGGCTGAAAAGGGCAAGACCAGGTTTGTTAATTCCTGAGTCTTTGGAGTTCCTGTTTGGTAGATAACACAGATCTTCAGAAGCAATGCCCAATTTGTCTCCAACTAAAAGATTGTTTTCCCCCATTCTAGCATTCAAGTCCCCTGCTAGTATAATCCGGGGATTCATGTGTTGCTCGGAAAAGACAAGATCCAGGTCTGTCATTGTAGTGTTACCTTGTAACCTTGAATTGTGCAGAGGCGAATACACATTTATCAAAAAGAATTTTAAGCGGTTCGGCCAGGTAACTTGTATAATTTGAATGTTATGGCTAAGACCCATATCCAGTACTAGAATATCGGGATTATCATCCACAGAGATAAGAGTAGCCAGCCCTCCCTTTGCATGCCCCCTGGTGGAACACTTGGTGGCTGGCCAAGAATGGGCAACATATCCAGGGAGGGTTGGGAAGGGCACGTCAGTCACCCAAGTCTCTTGAATGAAAATAATCCCAAATTGAGAGCAAAAAGACTTGAAGGATCTGTCAGCAAGCTTGGAGGACCAACCAGCAACATTCCAAGACACAGCTTTAAGGAAATGTTTTTTAGCAGAGGGAGCAGGAGGACGATGTTGCAGACTATTACTTCGAGGAGACTGCTTGGATAGATTAGGAGGACTTGGCATCTCATTATTAAGTTCAGGATCTTTACACCGGGGTGCCTCATCAACCGTTATTGCCGAAGATTTTAACGGGAAGGTGTTCTGAACTCCAAATGAAGAGGTATGATCTGGCGGGAGCACATCGGTTGTACAAAGCTTTATAGGGAGGACAGTTTTTATACTTTGTTCAGGCTTGAAGTTCCATGTAGAGTCGATATTAGAAGAGTTAAATATATTGGGATAACACGGAGCCTGAATTGGAGCATCACACACTGAAGCCGATGGCTCTAGTACTTTCATGGTATCAAACTTGAAAAGGTTGGTATCCTGGGTTAAAGGAATACTGTGGGCGGTGATGGTTTTTGCCGTTTTTCTTACGTCTATGTGTTGGGATTCTGTTTCTGATAAGTACAGGAATGGGGTGTCCAGTTGGAGGTTCAGAGATTACAGAGGGGTGGATGAGCTGAGCAGAGTCCAATAAATTTGGTTGTTGAAGACTTAGCATCAGGTGGAGGCTCCTGGCCCAACAATACATGGGCTAGAGGAGGCTTTACAGGCGGCAAATTCGGTTTGAGAATACTCCCTTTCTTAGGGGGTGGATTTTTAGTCTTCTTGTGGCCATGAGTTAGGCAGTCGGCTGGAAGGGTAGGCCGAGAAATTACATCTGAAGAAAGGCCGCTGGATTGAGGCTCAGAGGAGTCTAATAATTTAAACAGAGGTTTGAAATTCAAATGACTTTTCTTACTTTCCTTTCCTTTCATTGCTTTCTTGTCTGATGATTTCCTGGTGGACTTGCCTTTGGTCTTGCTCTTGGTAGAATTTGAGTGTGCTGGTGCTGTGGCAGAGGGTACTTGCCTTCCCTGTGGCTGAGAAGGTTGCAGCGAGGGAAGAGATGAGAAGCCAGCGGTATCAGGGCACATAGGGGAGGAAGGCCGTTCTGTTGGAGTAGGAGGGAGTGGGACCACGCTTGCCAGATGCTTTGAGTTTTGGCCTGCACACAGCAGTAGTTCCTCCAAGGAAAGTTTGTTGATTTTATCAACAGTGGCAGGAGATAGGCCGTGGCAGGTTGTTACTTCATCCACAGATCTCAGGGGGTCATTCACTTGAGGCCTCGGTAGTCCATCCTTGTCAGTGGGAGGAGGAAACTTAAAAACTTCCAGATAGTCAGCTATGGAGGCAACAGATTGTTTCAAGGTCCTTAGAATATCTCTAATTTCAAGGAGGAGGGGTTTTAAGTTAGAAGCATCTGGGCTCTCTGTCACAAGAGAAGTATTAAAATCAGCAAGCTTGTCTGGGTACCGACTATCGCTCCGTGCCAGTTGAGGCGAGCTAGCGACCTCAGAGATGGGCTCGCCAGGGGAGACCACGGGGGAAGACACCATGTTTCTCGATACCTGTGGGGGTACCCAAGTGTGAGTCCACAAAGCTAAGTCCTGGGGGTAGGCAGGGTCCATCGCTCTGAACTTGCCAAAATCCGTATTCAGGGTGCTGTTTAAAAGATTTCCTGTCCAGGAGACCTTCTAACAGATGATTACTTAGCATGGAGTTGCCAGGTAATTCAAGTGGGGAGGTGGGAAGGGCCTTGGCATAAACTGAGAAGGATTTTCGGAGTGGCATAATATCAGTCAGCTTGGCTTGTTTAAGGCTTGCCACTGCAGGCTGAAGATGCAGTGGAGCAGAAAGAGACAGCATGATTAGGGTCCGGTGACTTTAAAACCTTCGAGCTAATAGATGGTTTTCCAGTCAAATCAGAGAAAGGTGTGATTGATACGGGGGTCATAGCATGAATACTCCTGAGTACTGGAGGAGACAAGGTGAGGTCAAAAATTTCCATGTAGTGCCGCTGCCTAGGAGGTAAGAAATAATCTGCTGAGCTGGTTATCTGTTGGGCTGCTTAACTGCTGAGAGGGGAGCGGTGGGGGAGTGCCTCAAGGCCTCAAACAAAACAGACCCGGACGCTCTGGGTTAAGAGATTCCCGTAAAAAACAGAAGATAAAAACCAGCGTAAGCAAGGCAAGCGGCAGTCTTCCAAGAGGAGAGACAGAAGTTTGAGCCAAATAGCCAAGATAAGAGCATAAAACAAGACGACAGACTCACGGAGGCTGGAAGCTGCACGCTCACACCCCACCACCGGAAACCTGCCAGAGGAAGGAAGATCCACTTCACTTCACTTTTGATATCTGGCTCAACATGATCAACACGGTTGAAAGGGCAGGGTTCCAGGGCATCATGTGCGCAGCACACAAACTGCATCTAGTGGTGGGCGATGCCATTGGGCTGGGTACACCGAAGGACTCCTGGTGTGAGGGGACCCTGGAGACCAAGGCCTTGCTGGACAAGTGCAGGAAAATAGTTGGGCACTTCTCACACAGCGTCAAGGCATCCAGGATGATGCGTGAGAAGCAGGCGGAGATGGGCTGACCAGAGCACGTCCTGATCCAGGACGTGACCACCCGGTGGAACTCCACCTACGAAATGGTCAAGCGCCTGGTGGAGCAGATGCAAGTGGTGGAATATGTCATGTCAACCACCCCAGTCCTGCATGAGGGGAGGGAGATGGACATTGGTGCTACCGAGTGGCTCGCCCTCTCCCAGATGGTGGGTATCCTGCAGCCTTTTGAGGAGACCACCCACGTCCTCAGCAACTACAACGCCAGCCTGGGCCACATACTCCCCCTCATACATGCCCTTCGCCAACGCCTAGAGGTCAGTATCCTGGAAGAAGCCGATCTTCTCCAAAAGAGCAGGGCCTTGGCAGACAGGCTGTTGACTAGTGTGGATTAGCCCACTGAGGTGGGAAAAGGTGTACTAGATGGCATGCCTGTGCGATCCTCGCGCCAAGGGTTCCTTGGCGGGGAGCCCTGCCGACCTGAACTTCTGGAAGACGGAGCTATGCCATCAAGTCCTCAGGGCTGTCTCAAATCAGGCCCAGGCATTCCCAAGGGTGCACGGAAGCCACAGCGATCCAGAAGAGGAATGCTCGTAAGGATCCTCTTCCTCCTCTACTGCAGGAGTGTACACCCAGAGACCAGGTTCCGTAACTGCAGCCAACTACCTGGCCTCTGTCCTAGCCATGGCAGTCTCCTCCTCAGTGGAGGCAAGGGAGGAAGAAGAACCGGACCCTGCTCTGACCATGGTGAGGGAGTACATGGCCGAACCCCTTGAACCCCTCACCTTGGACCCACTCCACTACTGGGCCAGAAAGGCAGACATCTGGCCTGCTCTTTCGACTCTGGCGTTGGACCTCTTGTCCATCCCATCCACCAGTGTCGAGAGTGAGCGTGTCTTCTCCCACATGGGAGATGTCCTGAGGTCGCGCCGCTCTCGTCTGGACTCAGAGACCGTGGAAAGGTTGACTTTCATCTGCTTCAACCTTTCCACATTGGGATTAACCCAACACTCCAAGACCTCGGCCCACAGTCGTTCTTCCACTGGTTCCTTCCAAACAGGCCTCCCTTGCTCTAACATGCACTACCAGAACAACACTTATGCCTGCCTGCCTTCAATTATGCCTGTCTCCCAGCTTGGTTTCCTCCCTGCAAGCCCAACTTCCTGCCAGCCTGCCTGCCTGCCTGCCTGCCTGCCTACCAGCCTACCTGCCTGGCTGGCCCTGTGCCTTCCTGCCTACCTGCCTGCTTGCCTGCCTGCCTTCCTTCCTCTCTGTCTGCCTTCCTGCATTCCCACTCAATTTGAAGGGTTCGATTATTGCCCAATTTTTCTAGGCCTTGCCTGGCTCAAAACCAGGGAGGACCACTCAATGTGTCATTTGAAGGGAATCATACTGCATCTGTAGGCCCAATTTTTCTAGCCCTTGCCTGGCTCAAAACCAGGGAGGACCACTCAATGTTTCATTTGGAAGGGTCTGTGCAGGCCCAATTTCTCTAGCCCTTGCCTGGCTCCGAACCAGGGAGTACCACTCATTTGGAAGGGTCTAATTTTGAACCGGACAAGACCACTGTTATAATTTTGAACCGCAAGACTGTTAGTGTTGCAGCTTCCCCCTAACCCTAACCCTAAACCAATCTAACCAATGCCTGTATGCCTCCCATCCTAACATTCCAGAAGTGCAACACAGTTATGCCTGGCTGTCTGCTCTGTCTATATGACTGCCTGTCTGAATGCTTCGCCTGCCTGCCTGCCTTCCACCTTTATCTGCCTGAATGCCTGTAATTCTGCTGCATGTATGGATCTAATAAGGGCTACATAATTAGCCCTGTTTTTATAGGGCTTCCCTGGTCTTTATAGCAGCCCAGGAATATTTTTTTCTAGGATCAGTGTAGGCCCAATATCTCCCTGTTTGCCATGGCTGGTCTGAGTGTAGTACACCCCAATACCTGCCTTCCTCGATGCGTTCCTCCCTTCCCTGGGGTTTTGGAGCCACTCTGCTTACAAACTGGTCGAGATGCACTTTACAACAACCTACCTCAAAGACTGATTAGCTGGGGCCTAGCTCTCCTTACAGCCTTAAAGAAATAGCCCTGTTCTCCTGCATCCACTCTGTCTCCTGGGTTGACGAAACTTGGTCTCCTGGGGTGGAGAAACTCTGCCTCCAAAGGCAGAAACAATCCTCCCTTCTGGCACTTTGGCTTTGTGCCTTCCCTAGCCTGGGTGGGTACCCTGCAAGCCTTCCTTCCTACCTGTAAGCCAGACTGCCTGCTTCCCTGCCTGCCTGGCTGCCTCCCCGCCCCTCTGCCTACCTGCCTGCCTGTCAGGCTCCCAGGACTCCTGGCATGGAGAAGGCCTTCCAGGTGCTTCTCCTTCAGCCTATCAGTGGTTCAGTGCTTCAAGTTCAGCCTCCGAGCCGACATGCGCCCTGTTGGCCACTCTCCTCAAATTCCCCAGACAGCAACCCCAGCTGCCCCCGCCTCTAGGCGGAAAATCACTTGAGGAGACCAACTTTAACAGGCACAGTCATCATCAAATATTTTGTTTAGAATTGGGGTACTCTGTCCTCCAACATGGAGGGGTTCACTCCCACTGGTTACAATGCAGGTTGGGAAATCACTTTGCAGAAGGAGGGGAGATTCCTTCCAACTAGCATTCCAGCTTCCAAAGGCAGAAGAAACAATCCCTCCCTAACATTTGCACTCTGGCTTCGTGGCTTTCCAGGGTGGACTGTGTCTCCACTGGGCAGTCAAAACTCTGGCTTGGTGGCCTCCAAAACTCTGGCTTTATGGCCTCCAGAACTCTGGCTTCGTGGCTTTCCTTGGTGGACTGTGTCTCCACTGGGCAGGCAAAACTCTGGCCTAGTGGCCTCGAAAACTCTGGCTTTATGGCCTCCAAAACTCTGGCCATGGCTTTCCTGGATGGACTGTGTCTCCACTGGGCAGGCAAAACACTGGCCTAGTGGCCTCCCAAACTCTGGCTTTATGGCCTCCAAAACTCTGGCTTTGTGGCTTTCCTGATTGGACTGTGTCTCCACTGGGCAGGCAAAAGTCTGGCCCTCCAAAACTCTGGCCTCCTCCAAAACTCTGGCTTCGTGGCTTTCCTGGGTGGACTGTGTCTCCACTGGGCAGTCAAAACTCTGGCTTGGTGGCCTCCAAAGTAGGCGGCTGAAAGAATCCCTCCCCGTTGTTCCCCGCCTTTCTGGCTTCATGGCTTTGCTGTGTGCGGGCGTGGACTCTATCTCCACTGGGTTGGTGGAACTGGTCTCCTGGGTAGTCAAAACTGGCCTCCAAAGTAGGCGGCTGAAAGAATCCCTCCCCATTGTTCCCCGTCGTTTTGGCTTCCCGCCTCTGTCTCCACTTTGGTGGAACTGGTCTCCTGGGTAGTCAAAACTGGCCTCCAAAGTAGGTGGCTGAAAGAATCCCTCCGCGTTGTTCCCCGCCGTTCTGGCTTCTTGGCTTTGCCGCATACGTGCGTTGACTCTGTCTCCACTGGGTTGGTAGAACTGGTCTCCTGGATTTGAAAACTGGCCTCCAAAGTAGGTGGCTGGTCTCCTTCCCGCCATTCTGCTTTGTTGAGAAAGACAAGAGCAGCAGGCCGGGCCCACAATCCAGATCCCGCTGTTCGGGAGGAAGCTCCACCCACCGCCACCTGAGACAACACCGAGGTGACTTCCAGTGACACGGCAGGGAAGCATGAGCTGGAGGGCACTCTGTCCCTGGAGATGGGCATTGGGTTGGTGGAACTGGTCTCCTCTGCTCACTCCATGAAACTGGCCTCCAATACTAGCTGGCTGATTCCTTGAAGAATCCTCATCCGGACGTTTGGGGGTGGTGGAGCATCTGAATACTGACCGCTGGGCAGTCAAAACTCTGGCTTCCCTGGCTTCCCTGCCGTTCTGGGTTCATGGCTTTGTGCATTGACTCTGTCTCCACTGGGTTGGTGGAACTGGTCTCCTGGATTTGAAAACTGGCCTCCAAAGTAGGTGGCTGAAAGATTCCTTCCCATTGTTCCCCGCTGTTCTGGCTTCGTGGCTTTGCTGAAAGCAGACAAGAGTCTCCACTGGCTTGGTGGAACTGGTCTCCTGGATTTGAAAACTGGCCTCCAAAGTGGTGCCCACATGTCCAGATCATTTCTGGCTGGCTTTGGAGGGACTGTCATGAATCGAGCTCAGCTGCCTGCACCGTTCAAGGCAGCAGGTCCAACCCACCCATCCTGGCTGCTGTCTGACAACAATCAGTTCTTGAAAAAACAGTGGTCCCTTTGACTGGTAGTGACACGGCAGGCGGGCTTCTTGCAAGTAGGGCCCAAATGGGCAATTACGGGGTTAGGGTTAGGGTTAGGCTCTGCCCTGGAGATGGCTCCTTGGAACATTTGCGCGGCTCCGGGAGGGTGGTCAAGGCGTGATCCCACAAGGTCTGCTACTCTGCTCACTCCATGAGCGAACTGGTCTCCTTTTCTTTTTACTCCAGCCCAGATCTGATTGATTCCTTGAGAGATTGACGGGGGAACTCATCCTTCCTTCCCCCTTCCCCATCTGAATATCTGACCACTGGGCAGTCAAAACTCTGGCTGTGTGTGGCCTCCAAAGTGTGGTGGCTGTGTGTGTGTGTGCAAAGTATCCCCTCCTGAACTTCCCTGCCATTCTGGCTTTGCTGGCTTTGGTGGGAGGGGGCGTGGACTCTGTCTCCACTGGGTTGTGTGGAACTGGTCTCCTGGATTTGAAAACTGGCCTCCAACGGTTCAACGTGGAGGAAGCTGAAAGATTCCTTCCCCTGAACTTCCCCATTGCACATGTGCAGTTGGCATCTGGGTTCATGGCCCCCAAAAACTACTGCTTTGCACTAACTTGTGAAGCTCCAAAAACGCGGGACTCTGTCTCCACTGGGATTTTTGGAACTGGTCTCCTGGGTAGTCAAAACTGGCCTCCATGGAAGAGGAGGAGGAGGAGGAGGGAGAGATGGAGTGTGTGTGGGGAGAGTCAGGGCTGCAAGGGAACCTCAAGAAAGGCGGCTGTGGGGGGGGGGCCATTGTTCCCCGCTCCCCACCCCCTGGCCGCCCTGCTTCCTTTCCAGGTGCTGTCTTTGGCCCAACAAGCAAGGGGTTGTGGCATGGACTCTGTCTCCACTGGCTTGGTGGAACTGGTCTTTTTCCTGTGCGAGATTTGAAAACTGACCTCCAAGCCCGAGTAGGTGGCTGAAAGAATCCCTCCCGTTGTTCCCGGGGTGGGGGCGCCTTTGTTCAGGGGCCCCTGGCCGCCTGGGGAGGCCAACGGCGCACCACCTGGCTCGGCTTGTGTGCCTGCCTGCTTGTCTCGTGGCCCGCCACTGCCTCCGCTCCATTCCAACACAGAGAATGTGCCTCCTGACCCACCCCCAGCTCCCGAGCTGCCTGCACCGCCCAAGGCAGCAGGTCCAGGTGCCCCTCCACCCATCCTGGCTGCTGGGTGGGGGGAATGGCTGCCTTTGCCAATCAGTTCTTGAAAAAACAGTGGTCCCTTTGGCTGGTAGTCCGGGTGCTTTTCCCACCCCACCTGGCCCGGCCTTCTTGCAAGTCCGAGGCCCAAGGGAGTGTGTTGCTTGCGCGCCCAAAAACCAGGAGCGAGGGGAGCGGAAAATAGTTTATAATTGTTTTAAATGGGGTTTTGCGGCTCCCAGTTTTTTTTTTCCGTTCCAAGGGCTTTTATGTCTTAAAGGTTGCAGACCCCTGGGTTAGGGTTAGGGTTAGGGTTAGGGTTAGGCCACTTCCGGAAACACGGCAGGGAAGCCGGACAGGGTGGAGGGCAGCGGAGGGTCTCTGCCCTGGAGATGGGCCTCAAAATGTGCAACCTGGTCAAGGAGTGAGAAGGTCTGCTACTCTGCTCGCTCCATGAGTGAACTGGTCTCCTCGGGATACTCCAGCTGGCGATGATTCCCCGAGAGATTGAGGGGAACTCATCCGGATGAGTGTGTGTGTGGGAAAGCATCTGAATCTCTGACCGCTAGTTGACCAGGGTGGCATTTGCTTGGCTTTACAAGGAGTGTCATGGGGAGGGACATTGAGAGGAGTAGACCCTCATCCAGATTTGGGGAGGAACAGAATACTGTGTCTCCTGCTGCCTCTGAGAGTTGGAGGGGAAATGGGATAGATAAAGGCTTCAAAACAACAACAAAAAAGTATCACAGGCAGCCAGACCAAGTAGGGTGGCCAGTTCAGTCAGAGTTGACCAAGAGAAAAAAAAGAATATTGCATTCTGCCCACTTTGTTTGCATTATTGCATAGGATGCAGTCTTGTGCTATGATATATTTATTAAATATATTATTCATCACCCAGTTTAAAGTGTTTTCCGCCTGCTCTGGGTCATTGCGGGATGCCCCCATGCTCTGGGAAGTCAAATCGTGCTAAATCGCGGAAGAAATGACAAATGACGAACGAAACGTCAAAATGACAAATTTTCAAAAAAATTCGCAACAAACGGAAACGGAACGAAACGGACCTGTTCTGACAAACGAAAAATTGAAATGTCATTTTTTCTGGTCATGCCCATCTGTAATCTGAACTCTCCCTCCTCTTTTTTTGTATGTGTGCAATGATATTTACCTCAGGGAAAAAAGCCTGTCACCTACAATATACAGTATGAATGTGCTTGTGTGCTTATTTCTGTATAAATACAAAAGGAGTAGAAATCCTTTCCCTTCTTATTGTATCAAGGAGAAAAAAATTGAGGCTGATATACCGGCTGTTGTTAAAATAATGTTCAGAAAATGAATGTTCTACCAATTTTTCTTTTGAATTTGAAGTGTCACTGTTGCTTGAAGCAGGCACATTGATACAGTTAGAAAAGCCAAAAGGTTACCGATGCACACATTCCTGAGCTGTGAGAAAGTTACAACACAGTGCTGTGTTGAAGGCAAGCAATTCCCCGCCCTAGAGTTAATTCTCACTTAGGGTGAGTATTTCCAGGACTTTCTAGGTATTGAATGCCCTGAGGTGGTTTAATATCCCCATTGTCTAGGAGCACTGGAAGACTGTGCCGCTTGTCCAAGGCCATGCAGACTGGCTGTGCTGGGATGCACACTGCAGAACTGAATTCCCAAGGTCTGACTCCATACCCATATACCCAAGTCACTGAACTATTTAGCCAGACCAAAAGTCAGCCGGGTGATGGGATATTCTCAATGGGGCAGATCCCCACCACAATACCTTTATTAGGGAGTACTCATTCTGTGGGGTTTTGCCTAGATGCCCTAAGCACATCCGATCTCACCTGATTTCGGAAGCTAAGCAGGGTCAGCCCTGGTTAGTACTTGGATTGGGAGACCACCAGGGAATAGCAGGTGCTGTAGGTGCCTGGAGTAGGAACTGGCAACCCACTCCAGTATTCCTGCCAAGAAAACTCCATGGACATGGGGTCACAAAGAGTCGGTCACGACTGTAATGACACAAAACACACACACACACACACACACACACACACACACACACACACACACACACACACACACACACACATTCTGTGGAGTGAAGTATTCTTATGAAGAATTTTATTGCTTATGTTTATTAAGTCTTCATCTTATGTATTTTTAGTGAGCACTTCCACAGTATATTTTATATGATGTATTGTGATGCTGCTGTTGCAATGAAAGATAATGTTATATGCTCTCTGATTGACATGTTGCCTGTGAACAAAAGCTGCTCCCTGCCTTGGGCATAACTCTTAATCCCTTCTGCACCATGTACTGCTGGAGAAGGTGATGTATATTCAGCAGACGGAGGATTTGTGTACACCCAAAATGTTATGTCATCTTTATTTGGTTTGCAGGCTTCAGAATAGGTGTAAAGGAGGAACGATGGTCCCTTCTTCCTATAGGTATCATCCTCCCTTTTTCCTTTGTGGGAAGACTGAGGATAGAAAGCATCGCTGTCCCTTGGACCTAGCATCGGAGATCAACTTTAGGGATGTGTAATTGTTTTGTTGCTTTTTAATGACTGGATTATTGTGACTTTGCATTCTATATTTTGTTAACGTCTGGCAAAGCTTCCGTTCTTCATTCTTGCCTCTTCTACATAAAGAAAATTAGATAACACGGTATCCTGTAGAAGCAGCAATCCTAACTGTTATTGCTATCAGGATGTGGAAGAGGTGTCAGCAAAATGGCCACTGAAGGTCACACCATGTTTATCTGGACTCTGGAGCAGCTTCCTTTCTGAATATGAAGTTTGGGCAGAGCTAGGCTTCCCTAGGGCCTAGGCCACAAATAAATTCTCCCTGGTAAGACACCTTTAGGTATCTGTGTGTCAGATGGACACACACACACACACACACACACACACACACACACACACACACACACACACACACACACACACCGGCAAAAAGGAAGAATTATGAGAATTGAAGTCCAATATTGCTGAAGGACACATTCCTACAAAACATGACTGATAATGTAGTAACTAGCATCTGAAGAGCAGGGCCAGATGTTACTGATTAATTCAATAGCTATTCAGAGAGGCCAAGAAAAAGAGAAAGAAGGGAGTAATCAGGTGAAGGTAATTGTTTCTGCTCCAGATATGCTGGACTAATTTGGGTGCCATTTGGTTATGGGGATACTAATTTACTAAATAAATAAATCACACATGCCTCTGTTTCAGAAATAATTTGATTCCTTACATAGGGTGCAATTACAACTGTAATACACTGTTTCCTGAACATAACATTATACTTCAGTTTTGCAGCTGGACAGTTGAATCAGTGCTTCCTAAATCAGCCAACCTGAATATCTATGCATGTATGGGCTCATGCCTTTCTCAGTACTCTGTCTGTGTGTAACAATTTATCTAATTCTTTTAAAAACTGATTGATTTTCCAAGAGTAGAATACCAAATGAATGGGCAGGTTTCTCATTTTGCTTCCTATCTGCCCATCCTACCATGTGATCACCATGTGAGGAGGAACAGCGAACACCAAAATGGTTGAGAGTGTGCTGTCTGAGGGTGACCAAGATATGACAAGTTCTCATGGAAGTAAAGATATTATAAAATCGATAGAGGAGTTGGAAGTTAAAGAAATAGAGAGAGATAGCAAGTTAGAATATGTAAGAAGCACTATAGAAATGAGTGGTGGTGTGCAGGAGCCAATTGCTGAAGGTTTTGGGGTTAGTGACAGTTCAGACGATGAATGGCAAGAGGAGGAAAAGAAGGATGGAGTTTTAAAGAAGGAGACTGTAGATAAAGCAGTTCAGACTGAGAGGTACTTGGTGCATGAAAGGTTGTGATCAGTACCTCAGGAGAAGTCAGTGGAATGGATAGTAAAGGTGGTACCAAAATCTGAAGGTCCTACATTTGAGGAGTCGGAATGACACAGTGGGAGGACAGGAGCCCCACTGGCAGTATGGGCCAAGCATCCATGCTGCGGGACCCAATGTTATGGACAGGGGCATCAAGGGTTACTCCCAGCTCCGAGAGGGAGACGTTGAACAGCTATATGAAAATGAATCTTTATTGTTTTGTCAAGAACAAAACAATGTTAATGTTATTTCAAGTTATGGGACTGTAACAGAAACCAAAGATTATTCTGAGCTGATATTGTTGGATACAAATAAAAGTTTATTTGTTTTAGGAGAAATACCGGCTTTGTGTGAAGTCAAATAATCAACCTGAATCCTCACACACCAGCACCTTGCACACATCCCTGTTGCTTTTCTGTACTATCAACACAAGCAACCACACTACTATAACTGAAGGGAATATGGGCATTATCAAAAAAGTGTGAGCTCACGTGCAGGGCCGGCACTAGGTTTTTTTGCACCTTAGGCGAGGGGCGGGTGGGTGGGGCAGCGGGCGGGCAGCAGTGGCAGTGGGGGGAGGCGGTGGCGGGGGCAGGGGGCAGGGCGGCAGGCGGGCAGCGGCGGTGGCAGGGGGCAGGGTGGTGGCAGTGGCGGGGCGGCAGGGGGTGGCGGATGATGGGGACAATGACGGGTGTGAGGGTGGATGGCAACAGGCGCGGGGGTGGGTGGCAATGGTCGTGAGGGTGGCGGGCGGATATCGATGGGCGGTGGGACAGGCGGTAGTGGCCAGTGGCAGTGGGGCGGTGGGAGGGCAGCAGGCTGGCCAGTGCCCCCTCTCCATTTTGGCGCCCTAGGCAACTGCCTAGTTCGCCTTAATGGACGCGCCGGCCCTGCTCACGTGGTAGAGGAAGAAATCAGATTTGGGGGGTGGGTGGGAGATGGGTGAAGTTAGGATGATTCACATTGACTTGCATGCCAGGTAATAATGGAAAGTAATATGAATCTGACCATCTTAACCCCAGATCAGTTCCCATATTATTTATCAGCGTGGTCTTCCCTTTAGACCACTGTTATGATGAGGTCTGAGTAAAGCAGAGTTCCAAAGCTAGTCTACCAATAAAGCCCACCTGTTCTCCCTTCAGGAATCAGAATTCAAATCAGTATCTGAAGTTGACTCAGAAAAAGAAAAGCTGGTTTTTCAGTCTCATTATCCATGACACATCCTTTCAGTTCTTTTACCCATCAAGCTGGTTCTATTTATTTGCTTTCTTATTTATAGGAGGAGGAAATCTCTATGTCCCATGGCTTCATATTGGCTTTTGAATGTATGGCCTTTATCCAACTGAGCTTTTATGCAGTTTGTGGGAGGGTGGGTTGCCAGCAGAAAAAAAATACAGACAGAAATGTGGTCATAGTGAGATGCGGTAATCAACTAGATGTCAAGTAATTATAGAACAATTAGACATTCTACCAAAATTGCTCATTAGATTACCACTGTGCCTCTCTTGCCCACCAGCTAAGATCAATGATTATGCCAGCTGCCTTTTGTTATATTCTACTCACAAATTTCTGCAGGCAAAATTGGTCACTTTAGAAAATTTGGAGAGAGGTCCACAAACTTTGGCACTCTGATTCCTATGGGCAATGCATGGAGTTGATGAGTTTGTTCCCCATGATGGTCAAACAACCCGTTAAATTCAGTCCTAGGAATCTCGGAAGCCCATAAACCCCTACAAAATCCTATAATACACCTTTTTGCTTTGTTTTTTTAAAAACATAGATGTTGTTTGCTACATTACAATTATAAATCATAAAAACAATATTTACATTGGGCTAATTTTTACAAAGTAATAGGATGAAGTCACCACAAATGTACTCGTCTTTAGATGAGACAGGCTAACAGAATTAAGGATGCTTGCGGAATCTATGTTTTTTCAAAATGAGTGGACACCTTCTATGCCGTGAATTGGCAGACACCACAAGCCCCCAAAATCTACTGTAGGCCACTCGAGGCCTGGAAATTAAAGAGAGGAAAGAATATTGGAGGCAAAACAAAGCACAAGGGGAATCTGTGTCTTGTTTTAATGCAAACTTGCCTTCCACAGAGTTTTCTGAGAGCAATATCTGGTAGAAAACACTTCTTTTTCTAGGGCTGGAGGCGTAGGAGGTCTTCAGCAATGTCAGAGAGCCTATTTAAAAATATTACGAGCTTCACATGGACTTGGCTTTGCAGTAATCCTCTCCATTTTGCAATGCAGTTCTTATTTAAATGCATCAAAAACACACATTTAAATTGAAAAGCTAATGGAAGTACATACTTTGACACAAAAGGTTAATGTCTAGACATTTGGTAGACAAGTATATGCTTAAGTGTATTCTAGTCAGTAAAGAAGCCAACAATACCCATCATAGACTGGTAACAGAATGGGAATAAGTGGCTGAGATTCTGTTCCTTAGTGTAGTAAGTTGTGCTATGATAGGCTTGTTGTGTCAGTGGGGATTTGTCTGCTTCTTTGTAAGTTAAATTGATTCAAAGAGCCCTATTCTAGTTGCAACTTACTATGCTAAAGTAAGTCACAACTAAAGAAGACTCATGTAAATCAATGGATTTTATGGGAGAGTTGACCCTAATCCAGGCATATCCAAACTTTGGCCCTCCTGATGTTTTGAACCACAACTCCCAGAATTCTAAGCTTAGATTGTCAATGGCAAAGGACTGTGGGAGTTGCTGTCCAAATCATCTGGAGGGCCAAAGTTTGGACATGCCTGCCCTAATCATTCACCTACTCTGTCTCAACATACTGTGTTAAGCAACAGGATTTTAGCCATTGTGAACATTATGGAAAACAAGGGCAGAACATATATACGAATTTTCATGTGGGAAGAAAAAAAACACTTTCAAAATAGATGATGGGGAAAATGCAGGTGGTTTTTGGAGAAATGCATCAAAATTGAATGTGAGAGTTTTCATCACTATGGTCTGGATGGATAACTGAGAAATAAAGGCAATGGTTGGATTGGTATATGCTTATATTTTCCTAATCCTTAATGATGGGTTAATTCTGTAGGAAATGTAGTTCACATTACAGTGGAAAATGGAAGCCCCCTAAAATTTAAGTCATTCTTCTGAACATCTGTGACTATTTAACAGGAGGAGGGAGCCTCATACTGCAAGGAAATGCTTAGCATTTTGACTTGTACAAAGAAAAATCTTAGCAGTTAATCAAGCTAGGATTGTCTGGGTTGTCATTCTTTGGGTGAAGCACTTACTTCCAAGTTTTCCTTTACAGCACTAACTGCAAAAAATAAAAGCCCCAGAACTATAATGGAACATTAGAAAAATAAATTTATGTAGTGAATTATTTTTATTGGGTGAGAGCAGTAATGGGAAACTCCATGAATTTTAATGGGGCAATTACCTGCCGATCAATAGTGGTACATTTAATGATTTTTCCCACGCCGACATCTCTGCATTGTCAGTTGACCTTTAATGGGGGATTCAGTGATGCAAAACACCTTTTCAGAAACTGACACTGTGAGGATGATAGCATTTCTAAAAAAAATCCCCTCACATCTCTCAAAGGAATGAATCTTCTTCATTGTTTCAAAATTATATGACAAAATGTGGATATTGTTTTAGAAATTTTTATTTAACTCCTCAAATTGAAGCTTTGTTCAGAATCGAACCAGTCCATAGGAGCTCAGCTCGGACAGATTCTTTAGTTCCTAGAGCGCCTTTCCTCAGATCATCTTTGCGAGTACACTGAGTACAGTGGTACCTCGATTTACAAATTTAATCCATTCCGAATGCATGCTCTTAAGTCGAACTACTCTTAAGTTGGGGTACCTATCTAAAAATTTGAAAAATAATTAAAAAATCAAAAACATGAAAAAAATATTTGTAAGTTGAGCAGACCATATCTAAAATTTGTAAGGTGGCAGTTAAAATGCCAACAGTTTTCCACTCTTAAGTCAAATTGCTCTTAAGTCGAGCTGCTCTTAAGTTGGGGTGCCACTGTACTTGGGAAAGGAGTAGGGAGTGGGGCTATGCCATTAGTTCTCTCTCCAGTAATGCTGAAGAACTGAGCAAGGGACACATTTGCATGTGTAACCAATCCTATTTAAAACCTGAGTGTTCAAAAGCATTCATACTCCATGTCTTTGAAGAGAAAGGGGGTAATTTTTCCTTTGAAAACCATATTTCTACTGTGTAACCCAGTCTTGATCCTATAAATGCATGCAACTATAACACCCATAAGCCTTAGTTAAGATAGTCAAGAGATATTATATTTATTGAGAGTCCTGAGTTAAGACAGTCATGTTTACTGAGAGTCCTGAGAGTTATTCAGGGTCGTCAGGAACCCCTAAGATTAGAAACCACTGCTCTGAAAAGAGCCAATCCACTACCGATTACACTTCTGTAAAATCCAGCAATGCTTCAAAAGCCAGCATCCAAGAGTTTTTGACTGAGTTTATATCTAAGAATTCCTAAGTTAGTTGCCCATTGCTGAATCACAGTAATGCTATTTCATGCATCAGTATTTTTCTGTTATGGTACACCATAGGTACACTAATTTTGACCTCCTTTCCCCACACCATTGCAGTATATTGCAAATATTTCCCCTCTGCTTTTCCTGAATGCAGGTGTAGAGAAAATACAAGCCAGCTCTTTTTGCAATGTTTGCTATGGATTTCTTTCCATGTCAGGGATTATTTATTGAATGATTGGAAAACAACAATCCAGGGACCTGGCTGCTGTTGAGTGTGGCAGTGTCAGATTGATGGGACCATCCTTTCTTGTTTAAAGCAATGGTACTTGGTCACTGACAACTGCCATTTGGAGAATGTAGGCATGAATCAAAGCAAGTGCAGTCTGGCCTAGATTGATGGCCACCTGCTGAAGACTAGATTCTCTTGGTTTAAAGTGGCATCATTATGGCTTCTGCTGAGCAACATAACAGTTAACTAAAATCACTGTGATTCAGTCAAAGGTTTGAGGCCCGGAACTGGCCATTGCTGGTCTTTGGGTGTTATTCTTGAAATCAAAGGGGTAATTATGGAATAAAAACTACTTGGGCAAGATTACTCGGGAATGAAGTTACTTTTTTCTTGTACCTTTTGGCAGCTGCGTAAGAATTCCTGGAGCAACAGCAACTGTAAAAATGTAATTTTGATGGCTTCTTGGGCCTGTTGTGAAGTAAATTGAACCACTTGCCTTTGGTGAATGGAACACACATTCATGGAATGAGGAGTTCCTATTATAGACGTCTGAGGGCTTTATTCTCCCCCATGAAACTAAAATGTGTATTCTCAATATGAAACACCCCTCCTCCAATATGTGCAATGTTTTACATTCAGAAATACCTCTCATTGGACAACTAGTTGAGGAATGATATATGTCATGGATTAGAACTGCCCTCCACTTCCACTTCCTTCTTGCCACCCTGCAGTGGTTGTGACTACTGCAAATCTGACTCTAGAGTTTGTCCAACCTTTGGAAATTAGATGGGTGTGAAAGGGGAAACCATGGCAGAAGGGCAGAGGTAATGAAGACCACTCACTGACTTACCATTGTCCAATGCACATTCTGAGATCCAAGCTACGTTATCCAAGTAGCTGAAGGACTGCAAGAAAGACGGGGTGTACCTGCTCTCCAAAGTTGTTCAAGAAAGTATGTAGACTTTTTCTTAAGTAGAACATACTTTGGTAAGTCCACAAAGGTTGTTGCTTTTGTTTTACATATTCCACCAGGAGGAGAGGCTAGGTTGGTGGGAACACAGAAACAGGGCAGATCTGCCCTTCTGGAAGCTGACAAAGACCTTTCTCTGTCTTTTTAAATGCCTGGTTGACCAAAGGGTTTCAAAAGGGATTATTTTTTTCCTGTTTTATTTGTGTTTTTAATATTGTTCTTATCAAGAGTTTTATTATACAGTGGTACCTTGTATAAGGGAATTAATTTGTTCCAAATGAAATTATTTTAAGCAAATTTTCCTTTATACAAATTTTTCATAGGAATGCATTGAAAACAGAGGAATCCTTAATTGCGACCATTTGTACGGATTCGCCCCACAGGCAATTCTGTTAAGTTAATTTTCCCTATCTCCGGAATATTTTATGTTGTACAAATTTTAAGTTATACAAACTGTTTGTTATACAAGGGTCCACTGTGTCTGTTTAATGCTTCTATGCTTCTTAAACTTTTTAAATAATTTATCATTTGGGTTTTGACTTCCTTTCTTTTAATATCATAAGCTGCTTTCAATCCATTAGGAGAAAGGTGGCAAGAAAATCACTCACTCACTCAATCAATCAATCAATCAATGGCACCACACCACTTGTTTCGGGGGTTAAATAGACTCTTTCCTTTTCATTTTAGATGTATCACTTACGCTACTCAGTGACTTGCAAATATATAAAGAACCTATAAATCTGTTCAAATGGTTGCATCTGTCTAATGTGGTTACTACAACTTCCAGACACCTGAAGCACAAGTGCCGTACATTTGTATAACAGAATGTGTAACTCAGTTCTCTTATTTTAAATATGGTTCACTCGTCTCATGTTATTTTTATTTTTGGGAAGCATGTTATCTCTTATTTGTTTATATTTTTAATTTGCTTGTTGCCTTGTAGGTGAATCTCTGGAAATTGAATAAGAAAAGGTTGATAAATGAATAAGTAAGCCAGTTGAGGCTAAATAAGTCTTTGTTAAAACAATAGAAATGCCAAAGGGAACAGTGGAAAAGTATCCCCATAAGGAGAGGAGTTGATATCACCAGAATTGGAACTTATTGCCTTTTGAACTGTTATTACACTGTAGAAAAGGGATCCTTTTTTACTCCATCTTTCGGGAGCTTTCCAAATAACATTGTTCAGTGACAATCCTTCATGAAAATTGTGCCTGTCAGAACTTAGCATTTGACTGAACTAAGGGTGGCTTGCCTATGAGGAATTGAGACATGCTTTCTGAAATAGTACAGAAAGTGGAATGCCATTTTCCTCCAGATTTTGTCTTGCTTTGAATTTTGCAATACTGCCATACAATAAAAATGCATACAGAAATGTAGAGGTGTTTGTTTGGCATGCAGTTCGTTGAATGTGGGTATACAAAGCATTTCTCCTAATTAGGAGAAACACATAGGATAATGTACATAAACTTTCATGCTGGCTTCTTAATCAAGACAAGAACAATAACAACTGAAGGATGCAGAAAAGTGTAGACAGCTGCCTCCTTTTGTATCCATGCAATTAATTATAGGTTCTCTTCAAGCTGCTGATAGTGGTGAGCTTATCAGTGGCTACTATGTGGCAAATAGTTTAAGCATATATCCAAAGTAGAGATGGGCACGAATAAAAAAATGGTGTTTTGTTTGTCCTTTGTCATTTAGGGGGTCCGTTTCAGTTCGTTTCCGTTTTTTGTGAATTTTTGCAAAAAAATTATTTTTGTTGTCATTCATTTCATTACCGTTTCGTTACAATTTATTTCATTTTTTGTGTTTTTTTAGCTTTTAAAGCAGTTCAATGTATTGCCGTAACGAAAACAAAACGGACGACAAAATTTCTGGTGTTTCTGTTCGTTTTGTTTCATTTTAGAGATAAAATTCATTTGTCGTTTCATTGCGTAGCGAAACAAAAAAATGAAAATGGAAACAAAAAATTGTTCGTTTCGTGCCCATCTCTAATCCAAAGACTTCAAACCTGGGCCACCAAAGATTTAAACCAAGGGTACGAAAGATCCGCGAAGTCGTAAAGAGAATATTCTATGAGCTCCATCCAGCTGTTTAGCTTATGCTACCATCTTCAAATGCAGCAGTGCATAATTCTGTTTTACATATGCATAAATTTACAGTGTTTCATTAAGTTTGTGGATTTCAGAAGCTTCATTTCAACTATTATAGCCGCTCTGAAACTGCACAAACCACAGTATAATGCATTTCCATGAGAGTGGAATCTGGAAATAACTAGTAACGATAATGAAAGTCAAGCATTTGTTTTGTAAGATGTAAGGTTAATTGTTTACAGACAGAATGAGTTTTTGCCGAAAGACAATTTCACTCTGCAGACGGCATGTCTTTCTAAATGTTCATTGTAATGCCACTGGCAATATTAATCAGAATATTGCTGAAGAACTGCCTTAGAAAACTTCTCACCAGAAGGTTAGGGCTGAACAAGCCAAACTTTGCAAAGTGCATAACACAAAGATGAAAGTGATTGAGTGTTCTTTTTCTTTCATTTCTGGGATCCATTTTAAGCCAAGAGTATCCAGGTAGAGACCTGTGCAGCATCCTGGGACTTGCTGAACAGAAGGCATACCACCAGCCATATATTGCAGCTTGCTGCATTATGAAAACAAAAACCCTTGTTCTCTAAGCAGTCAGTGGCCACTGGCTTTACTGAGATCCTTATCGGCTACAAATGGATCAAATGGCCAAAAAAAAAAAAAATCTTATTGGTGAAAAACTACATCTAAATGCAAAAATCGCAAGGTTCTGGACTGTCTGTTGCACGCCTGGATATGTACCTACTTATGAAGTCTATTGTGAAATTGATGGAAAACAGCTCACACTGCTCATATGTGACTGTATAAATCAGCTGGATTTTGTCTCTGTCTCTGACTATCTGCTATTTTCTTATATTTCTCCCTCATAAATAATGGTGCCTATTTATGATTGACCTTTGAGGACTGCAGGTAGCATTTTTGATAATGTGAAGCTTTACTTCATTTCATAAGACTGAGAAGCTTATTGATCATATAATTGATGTGAGTTTATGCAAATACTAAGATATCTGGTGGTGGTGGTGGTGGTGGTGGTAGTAGTAGTAGTAGTAGTAGTAGTAGTAGTAGTAGTAGTAGTAGTAGTAGTAGTAGTAGTAGTAGTCATCCCCCACCATTTCACAGTTCATATACTGCAGTCCTGGTATATCGTGGGACCTCAGTACACTAAGGTAAGGGCCCCTGGGGCAAGCTATGTGGGCCTGTTTGAGGCCTCCTGCACTTACCTCAGGCCTGGTGCTTCCCCAAGTAGGCCTCCAACAGGCTTTCCAGGCCTAGTGGAGGCCCCAGAAATTATTTCCAGCCAACCAGAAGTGCCTTCAGGATCACCTGAAACCACTTCTAGAGCCTCCGATAGGCCTGGGAAGCCCATCAAAGGCCCACTTGGGGCAGTCCCAGTCCCAAACCAACCCAGCATCCACATATAGCGGATTTTCCTTTATCGCAGGGGGATTACTGTAGTAGCAGCAGCAGCAGTAGTAGTAGTAGCAGCAGCAGTAGTAGTAGTGGCATAGTGGTTAAACTGTTGTACTGCAGCTATAGCTCTGCTCTTGACCTGGGGCTCAATCCCAAGTAGCCGGCTTGTGGTCAACTCAGTCTTCTATCTGTCTGAGGTTGATAAAATGAGAGCTGAGCTTCCGGGGGGGGGCAATATATAGCCTGCATAATTAAATTGTAAGCCACCAAGACAGTTCTTTAAGTTCTATGGAGTAGTATATAAGCAGAACACTTTGCTTTGCTTAGTGTCTTCCAAATGTAATGCAGTATAATTTCCAGTGGCTCCAATCAGCCTGTCAAATAAGGAAGGCTAATGTGTATTGCAATACAAATGATCTAACAAGTAGACATGGGCACGACTTGGCGAAATTGTTGTTTCCGTTTTTGGATATAGTTTCCGTTACGTAACGGAAACGGTAACGACAATTAAGCTGTCAGAACTCGAACTTGAACCGATAAAAGAAAAATTGGGTCTGATTTGTTGTTGTTCATGGCATCGCGGCGATCGCGCGATGCCAAGCAGCACAGAAAAAAAGTAAAAAAAACACCCCGATTCCCGGCCAAAAAAGCAGGCGAAAATATGCCTGCCTGAGTGAGGGCACCTACCAAAGGGGTGGTTTCTGGGGGTCCCTGGCCTTCCCCTCTCCTGTCCTGGGCTGCTCTGGTGGGGGGCATCCTCGTCGTCTCGCCATGCCATGCGGTGCGGGGGGATCCAAAATGGCGACCGCAATATTTTTTTTGAAATCGTGGTCCAAAAAAACACCAAAGCACCACAGAAACATGCGAAAATTAGCTATTTTAAATGCTTGAATTTTTACAGTAGCAGCAGTGGGTTTTTATAGCAGTAAAAGGTCGCACTGATTTTATTTTATTTTATTTTTATTTTTTATTTTTTTACACCTGTGCAATGATGGGCTGGCCATGGGATGGGACCATGCAAATTTTTGGACTCATTCTACCAGTCGCATGGCCAGGTTTTGACTGACACTTCTGGATGTGCAAGAGGGCATAAAAAGCCGAGGCACTCCCAGAAGAGTCGCAGTCCGGGCTTGGATATGGGTGGGAGAGGGCTGTGTGTAGCTGGCTGCTGTGCTAGACTAGTTTCGATTTCGCGGAGCCTTTAGATTTCAGTTAGGCAGGCAGGGAGGGAATTGATTCAATTGAATTTTTAGGAAATAATAATAATTCCTTTCATTCTCTGTCTTCTGTGGGGAATAGCAACGCAGTTTATTCTTTTTTATTCTCCTGCAGTTTGTTAGGATTTCTTTTCTGATAGTGCTTCAAAGGGGGGGGAGGTTTGAGTGGGAGGGGAGGTGTGGATTTATTTTAAAAATTTCATTTGCTTGGTGGCAAGCCAAGGTCCTTTCATACCCGGCCTGCAGCTCTGCTGTGGGTGCACTGCCCACTTTGTTTGCAATAAAAATTGCAATTGCTTTATTCGATGCAGTCTTGTGCAGCAAGTCAGTTTAAAGTGTTTTCCGCCTGCTCTGGGTCATTGCGGGACCCGCGCCCGCCGCCCGTGCGCCCACCGCCCATGCGCCCACGTGCCTGTGTGCCCGCCCCTCCCCCCTGCTGCTGCCGCCACCCGCCCATGCCCCCCACCACCCTGCCCGCCGCCTAGGGCGCAAAAACACCTAGCGCCAGCGGAACGCCACTCGCTGGGACGTCAAATCGCGTGAAATCGCGGCGGCGGTAACGACAAACGACAAACGACATGACGAAACAACAAATTTTTTAAAAATTTCACAAAAAACGGAAACGACCCGAAATGGACCCATCCTGAAAAACGACAACTCGAAAAAAATTTTTTCTGGTCGTGCCCATCTCTACTAACAAGTATCAAGTTGCAGTAGTTCAGAGGGAGAATGGTTTGTGTGAAAACTTGGCCTAATAGAGATCTGGCTTCAACTTCTTCTTTTTATGGAACTGTTGGTTTTCCAGTGATGAGTTACCATCTTCCTGTTTTTGTTTCACCTCTTCGGACTTCACATTTCCATTCTATATTAGTCCTTCTTGATGTATGTTGTCAGGGCCAGAATGTTTGAAGAACTGATGCAGCTTAATTAAAAATAAACATCCGTTCATTACACAGTGGATAAAATTATTTAATCAGAAACCTACCAGAAGGAGCTTCAGCTACGGGTCTGCCTCAATAGACCACCCCTTATTTGTTAGTTTGCTTTAACTGACACTGTTTCAATACATTCACTCAGACTCTGATAATGAGAAAGAATAGGAGTTCTGTTTACTTATAGTTCTTGAAAAACAACAAATCTCATATTGTATAAAAAGTTTAACTTGCTATATCACTAAACTTACCTGCTTTACTAGCTTCATTGCTGACTTACTGACTGATTATATAACTGACAGAACACTTCACTCTGTCTCCAGACTTCATTTCAAATACTCAATTTGACAAACTACAGTGCTAATAGTGACAGAAACCTGGTTGGGGAAAAAAGCCAGGTAAAATAATCTGAGGTACAGAGGGGACCACTGGCTGTTAATGGACTCCACTCTATAAAATTCCCTCCCAGCCAAAACCTCTCCAAGACATAATATGAAGATGGCAATATATCCAACATAAGTCACCTCGAGTGCCTGTCTTCCTTGAGAGAGGAGGTTTATTTAAATAAAGACTAAATAAAGAAGATTGCAAAAGACCAAAATAAGGCTAACTAAAACCTGCTTGAGATTTAGAATAGATATTTGCATTTGAGGTCTACAAGCACGGTGCCAATGCTTCAAAATCACACCATCCCCTGTCAACTAAGTTCACAGCCATTTACAATATAACCATGCCAGGATAAATGATGCTATGATATCAAGCCACTGTTTAGCTCACTCAAAGGATTTACAAGGAGACTCATGTCACAGATTAAATTAATTTACTCTGACATATGCATTGGCTCATTTAATGTCTGTGATGCTCTTCAAACATAGCCATATGAAATAGATTTATTTATTTATTTATTTATTTATTTATTTATTTATTTATTTAACTTATATGCCGCCCACTACCCAAAGGTCTCTGGGTGGCTTACAATTAAAATGAACAGTTAAAACAGTTAAAACATTAAAAAAAGTAATGGACAATTAAAACAATAAAAACACTTAAACACAAAACACTAAAATTGACACCAGGATCCACAATCTATGTTATGTCAATTAAAAAACTTCAGAAACAGGAAGGTTTTTACTGGGCACCGAAATGTCATCAGTGTTGGTGCCAGGTGGATATCACTTGGGAGGGCATTTCATAACGTCAGGGCAGCTGACGAAAAGGCCCTAGACCTAGACCTACAACCCATCCCTTTCACCTCCTTGAGGGATGGCTTTCTCAGGAGGGCTCCCTGGCTAGGTCTTAATCGGCAGGTAGGTTCATATGGAAGGAGATGGCCCTTCAAATATTTAGGTCCTAAGCCATTTAGGGCTTTATATGACAAAACAAGCACTTTAAATTGGGCTCAGGCAACAACTGGTAACCAATGCAGGTTATGTAGAATCGGTGTGATCCCTGGCAGGAAACATTACAGGTTCTTGATTACTGGTGCATATTTCCAGAAGAGAATATAGGTATACTTTGTACTAAATTGGCCCTTTTGAATGTGGAAGCATATAACTAGTATGATTCTTTATGTTCTTATTAATTGTGCAGGTGATAACTTGGTTTGAGGCTCAGTGGTCCGCCTATGACTTAGAAAAGAAGAGTTACACCTAGTTTCAGTCATTCAGGGACCACCTCTGCAATGCACACTTGTCTGCCCTCAAAATTCTCACCACCACCTGGAGCAGATCCTGCCATCTACATTTGGCTCCCACCCACATTTCCCCTAGAATGTAAAGCCTATTGCTGTTTTTTTCCAGCTTGGAGCTTAAAAAGTGACAAACACCATCAAGCCAAAGAGCTGATAAGTAAATATGAATCCTGCAAAGCATTTACTTCAGCTCTATATCTTCCCTGGGGTCACCCGAGAAGTAATGAGAAATTTGAAGGTTGTGGATGGAAGAGAGAGTTCATGGCTGATTAAAAGGATAAAACCTTTTGAAGCCGTAGGAAGCAAGGCGTCACTGAGGTAAAAAATAGAGCTTTGAAAATGGTGGACAGAATGTATTGTTTCATGAGAGAGCTTGCTGAAAGGACTAATTTGGTAGGCAGATGTCAATAAGATATTTACGCCATCAGGAAGGGGATAATAACAAGGAGGAGGAGGAGGAGGAGGAATGAAAACAGATAAAGTTATCCCTTCCCAAAAGACATATGTAAGATTATCACGTTTAAAGACTGACAAAAGACCAACAGGAAAGGAAATATTCAGAAAATATATATGGAATTATAAAACAGATAAAAAATCAGTGATAAGCACATCATCAGAGTGATCTTTGACTTCATTTTGCCTCCTGTGGGTATATGTCACTACTAAGGGGGAGAACCGCTCCTATATTCATTGTATCTTCAGTCTGTGAGGAAAAATACATGCTACAGTAGTAGGGAAAAAGAAAGAAACAAAACCAGCCAAAAAAGGCAGGAATCATCCTTGGAGTGCTTCATAGCTTCTTTGGAAACTGATGTCCATAAATCAGGAAATAAACTGGCTGAAAAAGGAGAGTGCGAAAGACACACAGCAAAGGCCAACAGACACGTTGTCAGCCAGCAGCAGTTTCCACTGCCTTTCACTTCGAAAGAAAAAATCTGTTTGATCTATACAAAAGGTACATGCTGCCCTGAGGCATAATACTACCCCTAAAACCTGCCATAGTATTGGAGCCTCAGCTTCAAAATCTGTCCTTCCAGTGAACATTCGGGGTTGATTTCTTTCAGGATGCATAGGTTTGATTTCCTTGCTGTCCAGGGGACTCTCAAGACTCTCCTCCAGCACCACAGCTCAAAAGAGTCAATTCTGCTGTGATCAGCCTTCTTTATAGTCCAGCTCTCACTTCTATACATGACTACTGGAAAAACCATAGCTTTGGCTATTTGGACCTTTGTCGGCAAATTGATGTTTCTTCTCTTTAACTTACCATAGTTTGTTGTGGTCCACACAGTCAAAGGCTTTGGCATAGTGAATGAAGCAGAAGTAGATGTTTTTCTGGAACTCCCTAGCTTTCTCCATAATCCAGCGCATGTTGGCAATTTGATCTCTAGTTCCTCTGCCCCTTCGAAATCCTGAGAGTTCTCTGACCACATACTGCTGAAGCCTCCCTTGTAGAATTTTAAGCATAACCTTGCTAGCGTGTGAAATGAGTACACATGATGGGACATAAATTACATGCACATACAATAAGTGTTTCATTGACTGAATTTTTCCACAGTGACAGAACATTTTCCTATATTCAAGATACCCCATTTACTTGATTGTCCTTTGATCTTCTTACTTCACTTCAAAGTCTATTAAGTTACTTCCAGGTGGTCCAACTAGAGTTTTGACCTGGTGGGAAATTCTCTTCAGCATTCATCCATTTGGCAAAGTGTGTTGCTTTTGGTTTAGCCTGGACTCTTCTAGTTTAATATTCAGAGCTTGAGATGTGTGCAGAAAACTTTTCCTTGATTTTAGCCATCATCTAGGGGGTTGATGTCCATGAAGTGCAAGGATTTGGTGTCACAGTACCTTATTTTGTTCATTATCTATTGATAAACTTCTGGAGATGCAATGCCAGCTAAAGAACATACTTTGCATGGGGGTACATTTAAGGCAGTCAGTATTAATCCTGTATAATTAATTAAGAGCTACACCCACTTCAGAAAAATTTTAACATATGCCTTATTTTTTATTTCGTTTTGACAACACCCTACCACGATAGGGTAAAAAAGTGCAATTTTTCAGTGAAAGTAAAATACACATTTAATAAAAGTATTTGGGAACTGGGTAGAGACATTGGTTATTAAATTCTAGATATGCTTATGAACAATTCCCAGATTTCTTGAAGTTGTCTGAAATATTGGAGGCCCTTGACTGGAGCCCAGAATACAAAATCACACTAATAAAGGAGAAGATGCCCCCCCTCACACATTGACACACACTGGAGTCAGTCAGGATGTGTGCAACCTGGACCACTAACCAAGACCCCTGCAAAGGTGTATCAGTACCTTTAGTCTCCCCTTAACAAGCTACATGACCAATCCTCCTGTTCAAGTTGTCCTGATTAATCAGGTCTGCCAAGTGACATTCCTATAGGCCAGTAGTGGCGAACCTTGGCACTCCAGATGTTTTGGACCACAACTCCCAGAATTCCAAACCTGTATTGTCAAATGACAATGGACTGTGGGAATTGTGGTCCAAAACATCTGGAGTGCCAAAGGTTCGCCATCACTGCTATAGGCCTTACCTTGGATTTGACCACTTAATCTCTAACCCTTGAGTGTGTTACTGTCCTCTAAAATCATTCTTGCTTATATGGCATCTTCTCATGTTGAAGTGTGATTCTAAAGTTGAATTGATCTTAGTGCTAGAGCCTTGGATTGCTAAATTGGCAGCTTTTGGGGCCAATAGTAGGATTTGGAATAGGCCCTGGTGATGTCACATCAGAAGGGCACTTGAGAGACCGAAGGAAGTGTATAACTATTGCAAAATTGCATGCACACATGGGAGTATGCATGCATGACTGTGGGAGTGAGACAGCTGCTCTGTCCTTCCTCCATCAGCTCCTAAACATGCATTGGCCAGAATTCTGCTGCTGATTAACAGAATTGATGTAAATGATGCCTCACTCATTAGTAGCAGTTTACCACAATGTGTTATGCAATTTAATTTATTCACTTGTAAATCACCAATAGGATTCTGGCTAATTTCTACACAGCACACATGTGAACAAGCTTGCACTGAGTCAATAAGCCCTAATCTGAATTGCAAGAGGGAAGAAGAGACTTACTCATACACAAAAGCAAGCTTTCTCCTCTGCCAGCATAGTTTAAAAATCCAGGAAGCATAGTAATTTCATGAAATTTCAGCTAGCACCCTTAAAACTGGCAATGCTGCTCAATTATATCCTCTATTTACAAAGAAAAATATTCATCTATTTTTTATAAAAGGTCCTAATAATCCACTTATTGAAGAAGAGAGAATACTATGCTGAATTCTGCCTATGCCAAGTCTAGACATTTTATGTGCATAAGTAGATGCTGCTGCAATTTGCTTTTGACATTTGAGAACACACTGGCCTAGTTTTATCTGAATGTCATTTTTTTGCTAATAATTCTGAGCAGCAATACTAAGAAATATTGTGATATTCCATATTGGAAAGTTTGAAAAAAGGAATGATGGCCAGGAACCAAAGAAATATTTTGTGGGGCATTGTGCACCTCTTAATCTTTATGACACTTTTCTCCACCACATTTAAAATGTATCTCATTTTTAAAATGGTGAAACATTGATCAAGCTAGTACAGATTTCACACTATGGGTGTTTATACACGACCCCTAAGCTGCGCTGCAAATGGCTCCCAGCTCCGGAGCTTAGAAATGTTTTCCCACCAGCTCCGGAGTTTGGAGACAATTAAGTGCGACCCCGCCCACTTTAGCATGACCCAGCACATTTTTCATGTACCTGCTCTCTGCAGGTGAAAAAAACTTGATGCGGATAAGAGTGCCGGGCTCTCCTGGCTTGTCTGTTGTTTTTTTGCCTCCCGCCCCTTTAAGAGCTCCTTGAGCCGGAACCAGGAAGTAACGGGGCTCGTGGCAAGTTCGACCGGCACCGGCAGGTTAGTAAAGGCTTCTTTTGTCCTTTTTTCCCCTCCCCCCTCACACCGACAGGAGCAGGAAGTGCTGAGGGGTGGGGACGGAGGAACAGAAACGAACCCCCAAGATCTCTGGTCCGAATTCAAGGGACCAGCAGATCTTAGGGGTCGTGTGAAAAGGCCCTATGCTGAAGGTGAGGGTGTGCAACTATCTCTCAATCTGACCTTGGTCCAAATATTTTGCTTACAGATTGGAACAAAAGTTGCTCTGAGATGTTCTAGCAATATATTCACAAGTCTATGTGGGTATTTGCGTTTTCAGGACATTTTTTTTAAATAAGGAAGTTGCAAAGGAAAAATCAGACTATGGTTTGAGATTGGGCTGTGTCTTGCAACACCATCAATTTTGGGAATGTGGTGGGCCTTAAACAGGATGCATTCAGTGTGTTTATGTTGTTGACAGTTATGTACATTTCCATTTATGGGGCAGTTGCCTCCAAAGGACCATTTAGGGGTGGGAGTTTGGGAATTAATGAACTCATAATTCATTAGAAACTCCTCAAACCAAATTATGAGTCTGGGAGCTATCCAACAAGCAGGAGGTAGAGTGCCATCTTACATTCATGTTGTCTTCACATTGCTTCTTCGTACCTGAAGAAAATTGCCCTGCTGGACTTTAGGAATCATAAAGATTCCTTCAGTTTTTAAAAAGTGCATGAGGGAATGAGCTCTGGTGGAGGCTACTTCAATATAGAGTATAAGGCAGCTTTTGATGGAACTGAAAATATGAGCATCCCATCCAGGGCCGGTGCTAGGTTTTTTTGCGCCCTAGGCGAGGGGTGGTGGGGGTGGGGTGGTGGGTGGGTGGGGCAGGGTGTGGGGTGGTGGGACAGTGGGTGGGCAGGATGGTGGTGGGTGGGGGTGGGGCAGCAGGGGGCGGCAGATGACGGGGGATGGCGACGGGTGCAGGGGTGGTGATGGGCGTGGGGACATCAGGCGGGAGGCAGCAGGCAGCGATGGGTGGCTGGCGGGCAGTGGGGGGACGGACGGTGGTGGCCAGCGGCGGGGGGCGGTGGGGGGGCAGCAGGCTGTCCAGCGCCCTCTCTCCATTTTGGTGCCCTAGGCAACTGCCTAGCTCACCTTAATGGAAGTGCCGGCCCTTATCCCATCCCTGGTAACGTCTTGCATGTGGAAAGCACTAATTTGTTTGACTGCTGTAAATGCAACACAGTGTCTTACAAAATGACAAATACAGTGCTTAGCCAGAGGTAGACTTTCTATATATATAAGCGATCTGAAATCTGGCATACATAAATAGTCCCAAGATGTGGAAATAAAATGCACCAAACATCTAACACAAACTACAAAGCTGATTTGAACTGAGAAACACTTGGATCTTCTTCTTACATCTACCAACAGACTACAAGAGCAGCGAACACTGGCATGTCTTTGCAGTGCACCATCAAGGAGAAAAGAAAAGGGAGTAAAGTGAAAAGATCATTCCAAAACTGTTGTGATCTATGAAATCTAAGCTCACACTAAAAAGAACACACAATGTTGGAGAAAAATACCAGACACGAACATAAGAACATAAGAAGAGCCATGCTGGATCAGGCCAAAGGCCCATCTAGTCCAGCTTCCTGTATCTCACAGTGGCCCCACCAGATGCGTTTGGGAGTGCATGAGACTAGATATCTGTCTCTTGATACCCCTCCCCTGCATCTGGTCCTTGAAGTACCCCACTTTTAAGCCTGGAGATTACACATCTCCATCATGGTTTGAAACCTGTGATGGAGTTTTCCTCCAGGAATCTGTCCAATCCCCTTTTGAAGGCATCCAGGCCAGATGCCATCACCACATCCTGTGACAGGGAGTTCCACAGACTAACAACGCGCTGGGTGAAAAAATATTTTCTTTTGTCTGTTCTTACTCTCCCAGCCCTCAATTTGAGTGTATGCCCCCTAGTTCTGGCATTTTGTGAGAGGGAGAAGAGTGCCCCTCTATCCACTTTACTCATGCCCTGCATTATTTTGCATGTCTCAATCATATCCCCCCTCAGGCGCCTTTTTTCCAGACTAAAGAGCCCCAAATGTCTTGGCCTTTCCTCATAAGGGAGGTGCCCTAGCCCAGTAATCATTTTAGTTGCTCTCTTCTTCACCTTTTCCAGTTCTACTATGTCTTTCTTGAGATGCATCTTGAGGTGCGGTGACCAGAATTGTACACAATACACAGTACACAATTGTACACAAGGCATTCAAAATTATAAAAAACATTGACTGGCATTACATAACAGATAAAAGTATTAACCAAAAACCTTTGCCGCCCCCCCCCCCAGGTTGGAATAATAGGCAAGACAGTGAGTTGGGTTGCCTATGTGGGCCACACTTTATTGAAGCTTAACATTGTTCATTAGTCTTTATAGGGGACTGCTGATGTGCAGGGAATCATTGGTCCTGGGGTCACCAATTGGGCCTCACCCAAGGGCATTGTCAGGTGGGGGCGAGCCCCCATGAGCCCCAGGGGTTCTGTTCAGCTTCAGCTCCCCCAGCCCAGCTGAGCCAAACATTTCCCCCCTCCAGGGCAGGGGTGCCATCATCTGGCCGGTGCCTGCCCCGTTGGAGTTTCAAATGCCACTTCGCCCCAGGCTCTGTGATCTCAGGACGCATAGTGTGTGGGAGCCAGCAGCCGTTTAGTCCAGCATTTGGGGCTCACCTAATGCCCAATTCCCTGCACTACCCGCCAGAGTGGCCGATGCTGCGCCACCAGAGCTAGTGTGAGATATGTGAAACATCTTTGCCCCTCTTTCTGCCAATTATGGGGAACAAGTCAAAAATTCCTATCCGGCCCCCAAAGGAAACCACATTACACCACACTAGCATGCAAAAAAAGGCGGCAAGCAGGAGGGAATGTTTTCGTCCAAAGTGAAAGAGGGGGCATGGGCCTTACATAGATATTAAACAGCATGGGGGAGAGAGACGAGCCCTGCGGAACCCCACAGGGAAGTGTCCATGGGGCTGACAACTCTCCACCATGCTGCACGTACTGGCACTGACCCTGAAGGAAGGACCGGAGCCAACTGCGAACAGTGCCCCCGATACCAACCTCCAAGAGCCGGTCCAGTAGGATACTGTGGTCGACAGTATCGAAGGCCGCTGACAAATCCAGGAGAACCAACAGGGTAGAGCAACCCCTGTCGGCCGCCCGGATTAGGTCATCTTGCAGCGCGACCAAAGCTGTCTCGGTTCTCCGGCCAGGCCTGAAACCGGACTGGCAAGGATCAAGGCGCTGCTGTTCCTTCAAGAATGTTTGAATCCGCACCATGGCCACCCTCTTGATGACCTTGCCCATGAAGGGAACATTGGCAATCGGATGGTAGCTGGCCAATTGGTCCGATGCCAAGCCTGTTTTATTTTTCAAAATGGGCTTAACCACCGTCTCCTTCAAGTGGGAGGGAAAAAACCCCTCGCTGAAGGAGGCGGTGGCGATGACAGCAGCCCACTCGGGCATGCTCCCTCCGGAAGATTTGATAAGCCATGATGGGCAAGGGTCGAAGGGGGTGGTCGCGGGATGGCAATGGGCAATAGCCCTGGAGGCTTCCAAAGGAGAAACAGGCCCAAACTCAACCAGTCGAGAGCGAGGGGGTGAGGCAACTGGGGGTGGCGAGGGAGGGCCAGTGCAGCTGGATCCAAAACCGGCACGGATGGCCTCTATCTTGGATCTAAAGAATACTGTGAAATTCTCACTACTGAAATCAGTAGGAGGAGGCCTAGCCAGACTAGGATTGGTGAGGTCTTGAACCACCCGGAAAAGTTCAGCCTGACAGTTCGAGGCCTCACCAAGTCTCAGGGAGTAAAAAGATTTTTTCGCCTCCCAGATCGCTCGCGAGTAGCACCTAGTCTGGATCACAACTGCAGTCTTATTATTCTCCGTCCGGTTCTGTCCCCAAATGCTCTCCAGTCTCCTCCGTTCCTGCTTCATCGCTCTTAGCTCCGCCGTGAACCACGGCAAAGTTCGAGCTCTGCCACAGAGGAGACGCTTGGGGGCGATCTGGTCGACGGTGCTGGCAGCTGACTCAAACCATTGGTTAGCCAGAGCCTCGGCCGAATAGTCAGCCAAGCCACCAGGAAGCTCCCCGAAGGCTTCACGGAACCGAGCCGGATCAAGATGCCTTCAGGGGCGGGCCCAAACAAGGGGCCGTTGGTCCCCGCGGGGAGGGGCCGCAACTGCCAGGGAGAAGGACAACAGGTGGTGATCTGACCATGACACAGGTGAGGAGACTATGTCCCCCACCTCCAGAAGAGAATCCCCCGACATGGAGGTAAATACCAGATCCAGGGTATGCCCACACCTGTGGGTAGGGCCAAAAATATGCTGGGATTGGCTCATGGATGTCATGGTTTCCATGAATTCCAGAGCTGTGCCAGCGAGCTCACCGCCAGCATGCACGTTGAAGTCCCCGACGACCAAAAGCTGGTGGGACCTCAACAGAGCAGCGGCGATGAACTCCGCGAGCTCTGGTAGGGATTGTGCAGGGTTGCGGGGAGCACGGTAGCCCAGCACAATGCCAAATCTATCCCGCTGTCCTACCAACAGGTGAATGCATTCTAACCCCGGACTAACCAATGTCGAGGCCCTGGTCACATAAAGCGATTCCCTGGATTTCCCATTTTTAGCAAAAATTATCCTTGCCACCATCATCACCATTACAATTATTTACTCCACTTCCTCTTTCTTAAATCACTTATTAACAACCATATTCAACAATATAACCCTCAGGGGACATTTGAACCTTTCCCCCTATTCTTTCTTGAATTTCCTTAAAAATCAGTGTCCATTCACTTTTTCTTATTTCAAACAACCAGCACATCGTTTTCTTTTTATCACTTCCAATGTACTGGAGATATTTCTTTAGTTATTGTACTCAACTTTACCCGAATTATACACGATCTCTTGTACACCATAAAACAACTCTCTTTTACTGACATGTTTTTCATTATTCTGTGGCTCCACATTCCATTTCATTTTTCCTTTTCAATTTCTTTATTAATGCCTTCTTGCCATAACTCTTTTAATCTGTTCTCTTTATATTCCCTTTATTTCTTCTTCTTCTTCTTCTTCTTCTTCTTCTTCTTCTTCTTCTTCTTCTTCTTCTTCTTCTTCTTCTTCTTCTTCTTCTTCTTCTTCTTCTTCCCAACCATAGCAGAACAGTACAAACACATAAGCTGAGTAATATACATTCAAGATGAAAATTCTACACTCCAACTGCTAATCTAAATGCAACACAGGTCCCACCTTCCCCACTGCCTGAATGCAAGATGGCTGGCCATGAACGAGTCTGATTCACTCCCAGGGGCTCAACAGATGGGCTATCTAGGAAATGTCTGCAGCATCACTGGTGGTTTTGCTGTCAATATCCTTTTTTATGGTGCTTCGTCCTCGCAGAACTATATTAATACCGGCCAGAATTATCTTGCATGATTTGTTGGGGTGGTCAGTCTGCTGGCCTTGGTGGTGATTGAGGATGTTTCGCTCTGCCCCGTCATCAGCCAAAATAATACTGTTATCCCTGATTTGGTCCATTATTTTCTCTGAAGAAAACACATATTGTCTGTGTACTGTTGTCACTGAATACTGCACCTGCAATTCATTTTTATAGGATCAATTTCCTTCCCCTGAATGTTACTAGAGGTTATCTTTCTTTCTTTTATTTTCTTTTTAGTGTAGGAAGATTTTTAAATATGTGGTAGCTGAAAGTTATTTCTTTTTCTTCCAGCAATGTAAAAATCGCTGTTATTTTTAATATGATTTTAGCACTGCCTTTATTTACTAGTTTTAATATGCTATATGCTTAATTCTTTTTTAATATTGAAATTTATTGTTTTAACTTTTCACATTGTCTCTTTTAATACTTTAAGTTGTTCTGGATCCTTTAAGGAAAAAGGTAGGCAGCCTTGTAGTTGTTCCATTTTGTGTTTTTTGTATTATTGGGGTCCCCCCCCTTTTCTTTCTAGTTTATTACCATTATTATTTTGTTTTGGGTTTTTCGATAAGTCATTGTTGTTAATTGCCCAGAGTTCCTGTTTGAGGAAAATGGATTGTGGTATACAAATCTATATCTATCTATCTATCTATCTATCTATCTATCTATCTATCTATCTATCTATCTATCTATCTATCTATCTATCTATCTATCTATCTATCTATCTATCTATCTATGCATGCATACTAGAGATGGGCACGACCAGGAAAAATGACGTTTCGAGTTGTCGTGTGTCGGAGCCGAAATTTTTCAAAAAATTGTCGTTTTGTTTGTCGTCTGTCGTTAGTACTGGTTTAGGGGGGGTAGGGTAGCGGGCTCCTGGAGGCACCTCTCTGGGGTGGGTGCCTCCTCTGGCCTGCTACGTAGGGAAGGCATTTAGCAGGCTCCTGGAGGCACCTCTCTGGGGTGGATGCCTCCTCTGGCCCGCTACAAAGGGAAAAGGAAGGGTACATGACCGTGTAGCCATTGCATACCAATGGCACTGGCAGAGGCACCTCTCTTTTGGGTGCCTCTAGCTCACTAAGAAGGACAGCATACTGGCGTACAGAGTTTTTTGGAACTTTGGACTGGTGAGTGAGGTGAGAGAAGAATGCCTCTGCTGGGCGCCCTCTGACTCACTAAGAAGGACAGTGTACTTGCGTGTAGTGCAATGCGAGTACAGATCTGGCTTAGGGTTGGGGTTAGGGCAAGGGCTAGGCTTAGGGTTATTACGGGTAAGGTTAGGGTGAGTTAGTGGGCTGCACCTCTGGGTGCCTCTGACCCACTAAGAAGGACAGTGTACTGGCATATGGGTTAGGGTTAGGGTTAGGGTTAGGGTTAGGGTTAGGGTTAGGGTTAGGGTTAGGGCTAGGGTTATAGTGGGCTTTTTATGCCCAACTGGCACATCCCAGAAGTCTCAGTCAAAACCTGGCCAAGTGGCCATGCGATTGGTGGAATGGCTCCAAAAATTTGCATGGTCCCATCCCATGGCCAGTCCATCATTGCGCAGGTGTAAAAAAACAAAAACAAAAACAAAATAAAATAAAATCAATGGGATTAGAGACAGACGTTTATTGCAAGAAAAACCCACTGCTGCTACTGTAAAAATTCAGGCAGTTAAAATACCTAATTTTCGCATGTTTCTGTGTGGTGCTTTGGTGGGTTTTTGGACCACGATTTAAAAAAAAATATTGCGGTCGCCATTTTGGATCCCCCCACACCGCATGGCATGGCGAGACGACGAGGATGCCCCCCACCAGAGCAGCCCAGGACAGGAGAGGGGGGGAGGCCGGGGACCCCCCACCCCGAAACCACCCCTCTGGTAGGTGCCCTCACTCAGGCAGGCATATTTTCGCCTGCTTTTTTGGCCGGGAATCGGGTTTTTTAAAACTTTTTTTCTGTGCCGCTTGGCATCACACGATCGCTGCGATGCCATGAACGACAACGACAAATCAGACCCAATTTTTCTTTTATCGGTTCGAGTTCGAGTTCTGACAGCTTAATTGTCGTTACCGTTTCCGTTGCGTAACGGAAATGAGGAACGGAAACGGAAACGAGAATTTCACCAAGTCATGCCCATGTCTAATGCATGCATACATACATACATACAAGAGATGGGCATAGACTGCCAAAATAGTGGTTTGTTTTGAAAGTCATGAACCAAAATTTAAATGTTCTGCCCAAATGAATCATGAACCTGTTAATTAGTTGTTGTTGTTTTTTCAGACAGCCCGATGGAGGTCTAAAAGAAAAGAGGAAGAAAGAAAATATCCAAGCTGTAGCCTGCCTCTGCCCCTTTCCTACTCACCCCCTTTTCTCCCTACCATTTTCTGCCACTGCCTTAACTGCCGCTGCTGTCTCCTCAGATTCAGAATTACAGACTTGCCTGCCCCCCCCACCTCATCTGAATGGGCGGCTGCCGGAGGAGGCACAGGAAGAAGGTACACTGCTGCTGATGTGTGGGGGATCTCCAGGAGGAGGCAGGGGAACAAAGCCTATGGTACCTGCAGAACATCAGTGGGTTACCTGCACCTGTCAGTCTACGGTAGACATATGCGGAGCCAGTGAGTGTAGCATAGTGCAACCCTAGACATATAGAGGCATCAGAGACCTTTTATTGATCATTCTCTCACGGCTTGATCTCTACTTGTCCCTCTAAGAAATAGTATGCCAACCACGAAGGTTTTGCATTCCTTTTAAGCAGGCCAGAGTCTCATTTGTTATAGGAATTAACATTTGCTCCACCAATAAAGAACCGCCAACTTCTAGTTGTGACTTACTGCCGGATTTCATGGCCCACATCTATAGCTAGCTGCAACAAATAGTATCTTAAGACATGATGGTTTTTCCTTTATTGAGCAGCAACAGTGGAAATGTTCAACCATATGTGAGATGATTGTGATTGAGAGATGCAGTTGGAGACTTTGACTTTCTGAATGTGGCTGCAGATGAAAGCCAACAGGCAAACAGAGGAGGATTCTACCACTGCTGCCTCCTGCCCTCCGTGTTTTTGATGCTAGATAGAATCTGTTGCTTGAAATAAAACAGTAATTCTGCTATTTCAGCAGGTTACTGCTTAATGTCTTTGGCCTATATAAAAGGAAGAAAAAGAAAGATGAGTTATTTTGAGGTAGGGGGAGATGAAGCATTTGGTTCCTTCAACAAGTCTTAATGTGCTCCTGTGAAGAATGCTGATACTTTACTTACATGAAAATAAATCAGGGTTAACTCTTATCTCTGGAAATTTTTATATGAGCATTTGTTCATCCTGCTCCATAACAGAGCATATTGGAGCGATGTACAAAGCAGACAATCATTTATAATAAGATGTTACAGACGCTCAGCGTCTGTCTCATGAAGATTCAAAATCTGTTTTAAATCCATTGGGGAACTAGAAATGTATTTGTAGCATTCGATTATTTGAACAGACTGCGTTATTGGTGCCTCTTATGAACACATTGCTGTGCAGAATTAAACAAAACCCCAAGTGCAAACAATGTACGCTGAGTACATTTGTGACTGACATTTTACCCCTTGTAGATTCCATACAAGTAGGAGCTCTTCAGGAGGACTTTTCTTAAGATTGCACCCTTTTTTCCTTTGCTGATCTGTTTGTTGGGTAACTGTATTTCAGCTTTAGTAGGGGAGTGCAAAATCTCAACTATTTTTAATTTGGGGGTTGTGACATCACTACTGAGACACTTTTCTCACCAACATGGTTACTTCACGTCCTTCCTCGAGCCGAGGTGAACTTGCCTCCGTGTTGAAATCGGTTTTCAACATGGATCGAGAAGTGGATTGAAAAGATTCCCAAGCTCCAGGACGGGAATCTCTCACCCCGCTTGGAGCGCAGTTCAGGGGGCGTGGTCAGGGTGAACTCGGATTGACCCCACAAGGAGGTGAGGTTCCATTCCTTTGAACTCGGAAAGACCCCACAAGGACGTGAGGTTACGTTCCTTCAAACCGGTCTCCTGCGGGGCTGCGAACTGCAGCGAGAGGGACGTGAAGTATCAGCCCAAGAAGGAGAAGGTTTTTGAAAGTATTTGTTGTAGCCTAGGTGATGGGGTGGGGCAAGTCACTTTGGGAACAAAAATGAGGCACCATAATAATTTAGACACTTTCCCTAACAAATTAAATGTATGTAGGAACTTGTATGAAAGAAATATGTGGATCAGACACTTTTTAGAGTGGCAGATAACTGAGAATTGTATGAAGTGTATGATGCAAAAGGCATTTATTTATCCTAGCAAAAAGCTTCTGTAGTTCTACAATTCACAAATAAGCCTGCTTTTGTTTAGTGATTGGGGGTGAATTATGGACATCATTTGCAAGTTGCTTTGTAGGAATGTTTCTCTGAAGGAAAAAAATATTTCATGTCCCTCCAGTAGTAAAATTGGCATTTCATATAGTTCAGCTCCCATGCTTGCTATTGATCAGTAGTAGAGTCTTCAAATGGCAGGTGTTTTTTTAAAACCACAACTCTCAGATTCTCCCATGCCATGCAGGCTGGGAATTCTCGGGGGACTTAGCCTCCAAAGAAATGTTTCTAGAAAGAGTCAAGCCAGGAGTCTTTAGACAGTCATTTCAGACCTGTAATTAGGGTGATCAGCTTCTGCAAGAGGCCTACAGTGCTTCCTGTAGTCCTGAAACTCGAGAGCCCCTGTGACTATAGGAAGCATTTATGGTGTAGAGTTGACCAAATTTGGTTCAAATTTTCTGCCTTTCTTATTTACTTCTATGCCTCCTCCTAACACAGAGGCAACTTTCAAAGTTGAGCCTGGAAACCTTGCCTTTTTGTTCATCTTCTTTTATAATCCTTTGGCCATCTGTTAATTATAACTCCTGCATTTGCATATTCATCATGATTCCACTTTGGACAATCCATCAGACTGTTGGTTCAGGTTCTTGAGGCTGCACTCAACTGATAGGCAAGGCCAGTCCTATCACTGGGCAGCATGAGACCTCCGCCTTAGCTGGAAGAAGGCCAGGAACCATGGATTTCAGCAGTCCCCTTAGAAAAAGCACCCAATTCCAGCTCACCTTCTTTTTTCCCTTCCTTGCCATTGTCCCCTGCCCATTTATGGGTGTGCTTGATTGCTCTGAGTGGTGGTCATGACAGCAGTCACTACCATAGCAGAATTGTCAGGCTAGCTAGCTGCCCTCTTCCCAGATGCGCTGGCTTCTGTGTTTACACAGAGTCTCCAGAACTCAGGGCATTCATCTAGTGCTCTGTATTGAAACACAGTGGCATCTTTGGGCAGCTGGTGCATCTGGGGAGAAAGAATCTGGCTGGCTAATATCAACAACAAGGTCAAGAGGAGAAGCAGCAACTGGCAGGGAGAAGGCACATGTATGAGAGTGATACAGTACACTCACGTCCATCTACATAACTAAAAAGATGGAGGAATTATGCTCAAATGTCTCTGATGGCTATACAAGAATATACCAAAGAGTAAGAGTGTGTTGCAGCATCCATTCCTTCTGTGAGCTGGCTCTTGAAATGTGTTATACTCTGACAAACTGATGGAAAAGGAGAGTCAATGGCGATGCATTGGAGCTACTGTAGATTTCCTGATTACTGGGAATTACTGTAGATTTACTGATTACTGAGAATAGTTGCACATGTCAATACTTAATAAAGTTTGTCCCTTACATCAGCTGTAGGAGCTTATTTTCCACTGCTTGACTCTCCATTTATTTTCTCATCAATAGGAAGGGATTGAGGAAGGGAATCAATAGAGTGACACAAAGTAACTGACACCCACATGCTGTTGTTTAGAATATTTGCTGCATGAAACTCTACAAGGCCACATAGACTTATTATATCATAACATAACACTATATTGTAGAGGTAAAAATGATCTGAATAGACTCTGGGTACATTTGTGCAGCCTTCGATTTTCTGCAGGTTTGATTTCCATGCCATCCATTCTCTGTGCATTATGTATTTTTTGAAAATGTAACAGTAGCATGTTCTACAAGAAAGGGAAGAACTAGAATTGCTCAAAAGTGTGTGTGTGTTTGTTTGTGTGTGTGTGTTCAGCTACTTTCACTGTGCAGTTTTCTGAAAACCAACTCTTACCTTGTTTTTCTTGTGTTGAAAACAGCTTCCAGTCCCTTGAAGTAGCTGGAAAGTACTTCGGTTGCTGTTCCTCAGAAATGAGGCTGTACAGTAGCTACACATGGTCCTGCGAGGACAGTTCCACCAATGGAATCAGCCAAGTGGTTTTTCTCTTCCATGTTGTGCAGAAACAAGTTCATGCCTTGTGAAGTCCTTGTAAAGGAGAAAATGTTTGCGTGCATTATCGAGCCAGTAGTGCATGATTCTACAACACCACGGGGGACAGAGGGAGTCTATTTTAGCATGACTTTATTTTAGGATTGGCAGCTCTGGGGGACGTGGGGAGTCAAATTTACCCCCCTCAGCATTCCTGAGGCAACAGGAGGCCTGGGAAGCCTGGGGGATGCAAAAGGGGTAGGAGATGGAGCTGCAAATATCTAGATGGCTATTTCTCTATTTTATTCTCTCTGTACAAGTCTTGAAGTCTTGAAGTCTTGAAAAATAAAATAGTATGCTCTCAGACTCTAGGAGAGGAAATAAATATTTTGAGCTACCCCTCGCCCTGTCCTTTGAGCCTTGATTGTCTCTGGGATGCCTTGGAAGGCTGCACAAATGTACCCATGAGGTGGGAACCCATGAGGCCCATGGTCTGTCCTTTGCTTAATGCTACTATAGGTATTTAGCTCATGACATTCATTGGTCCCCCTTTCCCCATCTCTGAGAACTGGTGTTGTCTGGTGGTTAGATTGTGCAATTAGGACCGAGTCCCCATTTGGCCATGAAGCTCACTTGAGTGACCAGGGCCAGCCATCTTTCCCTCATATATTACCTCACAAGATTTTTTGTCAAAATAAAATAAGTTCATGTGTGTTATACTGAATTCATAACTGACAACAAGGTCACTCTGGGCAGTTTACAATACATATATAACAATATAACAATAACAGTAGCATATATAACAATATAACAATAACAGTAGCAATTAACAAAATAAAAATAAATCAGTGAACACTTAAATACAGTTAAAATAATCAATTAGAAACAATATGGGCAGGTAAAATAAGATTATAGTGGAATGTTGTGTTCTTCGGAGAAAAACATGATAAATATAAATGTTTTGTACATGACAGATTTGGAAGTTGAGTCATGGCAACTGGACTTCTTTTCTTGAGAGATTAAAATGTTTTGCTACTCATCCAAGCAGCTTCTTCAGTCTGAGGAAAGCTAGTGGCAAGGCCTCAAATTTATAGTTCACCATTATTTCATATCGCCCTACTCAAGCTCATCAGGTTGACAGCAGCCTGAATAGGATTGTTAGGTGGATAATGGCTTGAACAGGTTCATAGGTGGACAGTGGCCTGAATAGGCTCATCAGATGTACAATGTACAATGGCCTGATGTGCGTGAAAGTCCCACCTATGCAACCCTTCCCAACACCCTTTAAGAATGGATCATTAGCTGTGGCCTTGCTGGTGGAGGTGTGAAGTGCTACTGATTTGTTTGAGGATTGATGAAAGGGCAGCTTGATTTTATATATATATGCATTTCCCCTTTGCATATGTCTGAGCATGTGTGCGTGACTGTGCACGTGTTCTTTTGGTATTTTATTGACTGATTATTTGGTTAGTTTACTGTGTTTTCATTCTGTTAAATGTGTCTGTTTTGGTTGGGGTTTGGGCAATTGTGAGTGGGTTCATTATGTCCTTCATTCAAATTGATATTTTCTAATGAATTGATGATGGAGTCAGATCTATTATTTAAAAAACTTTTATTTTCAAATGAATCAACAAGAAAACTCCCTTTCTTGTCCTTGTGTACATTTTATGAAGTGTTACAAAACATTAAATTATCTGCAACATCCTGAACTTGTTTTACTTCCGACCTTAATAACGGTACCTCCCATAGCTGAGATATTTGTTTCCCCCCCCAAGTGGGCATCCTCTCTGCTCCCGGGCAGACGGTGCTGCAACATGGGTGTTGTGCACTTCCCAACATGGCTGATTGGGAAGTTCTTCTCTCAATGGGACTTTCCAAACACCACTGTCCCCACAAGAGGTTTTCTTTCATTCCCTTCATCCTTGTCCTTCAACCATTTTCCAACTGTCTGTCTGAATCCCCACCTCACGCATTCCTCTCGCTAATCCCTCTTCCTGCCAAAGCACCTCAACTGGTCTGCTTATGTACCACGCCATACCACTTCAAGTAGTCTCTGGATGGTTTACAGCTTAATTATGCAGGCTACACATTGCCTCCCCACCCCATCCCCCAGCAAGCTAGGTACTCATTTTACCAACCTCAGAAGGATGGAAGGCTGAGTCAACCATGAGCCTGCTACCTGGGATTGAACCCCAGGTTGTGAGCACAGTTTTACCTCCAGTACAGGCATTTAACCACTGCACCACGGGGCTCATCCTTCCACCATCACATTTGTATTTAACCCTTTGCATTCTTCTTTACATTCTTCCTTTTTCTCATCTGTCATACATTCCTTCTCATTTATTTTCCCTTTCTTCATCCCAACATCAGCAGACGGCACAGCCTCTTTATTTCCATCTTCCCTACAATCATCTATTTCACAGCAATGTTATGAGGCATGTGACCTTTGTGACTGTGGCAGTGTGCTTCCTAGTTTTGTGAAAATTTTAAACTGTTGCCTGCATAGGTGTGATGATGACTTTTCTGTCTCTTGATTTTGGAGTAGATAGATTCTCTGTTCCTTTGCCTCTGCTTTTTGGAGTCATTTTTAAGAGTTCATTGAGACTTCTGGAGCACCATAGAATTTGAATGAGGAAACATCAATGGTAAACTCAAAATAGCTTTTCTCTTTCATGGAAACATGAGAAGTCTGGTGTACGTGCCCACATACATACACAAGAAAAGAAGAAAAGAAAAGAAAATGAAGGAGACTTCACATCCTGAAAGAAGCAGAAGTGAAATTAATATAAAAACATACACCTTGTGCACCCCTAACTCTAAGACATATTATATTTCTTAATGTACAGTACTTCTGTGAGTAACTGACATTATAGACTGGAACAGAAAACAACTGTTGCACGGCATATTCATAGATTATATTTTTTTCGCGAGAATTGCTTGCAAGAGCAACTTGATGTTTTAAAAATGCAACATGTCGAAGTGTGTCTGAGCGCTCAGCAATATCTGTGTGAATTAATGTGCTGATTCTAGGCAAGTGTATACGGCAAGTTGTTTCCCTAGAAGAGAGAAAAGCATTTTATAGAAATCAAACCAACAAACCTCTGAATCACGTCAAAGAGCAGACCTCCAAAATTAAACCACTTGACACAAAGCGTGGACAGCAATGCATTTCAGGTTTATCCAGCATAGCATTTAGCCACTGAAGTGTAGCTGAATCCGTGTGCATTCTGCAAGAACCCAGAGACAAGGAACAGAGGAAATGTTGTGATCGGTTAGCTATGTCTGACTCTTCTAGGCAGCTCTTCTCTGAACAGCTTGTGGTTTTGTTTTGTTTTGTTTTGTGATCTGTTTCTCAAACAAGAGAAATCTGTAATGTAAATTCTTGTTTGTGCCCATCCTGGCTTTCATGTGAAATTCCATATGCCACTCCAGTTGTGGCCTAAAGGTGGCAGTGATCATTCATATAATTGCGGAGACTGGAATCTAGGCTTATCTACTGACTTCCCTCTCTGCCTCACTAAACACTGATTTTTTTTTGCAATAAAATAAAATATTAATTCTTCCAGTGAGGGTCTCAGAGCTTTATGAAACATGTGCCACCCCTGGGGCTCAAAATACTAGTGATGCCGGAGCAAGCTTTGGGCTTCAGTTCTAACCTACACCGAGGTGGCTGCTAGACTTTTTCAACATCCATGCCCTTAGGAGGAAAACAAACAAAACAAACAAGGACCCCACCCCAAAATAATCTAGCATTTGTTCCAGCGGAAATTGTTTGGAACAGAGAGCGATACAGAAAAGTGGCCACCACTTTTCAGGTGCTAACGTTGTTCACCTGTCAGGCAGAAGGTGAGGCTCTAAGTTCAGTGCCAATAATGCTGTTTTATGAGTGATGAAGTACCTGCCTTTCATGTTACTGTACCTTACTACTGCCTGTCACCTAATTTCTTCCAGTGCTAATAAAGGAATGCCTGAGCTGGGATTAAGATGGCACAGATGCGTACACATCCTCAACTGTACATTAGTCAGCTATGAATGAAGAAGCCTTATAAAGAAACTAGATAGATAGATAGATAGATAGATAGATAGATAGATAGATAGATAGATAGATAGATAGATAGATAGATAGATAGATGCTACTACCATGACAAATAGTCTGACTCTTCACCTCCAGATGCAAACATCTGTTGCATTTTTCTCTCTTCAGGCAGGGAATGTGCCAATGTGCTGTAACACTATTATTCCAGCTAGTCATTCCAATGTCCTCAGAGCCTGTAGCGTGGAGGCTTGTTTGACCAGATACAGGTTGCTCAAATGCTCCATTCTCCTGATGCAGATGATGCATCAAATTATGTATTCTGAGCAGGTTGGGGAGAAGCGTTGCCTGGTCAGGAAGCTACTCTTCATATTCTGGAAGAGTGGGAAACTGCTATGCTTCTAGTCACTATGCTTCATCTAAAAGCAAGTGTGTTTGTAATGTGTCCTAGGGAGATCCATCATCTGTTCTTCTCTCAAATCAGGAAAATAAACATTGTGTGTGTGCTTGTGTGTGTGCATGCATGCGTGCATGTGTGTGTTGTGTGTGTGTGTGTGAGAGAGAGAGAGAGAGAGGGAGAGAGATGTCCACTTTCTTGGGTTTAGATCCAAAGGAAGAGGAAGATGAATAGTTATGTATACTTTCTTTCTGGTCACCTTTTGAAATATGCCTGAAACAGGTCATCACAGGAAAATTCTGCAAGGGATATCTTCATTTCACGCTTTAAAAGAATAAAAATTGGAGAGAAAAGTTGTCAACAAATGTTTGCTGCATTTCTCCAAGGATTGGGCCCTGGCATTAGGAATGCATCAAACTATGCCCAGGAGAGCTTCTCTGAATGCGACCAAAGGAGACATAGTGCTTTCCATGTCTCGGGTTAATAGTACAGCCACGGGGATCAAGACCGTTCAGACACAAATGGATCTTACAAGAGCACTCAAACTTTCCAAACCATGCAATTGCCTATACTTAACATGACACAAGTCACGTTGAAGAAGCACGGACTTTAGCTAGAGGTGCCATTAAAGCAAATCCTTGCAATGATTCGGTGCTGAAACAGCTTGGCTGGGTGAATAAGCTTTTCTTCCTGCCACTGCTCTTCATACCATTGGTATTATTCTGCACTAATGGAAGAGTGTGTGCTTGCGTGCACACAGCTGCATACATGCATGCCCATTAGGGATGGTACTTCTGGATTCCCCCACCCCACCCCCCAATTCCCACTCTCAGGATTTACCCAGAATCTTCTAGGAAAAACTCTGGGAAATGTAGCCCTAAATCCCCAGATGTCTACATACCCATGTTCCTTACTTTCCAGGATGCTGGAGGTGGCCTGATCCTCCAAAAAACTACCCTGGTGCTACATGAGAGTTACAGATCTTCATTGGGATGGGTGGTCTCACAGCCTTTTAGGCTCTATAGAGAGTACCTCCCAAAGAACTACCACTCCAATGAAATATTGAGAATTCCAGATATAACCTTGTGACCTGCAAGAAGCACTGGGATAGTTTCTTTGTATTTGAAAGGCTAACAATGCTGGTGATGGCACCAGGAAGGTAAGGGAAGCTGGTATATGGAAGTTTGCTTTGGTCTCTCTCCCAGAGTTCCACCTGAGGGATTTTGGATGAATTTAAATACACCACATTTTGCAACATAGCATCAACATAGTGAAATCTGGACCCTGAAATCTGAGTACCAGAGCATTCAACCAAGATATTTCTAATCCACTGAAGCTTGTAATTCTATGAGTAGATAGCTAAACATCTCTGTACTAAGCTTTGGCTTTTAAAGATACAGGACTAAAATCACTGCAAACGGAGTTCGGTGTCTTTGGCTGACTATCCAGCATAACCCTTCTGCCTTTTTACAGTTGCATGATGATAAACATAAAGGGTTGCAGACACTCAGTGGTAGCACACATGCTTTGCAGTTTTAAAAATTCCTAGGCTTGATCCCAGGCTGCTCTGAGAAGGGGGTTTGTTGGCATTGGTTGCAGGTTGCTGTAAACCCAGGGATGTCTTGTTTAGTGTTTGCATGCGCTGTTATTAGGGGCCCTTATGCAATTCCCATCAAAAACCCTCCACCTGCGGTGGACTCCATATTATATCTGCTTGTAAACCTGCTGAAAAGGTATCACTGGGTAGAAAGGGGAGGGGAAACTTCTGTTTGCAGTCTTGCAGAACTGCAATATAAAGGTCAGATCCATGGTTTGACTTGGTCTGAAAAGCAGTCTTTCTCAACAGGGGCCATATGGTCCCTTGGAGAGCCTTGGCACATTTGAAGCTGGCTACAGATGGAAACAATTGTTCACACACCACCTTATTTATTTATTTATTTATTTATTTATTTATTTATTTATTTATTTATTTATTTATTTTTATAGACTGCCCGATTTTCCAGAGGAACTCTGGGCGGTTCACAACATGGAGTACAAAAAAATAATGATAAATCCATAATGCAAATATGTAGAAACATAAAAACCTAAGCATTAAAACCCAATAAAAATTTGTTATAAGGTGTGTTATGTGGCTCAGAGCTCCTTTAAACTCAAGCAATTGTTTGGAATTTGTGTCAGTGCAAAAAGGGACATACAATTCCAAACCAACTCCCAAGTCACATGCTGTTTCAATTGCAGTTTGAGTTCCCATGGAACACATCTTTAATCTGGTGTTTTTGAAGGGATATCCTCGCTAGATGGGGGACACTGTCTGTCCAACAGAAGACTGGAAGAGGCAGGCAAGCAGGTGTGTATGGGTGCATGCTGGAGAAGTCGCCTTGTGAGTAACGGCATGCCCAGGATAACCCGTTGGCAACAGGCAGCTGACACGTCACACAGCTGAAGAGAAGGAGGACACATAGGATGAAACTGACTGGCTGGAGGAGGGGGAGAGAGATGGCAGAGGTGGTGACTGCTCAGCTACAGCTTCATTGCTGCCACTCCTCTGGACTGGCTCTTGGGGGTGGCGGCATACCACAGATGCAACTCTTGTTGCTGGTCCTGACTCTCCCATTGCCTTTGCTGCCTCCTTCCTCTGCTTTCTCCACCTCCTGACTCTGCTGCCCCTGGTCCTCCCCCTCTCTCACCCCGTTCTCTCTCTTTTGCTGGTAAAGACGTTGTTGACACCTGACAGAGGGGTTTACAGATGCCCAAAATAACTGAAGTAATTTGGTTGCACAAATCATCAAAAATAAATGAACCTGTGGCAGAAGAGTAATTTACCTCTCTTTTCAACCGAAAAAGCATGCTTCCCAGGCGGTAAACAAATACAATTACAAATAAAATCTGTGTGTCCATGTACATAAGGAAACACCTGGATTTAAATTATTTTTAAAGCAAAACCTGATTCAACAGCAGTTCTTATTTTCAGTAGAACTGGGCTGTCAAAAAACATAATGTGGCCTATATTTCTTTCATATTATGTTGATGGCCGTGGCCAAAGGAAAAGTTGAGAATAGCTGTGTAAAACATCTTCATATGTTTAAACAGGTGGAATTTAATGTTTTTCCCAGCATGGAGGTACAGGAGTGGGTAAATTCATGCCTTTGAATGTCAACCTATGAATACAGATGTGATTGCCAGAACAAACCTGGTATCTGAGCTGCATGTAGACCTGTTTGAGGATGCTAATGCTGCAGTCGTAAAACGATTCCCTTTGAAATAAGCTCTACCCAAACTGATGATACTTCATTGCCCAGTAAAAGAGTATAGGCATTTTGATAGTCTTTTGGCTCTAATCAGAGTGTCACTTTCAACTGATTCCGGTCCACAGATCTCAGACTCCCACCTTGTAATCTGGTTCTTGAGGTGCTCCCAAAGGGATGTTTTTTTCTGGGAATTGCCTTTTACCAGTTTATTTCACCTGAAACTATCCTGTTTCATTAAAAGGCCTATGAGATAGAGAAAGCACAAGATGGAACATAATTGGAACATGTAAGAAAAGAAAGTTGGGCAATACATAATGAAATAATGTTTGCAGAGGATTTCTGGAGAGCTCAGTGAGATGTTTGGAAGTTTTATTCCCAATGTGTTTCCCAGGAGAACAGGCGTCCTGTTTAGCCCCAGACAAGCTGCACAATCCTAGGACAACACCAAAGTGAGGGAATGGAAGACGATTTCTCTGTATCTACCCAGAAGACCCTGAAAAAGGTTGCCATCAGTCAGAATAACCTAGACAACAGGAGATTATTAATTAATTGGCACAGAAGCATGGTGGAGTGTGGAATTATGAAGACGAAGACACTACAAAACTAAACATTTAAGCACCAAGCAGCACTCCAAAAACTAAGAGCAACTTATAATGTCAGCAAGCCATGAGCCCCACAAGTTGCTGTTGCTTAATGATGGGAAGTGGTGCCCCTGATTTTTAGCAGCAGGTCTCACTGCCAGATTTCAGGAGTGGGGCTTCTAAAATTAATATTTTTTAGGGGTTCTGGTAGGGCGGGAACAAAAGAGCCTTTTGCCAAGGCTGGTCTGGACGAACCTTTATGGAACTTTTGGATGTGGCTGACAAAAGGAAAAAACAAGAAAGATGTCAAAATAGATGAGGCTCAGGTGTTATAGTTACATCTGTCTCTCTCATATTTTACTGGCTTTTTCCAATTCCATTGTTTCTTGTTGAATGGGATTTTTCTTCCAGGAGAAAGAGAAGGTGTTCATGTGAAAGAGTACTACACATGATACAGTAGTTAGAGAAAACACCCAGTTGGCTCTTCGGATTTCTGACACGACACAGTTAGACTGTAGTCTGCCCTACCGCACTTAGGTTTTGAACCACCTTTTGCTTAAAGTCAAATCAACCCCTTGGCCCTGCCTGTTTTTGGCTGCTGTGTCGGTTTTTCTTGCGGCGCCACCAGGGGTGGTGTTTTTTAAAACTGATTTCTGGACCGCTTTTTGAAGTGATTTGGCTGAAACTACAGATACCATGCACTCTTTTTTCCCCGGGTTTCCCCCTCTGTATGCCTTATCCTGCCGCCAAAAAGCAGAAAATTAGCTACATTACTTAGAATGGAAGAACAATGGCATTATGTTACCCTAAAAAAAAAATAATCCAAAATAGAAGCAGATGATGGGAAAATGACGGACAAAATCAGAACAAAAAGCAGTTTAGCAAAGTGCAGACGGAAAACCGGTTCATGATAAAACGCCAAATGCGGAATGCTGAATTGCTTCAGCAACCACGTGACTGGGAGAGGGCAGAAGGCGATTCAAAACAAAAAGTGGTTACTGTTTGAAGTGCGGTAATGCCTTTAAAATTTCAAAACTGGAGAGCTGGACTGCTGTTTAGAATGAGGTTGTTGAAGGCTTTCCTGTTCCTTTTGCAATGGGCAGGGTGGGGTGGGTGGATCCTGGACTCATGTCTTCCGTTCCTACCCTGATAGTCATGTGCAACTAGGGAGAGAAGCACATCTATGCAACCCTTTCCTTATCTGCCTTCAGTGTGTTGAAAGTGAGTGGGCTCAACTCAGAGGCAGAGCTGGGGCTTCCAGAGCCCAGGGCAACAGTCCGTTTTTACACTTCCCCATTGCAAAATATAATCTGGATGGCGGGTGGGGGGTAGCGGTGGGTGGGGGAGTCGGTAGGCAATTTCGTGCCCCTAATTAGGAAATGAGGAAGAAAATGCTTGCTTGCAGCTTATTTGGTAGTTCCCTTGCAATGGTGCCACCCTCAGAGCTATAAATAGAGCTGCAAACAAGACGTTCCTCCTCCCTGCTTATGTGGCCAGTTAATGCAAAGAGACCTAAGGAAACCCAAATTTCCCAGTGCAATTTCATAGCAATTGAATGTGAGTAAATTTGCATTTCCCTTGATGTACAGTTGCATAATGAGTTAGCTAGGGCTTATACTTCTATCTCCTTTCCTATCCCAAGTGTATTTCTCTAATAGATACACATTTTCTTCTTTTCTTATAAAAAAGTGTGAAGGCAATTCTTTTCCAATGTACACGGTGTTCTCAGGCAACCATCCCAAGTTTCAAAGGGTTGCATCTGAAGTTAATATCGCTGCATGTGTGTATTTACCAACAGTTAAGATGCATACTAGGTGGTCCTATTTTGTATAATTCACAACCAGATGAAGCCTTGCCCTTGGTCTTCTCATAATCACATTAGAGCACCAGAAACATCTTTCTTTAATGCCCATTGTAGCATTGACATCCTTGCTCTCAGTTGCAAGTATCGGTCACAGCCTCTGTGCACAGCCTCTGCCTAAGTCAACATCCTTCTGTATACTCTATCATGATCTCCTTGAGTGAGTAGCATGTTACAGCCCATGATCACTCAATATTTCACATGTAGAAGTTTTAGGACTCTAGAAAGCTCAGTTACATAGCAACTAAATGGAATGCAAGTTCTGGCTGTTTGCTAAGATCACAAATTGTGTTCCCCCAATGAAGGATTGAAAGGGTGTGTGTGTGTGTGTGTGTGTGTGTGTGTGTGTGTGTGTGTGTGTGTGTGTGTGTGTGTGTGTGTGTGTGTGTGTGTGTGTGTGTGAGAGAGAGAGAGAGAGAGAGAGAGAGAGAGAGAGAGAGAGAGAGAGAGAGAGAGAGAGAGAGAATGAGCATGAGTGTGTTTAGGGAGAAGAGCAAATCTGCATAATGTCTCATCAAAGATAGATAGATGGATAGATAGATAGATAGATAGATAGATAGATAGATAGATAGATAGATAGATAGATAGATAGATAGAATTTTATTGTTGTTGTACATTGTACAATGACCAATATAACAGCTGCAAGCACACATTTATGTTTGAACCATGGGAGGTGCAATATATCAAAAAGACTTCACACTCTTGCTTGCAGTTTGGGGAAAATATACATAATAGGGCTATGATGGGAAGGCAACAGACAGAGTTATAAGCAGTAGGTGCAAATTGTTGAAGAAATTGACAGCCAACACTCTACATGATAGCTAGATGGGGGGTATACCAGAAATCCCTCTGTGCTTCTCTTTATGTAGAAATACCTTCTGCTGTGTTCACTAGACAGATCGAGATGGGAAGCATAGCTGGAATTTCATCAGAACACTGCCTAGACAAGAAGGAAAGCTAATAAAAATCAAGACTACAAGGTGGGAATAAGTTTCATTCCTGTGTAAATGGATCGGATGCTTCACTTTAGTGGGACTTCAGGGCCAGCCTTCTGTCAGGGTAAATACATGGGGATGACTGCTGTCATATTATGCAAGAATAAGAGGAAACGGAATAAAAAGTAGTAATACTTGTAATCTCACTGTAGCCCCAACATGAATGTGGACAGACAAGTAACCATCTCTCAGCCTCTTTGTGCATAGGAATTGGCCTCAGAACTAGGAAAAACATCTATTCAAAGTATTTTATCTAGTGCGTTTGGATTTGCAATCACTGTGCTAAATTGCTGATTTGTTTCCTAACCCTCAACACCCCTCTGGCTATATCCAGTCTTGCCCTAAGAAGACATGGTTTGTCAAACTATATCAACACCAGGGTGAAATCTGAGCCAGAGGTGACCTGATCTTGACCTCAGCCAAGGAGAAGATTTGTCCTTGGCACATCATAGATCTGAAATATGTGGAATAGTTATGGTGACGAGACACAGAGTATGGTTTAAAAAAGAATATAGTGTGTCCCTGTACTTTTAAACAATAATATAGAATACAGAATTAGTTCAGGAATATATTTGTGTGTTCAAGGTAAGCCCCTTCCCTCTGTTCTGCATGTATCAGTTTTTCCAAGGTGGATGGAAGACAATTCAAGCACCCTCCTGCCTGGACCAGTACTGTACTATATATAAGAAAGCTTTACGACTTGAATCTGGTAGCTATGTAAAGTAACTATCTGCACTGTGGAGGTAAGAAAAGATGCATCTGCTTTGATCTCATCTACTGCTACTGCTGCCACTACTGCCATTGTGCTATCAAGTCAGTTCTGATTTATATCAACCCTTTCCAATGGTTCCTCAGCATAGAGTGCTCAGAGTCAGAAGTGGTTTACTACTCCCTTCCTCCCGGGTGTTCTGGGACTGGATAGCTTCTAAATTGCATACAGAATTGTCTGAGAAATTTTTCATTTAGTTTTGCTGTGAGTACTGCTGTCAGCAGGCAGTGGTAGCATCCGGGAGCAGTAGTGTGGATTTTCACTCTGTAAAAGGCCCTGGAAGCCAATGGAGATTAGAACATAAGAACATAAGAAGAGCCATGCTGGATCAGGCCACAGACTCATATTGTCCATCTTCCTGAATCTCACAGTGGCCCCACCAAATGTGTCTGGGAGCTCATGAGACTAGATATCTGTCTCCTGATACCACTCTCCTGCATCTGGCCCTTGAATTACCCTGGATTTAAGACTGGAGATTACACATCGTGGTTTGTAACCTGTGATGGACTTTTCCTCCAGGATTCTGTCCAATCCCCTTTTGAAGGCATCCAGGCCAGATGCCATCACCACATCCTGTGGCAGGGAGTTCAACAGACTAACACCACGCTGTGTAAATAATTATTTTCTTTTGTCTGTTCTCACTCTCCCAACCCTCAATTTGAGAGGATGTCCCCTAGTTTTGGTATTTTGTGAGAGGGAGAAGAGTGTCCCTCTATTCACTTTACTCATGCCCTGCAATATTTTATTCGTTTTGTTTTAGTTGTGAGTGGACATATTATGTGCTGAGCTCCTGGTGCTTTATACCTTGGGCTGCTGCTTACCTGCCTATCTGCATCCACGTTGAAGCCCCTCAACATGTAGGGGTATTCCTGCCCATATTTTGGTGGGTTTATTTACTTCTGCCAAGCAGCTTGTCTGAACTAGTGTTTCTCCTTGGGAATAGAGATGGGCACGACTTGAAATTATGCTTAATTATTCCCTTTATTCCACCAGCAGCCAACCACAACCACTATTGCTGATATTATTTCCCCTCAAGGTCACTGATTAATGATGTCAGGTAGAGATGGATAGACTTGAAAAAAAGAATTTTTATTTCCGTTTCGCTCGTTTCATTTTTGCGAAAATTCACAAAAATTAGTAACAGTACTGGTTTTTTGGGGGCTCCTGGAGGCACCTCTGTGGTGGGTGCCTCCTCTGAACCATAAAGGAAAGGTCCTGGAGGCACCCGTGGGTGCCTCCTATCCTCCCACTAGGAAGGGGAAGCAGGCTCCAAGAGACCCCTCTACATGGGGGTCTCCCCTCTTTACCTGCTGCTGCTGCAAAATGGTATGCAATAGCATGCCATTTTGTTTTAATTTTGTTTTCTGCATGTTAAGCAACATCACACAAAATGCACAAGTAATGTGTTACTGACTGAAATGAGGGGAAATGCTCCTGTGTGGTATACTGGGGAGAGTGAGAGACTAGGATGTAGTAGGTAAACCTCTGTTCAGCCATAGAAATTCAATAGTGGTGTGGAACTGATAAAAAACACTCCTTAAATATATCTTTTACCTTGATAACCCAACAGGAATTGGTTGTGTCTTGCTAAATAATCAGGCAATTGTTGGCTCTCATTCTCGTTCTCATTCTCGTTTTCTCTCTCTCTCTCTCTCTCTCTCTCTCGCGTGTGTGTGTGTGTGTGTGTGTGTGTGTGTGTGTGTGTGTGTGTGTGTGTGTGTGTGATTTCTTAAAGCAAAAGGACACTACATTTACGCAGAGACAGTCTAGTCAAATATGCAGACCATGAAGATTAAATAAAAATAGTATTCAACTCATCCTTACCAGTGAAGAATTTTATGGAGCCTGAAAATTTCTTATCAAGGTATCTCTCATCAAGCTGAGACAGCCTAAATCAATGTGAACATAAAACTTAGCAAGCATTCTTTGAATCCCTCATTTTTCAAACTTAATCTGAAATTTAAAAGTTTTTCCAAGACTGCAAAAGTATTACCCAGGATATGTTTTATCATGTGACCTTCCCATGTAACACAGCTGCCCTGTTCTCTGCATTTTATAAATACTCCTTGTGAACATGAAAGAACATCAGCAAAGATGTAAAAGAAAACAGAACTCAGATATCCAAATCTTGGCTGTAAAGGTCTATTCCTTCGAATCACCAACATGTGAAGATTTTCAGTATATGCTGCCTTTTAATCTTTTCTCTTCTTCTGATATCCTTTCCTCTGATTCCTCTCTGCAGAATAGATGCAAAGTAAAGCAACAGCTGTGCAATCACTGATATAGTCTACACTGCCACCCCACTTTCCGACTTCTAACAAAGCACCTACACTCAATATTTCTCCCTTCCTGGAAATGGACAGCAGCTGGTACCAAGGGTGTTTGGTGGGAACACCAACAAACACTCACAACTGGTTTGTCAAGCCCCTACCCCATACAAGCCCCTCATGGTGAAATCACAGTAGTCTATAGTGGGTGGAGTTGTGGTGACAGGCAAAGACGAAGCAAAAGTGGGCATACATACGGAATGCAACATGCAGAGAGATGATCCCCCAACTGCCACCATGGGCAAATGTTTACCACTGGAAATCCTGTTTTCCAGCATGTAGCCTGCAGTCAAGCTTTGCAATGATGCTCTTAAATACTGTACTGCTTAACAAATCCAAAGAAGGATCTTGGATTGTCCCTTTTTTTTTGGTCCCACGGCCCCCCATCACTGACTTGTCTAGATCACTTCCCCATGTTGTTCTGTAGATAGGGAGCCTTCTCTGTGGCTGGCCCTACATTATGGAACCATCTCCCTAGTGAAGTGCGCCTTGCAGAGTCCCTGCAGGCCTTCAGAAAAGCTTTAAAAACCTTGTTTTTCCGGGAGGCGTTTGGTGACTCTTAATTTTTAAAATTTTTATTGTCCACCATCTGCCCCCATGTTTCTTTGTTTTTTGCTGTTACCATGTTTTTAAATTGATTTTATTATCTGCTTATTTGTCATATTTGATTATCTGCTACTTGTTTGCTGTAAACCGCCCGGAGTTCCTTCAAGAAGATGGCGCGGTACATAAGCCATAAAATAAATAAATAAATAAATAAATAAATAAATAAATAAATAGATTTGTGCCTAGTAGATGAGCACCCAGTGGTTTTCAGTTCTGATGAAGTTGTTGAGTTGGACAATCCATCTATGTTGAGTGGTGAATTAAAGGGAGGCAGAAGGGCCTTGTTAATTAGTTGACTAAAACCAGAAATAATATTTTACCCATAATTTGAGCACTATGCACTGCTTAATTATTCCCTTTATTCCACCAGCAGCCAACCACAACCACTATTGCTGATATTATTTCCCCTCAAGGTCACTGATTAATGATGTCAGGTAGAGATGGGTACGACTTGAAAAAAATTTTTTTTCAGTTGTCGTTAGTCGGGCCGGTTCCGTTTCGTTTCCGTTTTTTGCAAAAATTCGCAAAAATTAGTCGGTTTTTTTTGTTTTTTCGTTGTTTTTCACTTTTTTTTGGGGTGCTGGCTCCTGGAGGCACCTCTGTGGTGGGTGCCTCCTCTGCAGTGGTAAAGCATCCTGGAGGCACCCGTGGGTGCCTCCTTTCTCCCACTAGGAAGGGGAAGCAGACTCCAAGAGACCCAATGGGGGTCTCCCCTCTTCACCTGCTGCTGCTGCAAAAACATATGCAAAGCCATATGGATATTGCATACCAGTGCTGGATCAGTGAGACCAGTGAGGCTCAGCGTCATGCCTTCCTGCACAAGGCTCTCGCACATGTCTCACACAGAATGTACTTGCTGGGTAGTGCAATGCAAGCAAGTAGATCTGGCTTAGGTTAAGGTGGGTTAGTGCAAGGGCTAGGGTTAGGCTAGTGACGGGTAAGGTTATGGTGGGCTAGTGGGTTGCACCTCTGGGTGCCTCTCTGACCCACTAAGAAGACAGTCTGTGATTTAAGCCAAGGGTTAGGGTTAGGGTCTCCTAGGGCAGGTTTTAGGGGCTTTTTGGCACATCCCAGAAGTCTCCGTGGCCATGGCCATGCGATTGGTGGGATGTCTCCAAAATTTGCATGGTCCCACTCCCTTGGCTGGCCACTCAGGCCATTGCGCATGTAAAAAAAATAAAATAAAAATAAAATCAATGGAGGACAGAGGAGGAGAGGAGAGACATTTTGTTGCAAGAAAAACCCACCACTACTGTGAAAAATCTGGCAGTTTATAAATTTTTTCTTTTCTTTCTGTTGTGCTTGTGTGTTTTTGGACCACGATTTCAAAAACAATTTGAGAGGATTTTGGATCCCCGCCCGTTTTGGCATGGCGATTTTCCGGCTGCCCAGGACGGGGGAGGCGGGACAACCCCTCCAGAAACCATCCCTCCGTGGTGCCCTGCGCCCTTAGTCAAGCAGGCATTTTTCCACCTGCTTTTTTGGCCCGGGAATGGGTGGGGGAGAGTTTAAAAGTTTTTTCCTGTGCTTTGCTTGCGTTTTAATTGCGGTTGTGAGACTGGGCTTTTGCTGGCTGTGCCTGTGAGCAGCCCAGGACAGGGGGTGGGGGAGGCCGGTGACCTCCAGAAACAACCCTCTGGTAGGTGCCCTGAGGCACAGCAGGCATTTTTCCGCCTGCTTTTGGCAACCAGTTTTTTTAACTTTTAAAACTTTTTTCTGTGTGCTGCGTGGCACATGTAGGGGTATTCCTGCCCACAAATTTTGGTGGGTTTATTTACTTCTGCCAAGCAGCTTGTCTGAACTAGTGTTTCTCCTTGGGAATATTTTTGGGACCATGACCCCAATTTCTGTGGGGATTCCTCCCCTTCGGTTTCTACTTTCTTTCATTTTTTTCACATTCTTTCTTGGGATTGTTTTTCTATTGTTGTTCTTGGCATTTTGGTGTTGTTGTTTGATTTGACAAGTGGGTGACTTCTGTGTGCCCAGCAGCCTAGACTTTTTCACTTTGCTGCCAAGGTCCAGAGGGTTTCGGTTGTGGTGGGTGGGTGGCACTGAACCCCTACTGGTGTTTTGTCTTTCCTCATTTTTGAGAGCATTCTTCCTTTTTGAAGTGGTTGGTGGGAGAGTTGAATATGACAATGCTGAACAATACTTTAGAAAAAATAAGTAGGAAGTTCTGGATCTGCCAGACCTGTTTATTTACAGTTCAAACATCAGTGCATATATGAAGTGCCTCTAGGGAGATATGCATATTGATTGGTTTGGGAGCAGGCTTGTCTTTTACAGAGATGAGTAGATAGCCCAAGTGACCTCTTTCTAGTTCAGTGATGTGGTACAAATGATGTGCATCATATTGGATGCATTGTGCATATGCTCAGAATCAGCATTTGAGGGACCCGGGGAAGAGTGAAGGACAATCAGAAGACAGAAGACCCATGGCTGAAGGAGAAAGGAAATATTTAGAAATAGAAGACATAAATTTAAGTGATTAAAAGCCATCTGGTCAACCGGACCCCATGATGGTTATTACATTAGACATCATTGTGCAGTCAATTCTGCAAACTGCTTTTTCAACCCACCAGGCTCCTTTGGTGAATTATACATTAGCAAGAATAAACTGGAGATCCTCAGTAAGCATAAACATGGCCTCCGACATTCATTTCCCGCTACAGAACTGGCAGCATTTCAATATGGAAAGGAATGTATGTTTACCGTTTTAATTCCATTCCCCACTACAATGCTTCTCCCCCACCCACACACCATCTCAGACCCGCATGTGAGCAAAATAAGCAATTAATGGGTTCAGTGGTTAAACATTGCTACACATCATTCAAAACATCCCCTGTCATTTTACAAGGCAGATGGGGAGGCCAACACAGATGGATAATAACACACATACACAATCCAGTTGCAGAAACCCATCGTTGGGATAACAGAGGCTGGCATGGTATCACTTTCAGCCGTGATGCTTTGTTCGGAAAAGACAGTCGGTGAAATGTTAGAAAGAGAGAAGCTGAGAATGAATAACGGCCTGTAATGATTCTTTCCATTACAACATTCATTAGGGATTCCTACAGGAAGAAGGCAGAGGGGAGGAGATGGGATCAATGCAAACATTACATCTGCAAGCTCAGACCAATGGTTATTATATTTCATTTGTCAGGCCTTCAGCCCCTGGAACTGAAACGTTTAAACAAGAGCTTTAAGTCACGCTAATCTTTTTTGAGATTGTCCATTTATCCAAAACATTAAACTTAATTGATATTTCAAGACAGATTGCTTTTGCATCTCTTAGTACCTTCGCCTTCACTACTGGATTTCTATTAAGCCTGTTAGAGTGTACGATTGAACTTAATGGACACTGGATGAATAAAGACAATGTACCAGGCGGTAACCTACACCCTATTCATTTGATTGCATTGTGGTGGAAGTCAAGAATCTGTGTGGTTCATAATAAAATGATATCTCTTAGCACTTGGTCCTGCCTTCTGGAACAATTAGCCACCCACCCCCCACCCCCAACTCGATAACTTGCATTATAGTATCAGATATTTAACTGATACATCCAGTTTGTTTAACATTCCAACTTTTTGGCCTTTTACTGATCTTTGATGAATATCTTGTGCTATCTGAAAAATAAATATTAAGTCCCATAAATTTTCTTTTTCTTCATTTTAAATTATAACTTGACAGGCGAGTGTGGAAGGCACTAGGTTTAAATCTTGCTATGCCGCTCCATGTGTGTAACAGGGTGATGTCACCATCACTGGGAAATCTGCTGATTAAAGATGGTTTTGGAGTGCACATGAGTTGTACACAGTGCAAGACTTTGGATTCCCTACTGCAACTTACTAATATCCTAGTAAGCTGAAGATCATTTTCCATCGACTGGAATCCTGTTGCTTAGTGTATTGAGTTGCACTAATCTTGGGGCAGTATAGAAATTAAAGTGAATAGAATAGAATAGAATAGAATAGAATAGAATAGAATAGAATAGAATAGGGCTATTGAATCATTGTGGATTTGATGAGTCAACTCCTCCATAGGATCCACTGATTCAAATGGGCCTGTGCGTGTGTGTGTGTTGTGTCATTAGAGTCGTGACCGACTCTTTGTGACCCCATGTCCATGGAGTTTTCTTGGCAGGAATACTGGAGTGGCTTGCCAGTTCCTACTCCAGGCACCTACAGCATCTGGTATTCCCTGGTGGTCTCCCATCCAAGTACTAACCCGGGCCAACCCTGCTTAGCTTCTGAAATCAGGCGAGATCAGATGTGTTTAGGGCATCTAGGCAGCTCCTCAAATGGGCCTACTCTACTTGTAACTTATGCTAAGCAACTAGATATCTGCCATCATGTTTTTTATTCAGAGCAACACAGAGCTTTTGAAATTATTTGTTTTAGAAGCAGTGTTCTTTGGACCCAGCTTGGAAAGGATTACAGAAATTGGAGTGCCAATGTAACTCTGTTTTTAGTCAGGTGACTTTCCTTTAGGCTGCAGCCATGAACTCTGTAGGAGATCTTGGGTCCATCATTCTCACTCTTAAATTCATAGGACTGTTGGTCTGGGAAAGAAACAAGAGAGAGAAACAAGATGTCTCTTCCACTTCATTGGGGGAAATTGGCAGGATATACTGTAAATGCATTGAACACAAATAATAAAATAACGGGTGGTTGTTTGAATCCTCCAAGAGTTCAGGAGAATTAAACAGTGTGTGGCCAGCACCTCCCTGTCAATCTTCAGGGGCGCACCTGGGGTGGGGGGCAGAAGGGTACATCTGCCCCAGGGGCAGCAATCTGGGGGCACCTGGAGGGGGAGGAGGAGGAGAAAGCCGTGCACCCTCCTGCCGCCCAGCAGTCCTCCTTTCCCCTAAGGCTTGGTGATGGCACCCCTGCCACCTCTGCTGCATGCGCCAGGTGAGCAGCGAAGCAGGCAGGCAGGCAGGAGCACGTGGCTGCAGCGTCCTCCTCCTCTTCCTCTTCTTTGCCTTGGTGCAAGAGGTGTAAAGTGTCCTTGCTGCCACGTGCGTGCACATGCATGCATCCATCCCATGCCCGCAGGGTTCGCCCCCCAGTTGCTGGGTGGGTGCGATGTGGGGGTGGCAGGAAAGGCGCAAAAACAAACTTTGTCCCCAGGTGCTACAAATCCTGGCTATGCCTCTGTCAATCTTATCCAATGTTAGGCTGAGAAAAAAAAAGGACTTGTCTATAGCGACATCCCAGTGTTGTCTTCTGGCTGGGTAGAGCTTTGGGTCTTCCTAGCCACACTCTACTCCAGAGGCATAGTGTGGGTTTTCCAGTACCTGGGGCATGACAGGCATGGGTTACATGCCCCCCATTGCATGGATGGGGATGGGGCAGAATGAGAGAAGCCTGCAAGTGATGCTATGACCACAGAACCACTCATGGTCTGGGCTGGCAGCAGCGATAGCAGCGATAGCAGCGATAGCAGCGATAGCAGCGATAGCAGTGAAGGTGGGCCTGGCACTCTTTGGATTCAGACTGCAGAAAGGAATGGCTGCGGGAGCATGCCAGATGGGGCAGCCTGTGCACCCCTAAGAATTTTGCACCAGGGACAACAGTCTCTCCCTCCCCACACTGTATGCCACTGCCTTGCACTCCACACACTATCCATGCCATAGCAAAAATTCCTTCAGTGAGCAATCCAAGAACCAATGTGGCATGTTTCTGAATGGAAATCTAGAAAAATCAGTTTGTTAGGAATAAAGGATGACTGACAAGATGTTGATTCAATGGCACTATCAAACTTGGCTACAAAAGATGGAATGCATGTATCCAAGACTCTGCACTACTTGGCAGCGGCAGTGTTCCAATTTCTTAGCGACTGATTCCTCTGTTTGGGAAACTCTTTTATAATAAGGAGCCCAACAGCGTGCATAATGATCAATAATTATTATGTGATGTCATACTGATTCTAACGTTCGACAACCATTTCTAGGGTTTGTACGGCTTGTCCAAGATTACACAGATTGGCTCTTCTCTTGGGATGAGCAGGGGACATCAGCCTTCTCATCTCTGGCTCTGCAGTCAGTGATACTGAACACACTCAACTGTCCAAGCAACATGAAAAGCAAATCAATGCAAAGCATTCTGCTTATATGCTGCCCCACAGTGCTTAAAGCACTCTCTGGGTGGTTTACAATTCCATTATGCAGGCTACACATTGCATATTGACTCCAAATTAATTTTGATGGGATTCAAGAGATTCCCAGCCCCACAGTTCATAGGATGAACATTTTGCTAGATCCTGTGCTGTACGTTGTATGTTGCTTGTTTTTTAAATTTTTTATTTGATTCTCTGTTGGGTAGGGTTTCTGGAAAATTGTTTGTCGGTAATCTGTTGTACACTGCCTAGAGTTCCTGAGGGAAAATCAATCAATCAATCAATCAATCAATCAATCAATCAATCAATCAATCAATCAATCAATCAATCAATCAATCAATCAATTTTTTGGTATTGGAGCTTTTTCTATCCTGCTGCTACTGAGGGGTAGGTAAGAAGTCTGAACATGCCTTTCTTGTTTTTTTTTCCCTATGGCATTGGAAACATGCTTTCTGAAACCAGGAAGGGCACCCAGACTGTCTGGCTTCCAGACCATCCACAGAGATAATTATTATATGCCTTTTACTGCCTTATATTGCTATATTTGGGCACCCCCTGTGATGAAAAACCAAACTCCCTCTTTCCTATCCATTAAAGCATGGCTATGTTCAAGGGCTTCTTTGCAAAATGGAACAGTCCTGTCACCCAGACATTAGAATCTGGGGATAGTCCAAAGGCTATCAAGTATTAATATTGATTGACTCAAGATTCCATTTGATGAAAACAAAACTGCAGTTTTATTGAAAAGATATCAAACACAAATAGACATCAGAAGGACATAAAAAGGATATCAAAAAGACATGTTTATGATATCAAAAACATGAGTCAATCCATTAATATTAAATGGAAGAAGACAACTACACATAGATGCCACCTCTTACACTGTTCTACGCAGAACAGATAAATTCCCTATTGTTTGGTGAAATGGGTGGTTTCACTCCCCCACAGGCTACCACCTGTGAGTTTTAAGAAACACATCTTTATAGCTAAGTTTAGAAAGGAACAATTCTCAGACACCTGTGCTGTGGTTGAATACTCAAAAATAAGACTTGGGCCCTTTGTACACGACCCCTAAACTCCGCTGCAAATGGCTCCCAGCTCTGGAGTTTAAAATTGTTTCCCCACCAGCTCCGGAGTTTACAGATAATTAAGTGCGACCACGCCCACCTAAGCACATCCCAGCGCACTTTTCAGGTACCTGCTCTCTGGAGATGAAAATTCCTGATGCGGATATAATGTAGTGACTGCCCGGCTCTCCTTGCTTCTGTTTGTTCTTTTTTTGCCCCCCGCCCCTTTAAGAGATCTGAATGCAGTGCTGGGATGGCAGAATGGAGGTGAGTGGCATTCTTTTCTTCCTTTTTTTCTCCCTCCCCTCACGCAGCCAGCAGCCAGGAGTGCGGAGGTGATGGGAACGCAGGAACAGCGACAAACCCCTAAGATCTCTGATCCGAATTTAAGTGGACAGCGGATCTTAGGGGTCGTGTGAAAAGGCCCGCTGCTAAGCCTTGTGATTAACCTTCTTGGGGACTTTGGACTCTGAATATATCAGAACTTAATAAATGATTTCTTTACACTAGATCAGAGAACATTGGTCAATTATAATTCTGATTCCTTCTATTCACAGTCACCTCTGAAGAAATGTCCTTCCCCTAATACACATGGGGATGTCCTCTTTCTTGGTTAATCGAGCAACCAGGAGGATATTGCATTGCCTATTTATACCTCTTGGCCCACCTCCCAGGGCTATGTGCAGACCCAAATGGCAGAACCTCCTGTCTATATCATATCCTTCAGGTGAACTCGGGGGCAATTGACTATTCTCCAGATTAGCTTTTCTTGCTCCAATCCTAAACCTTTGGAGCACATTTTCCCCCCAAACACTTTTCCTTTTCTGCAGAATGCCTCCTATCAGATGATTCATGCTGTTTTGAAGGTCATCACAGTAAATCATTAAGCCTGCCAGGATATCACACCTGTTCATTCTAAGTATGTCCTTCAAATGAAGTTTTGTATTTCTTTCATACAGTAATACCAATTGCAATACATCTGTTCTTTTAATCTGAGCACTGAAGTCAAGTTTACTTTTTGAGTCTGGTCTTACCCCATCGTTCCATCAGCAGCACTTCTTTACACTCCAGATTAAGTGTTGAGAATAGGATTGAATTTGTGGTGAAAAGACGCAAAGGCTTGAGTCTGTCTGCCTTTTGATATTCAAGGAACTCTCATTTTTCTTTCTCACCTTCTCAGAGGTCAGTTTGCTGGCTTTTTCTAGGGCTCCTTGATCATTAGCCTCTCATTTGCTGAAACATGTAGGTCAAAAAACGAGAGCAGTGGGTGGGCACTCGCCCTAAGTGTGGGCTCCTGTAGTATCACAGAGTTGAGGCAGGCAAAAGTTGGCTGATTGTGGAAAGGGGCACGAGGATAATGTGAGCAAATGGGCTCGGAAATAGAGAAAAATGTAGCTTGCTGGATAACAGGGTAACCCAGATGTAGCAGCAATCAGGAATGAAACACTGCAAAAATCAGTGGAATAGCCCTGATACTGAAGTAATGGGAAAGTGCTTTGATCTCACACACACACATATACACTGACACAGAAAACAAATCTTCGGTCCAGCTGAGCCTCACTTCCTTCGAAGAGGCTCTGTTTTATTAATTACTCTAACATAACTAATTAGCATAGATCATTACATCACTTTGTTGCACAGTGAGAAATTAACTAAATATGGTCAAGAAAGGTGTTACATAGGAAGGCTACATTACTATGCATTTTTATGTATACAGGTATAACTTTTAATTGGTGAGTCTTAGCATAATTGGTAAGCCATAGCTTTTGTGGTAAGAGATAGTACTCTAATTGGCAAACTGCTTCTCTAATTGGAAGACTTAGCTGAGAAAGTGATAGCAAACAATGAAATCACCTGTTGGCTAACTTAAGAATCATGAGACAATGAGACAAGAGAGACGGTGGGGGCTACAGCCTGGCACTTCTGCTGTTGCAGTTTTTTTACTCCCAGATGCTGTTGCCTCTGATAAAGCCAGAATCAAAAATGGCTCTGATCATGTCAACCCAGAAGCCCCATCCCAATGTCTCCTCTCCCAACATCAGGAGGTAACCTGTTTGGCATGCAGGCAGGTAGCGAAATGTGTCCTGATGCTAGCTGGCCAATGGGGAAGATGGGTGCTCAGGCTTTAAAGCCACCTGTGATACAAACATCACACTTTCCCCTTCACCTGGCCTTGAGATTTTTCTCCCAGCCTGGTGGTTGGGCAGTGAAGCCAAACCTCACCATGTTGGAGTCCAGGGATCTTCTGTTGACAGAGACAACAAATTCTTCTGCCACATCCTTTAAGCCTTCCTGGTTGCACTGAGCTGATCTGCAATATAATTTTCCAAGAACAATATATTGTCGCAAGTGATCTTTGTTACAAGACAAAGTATTTCAAGATATTTTGCTTTTCAATGGGCAATTAAGAGCTAGTACAGTGGTACCTCTTCTTACGAGCAATTCGGCTTAAGAGCAGAAAACCGTTGGTGTTTTAATTGCTGCCTTACAATCTTTCCATGCAATCTGCTCTACTTATAATCTTTTTATTTTTTTCCATTTTTAATTTTTTTTTAGATACAGCTGCTCTACTTAGGAGCGACTTATGAGGATGCATTCAGAACGGATTAAACTCGTAACTAGAGGTACCACTGCAGTTGTAAAACAGACCCATGCTTCTTTTGTTGATATGGACTGATGCAGCTACCTGTATTTTTGGACTTCCATGGGATAAGAGGGCTACTATGGGAGTAGAGTACGAGCCCTGCATCTGCTGATTCACCAACTGCAGATTCAGTTGTCTGCGGTTGGTGATCAGAGGGTGCAGGGGTGGTCCAAGTGGCAGTGAGGAGGGGCCACCTTCCCCTGCCACCGGCCACTCATCTTCCAGAGGGGTGGGGTAGTGACATAAGAAGACCTGCCTGGCTAACTGGCCTTTGAACTTCCTGCTTGGGTCCCAGGCAGAAAGCGGGAAGATCCCTCGGCCATTGTGGGTGGCCAACACGGCACCGTCCACTCCCTGACCAGTGTGGTTGGGCCGGTCTGGCCTCTCTTGCCACTGCAACTGGCAGCTGCTGCTTTGCGATGGCCTCACAGCTGGCCGGCACCTTCCTGGCCATTCTTTCCCCTGGGTGTGGGGCTCCCACCACTGTGCTTGCACCGCTGTTCACCTACTCATAGGGCAAGGCCAGCCCCCACCAGCAGTTGGCAGTGGCAGGGGATGGTAGGGGTGCTAGCCATGCAAGGCCCATCCTTGACTGTGTGTGTGGGTCTCAGGCCTGAATGATGGGCCTGCAGGCCTGGTTGTGGATCTGTGAGGTGTGTGGGATCAGAGCCAGTGTCAAGGGGTAGGCAAAGTGGGAGCAGGAGGCTCGGTCGCCATGGCTCAGTTGCAGCTGTGACCACCACAGCGTGATCCCACCAGTTGGTGAGTTTGGTAATAGGTGGGCCTCTTGGGCCACTGCAGAACGAGGGACAGGACAGGAACTGGACACCGGCTAGAGAAAAAGGGTCCTAAAAGGTGCCGAGGTCAGGGATTGGGATGCTGCCGTGTAGGCCACCCTCCACAGCCAAGGGAACTTCCTGCTTCCCGCCCAGGACTCAAGTGAGAAATTCAAAGGCTGGTTGGCCAGGCAGGTCCTCTTAAGTCACCACCCACCCCTCCAGAAAGTGGCTGGCCAGTGGTGGTAGAGGGCCAGCCAGCATCGGCAGTGGTAAGTTTTCTTTCTGTTTTTTCTCCTCCTTGCTGCCGCTCCTGCAGGCTGGCCACCGAGTTCAGTGGTGAGGAGGCGGGCTGGCTGCAGGCGAAAGCTTTCTCCCCGGCACCCCTCCACTCTTGTCACCACCATTATCCTCAGATAAGAGCATTTACTGTTCTCTGTGGATTTCACTATCCAGGGGTGGGTGTGTCCCGGAACAGATCCCCCACAGATACAGTGGTCCTACTATATCATGATGAAGAACAGAGCCTCCAAACTTACTATCACCATATTACAGTAGACTGTAGGCTTCAGCTGAGACCATGAGAGCTGGCCACCCTAAGCCTTTTTTGGTGGCTGCTCATAGTCTCAAAGATCCAAAGAGGATGAGGCCAGGCCTTGTAGGTCTTTTGGCAGGATCTCTCTACAAATCAAATACATAAATAAGAGACGTTGAATACTTCCGGCATGAAAGCTCCTGATCATAAAAGAAGCATATTTACTCTGCAACGTAGATGACAAACTAGTATGTTTGTCATTAATTAAATGCAATCCTGGCTTTTACGAGGACCTTTCAACTGCCTTTTCACCAGTCTCACCACTGCAGTTTTATACAACCATGTGATTGCTACCCATTTATACCACCATGCAATTATTTAACATTCAGGAATATTCCATTAATAGTAGGGGGTAGATTCTTTTTCATGTTAGCAGTTTAAGATATTTGACACTAAGCAATATATTGAATTAACACTTAGCTATTTGCTGTCAACAACACATTAATGACCAGTTGGTGTTTAATTAGGGTGAATTAACTCATGCCTTATTATGCCTAATGGGCAGTTAAGTGCAAGAGGGGATCCACACAGCTGTCATTTAGAGAAAAAGATGCCATCACTGCTCATGGTGTATCCTGTAATATCAAAACAAATTAACCTTAAAAATGTAGGTGTATTTATTGAAAATGAGAATGAGTAGAATTCTCACTTATTGGCAGTTTAAACACCTCCTCTGCTCCTCAGCAGAGGGGCAGGGGAAGTGAATGTTTTAAAAAGACTGCAATAGATAATCACTGATACATAACTTTAAACAAAAATAGAACAGAAATGTTATTTTCTTTAGTTTCTCTTAAAAGACTAGCCAAGAAACCACCCACAAATGAATCCGTGCATTCGGCTACAGTCTCTTGATTGGCACTTCTAGTTCTGACAAATCAAAGGAAATATGTATTAAAAAGTAAGTAATTTTAGCACCTCAATGATAATTTCCCAAATACTTCTCCTATCCCTCTGCTAAGATGCAGGGGAAGTTTTCAATTTGCTAATATCCCAAATTGGCTCATTTAATGATACTGGCAGGATATGATAAATTAAAGGACTATTTTAAAATTGTAACTACAATGGTTATTATCTGGTTTGTTGTAACTGAAAAAAAACCTTTTCACAAGGAACTTCCCAATTTGTTAGCCTCACCGGTTATGGCTGATGGAATAATATAATATAACATATCGTAATGTAGCACAGTCTATTGCAGGGATGGCAAAACTTTTTGCCACCGAATGCCCAAACTTGGCGGTGGCGGTGGCGGCAGTCAAGATTGGTGGCAGCGGGGGGGGGGAAAGGGGGCAAAGGCAGCAAGGGTAAGGGAAGGGTCAGGGTCAGGGTCCTTGTCGTCAGCGGTGGGAGGGGCAGGGATGGCAGCAGTAATGGCAGCAGAGGTGGAATTGGGTCGGTGGTGGCAGGGGCGATGGCGATGGGGGAGGGGGTGGTGGGGGTTGGGATCGGTGGCAGCGGGAGGTCAGGGGTGGGGCGAAGTCGAGGGCAGCAAGGGCGACGGGGTCAAGGTTAGCAGGGGTGGTGGCGGGAGGGGCAGGGATGGGGTTGGTCTTGGCAGCGGGGTTGGCAGAGGTGGGGTTAGGGGCGGCAGGGGTGGCAGCAAGGGCAATGGCAATGGTAGGGTTGGCCTGGCACCCGACATGCTCCCTGCCCCCCACTTCCCCCTCCACAAATTCCTCATGGCTGGTCCTGTGGAGGGGAAAGTGGGGGTTGGCAAGGAGCATGTCGGGTGCCAGGCAAAAGCTCTTTCCGTGCCACCTTTGGCACACGTGCCATAGGTTCGCCATCCCTGGTCTATTGTATGTGAGACCAGAAAATGGCAGTGGGGAGGGGAAGAGAGACAGTACTTTGACTTATCCAGTCAAAGCTGGATTCACATATATTCACTGTCATACATGCAATGCAGACACTCTGTAGCTATCTGAAAGAAAAGGCAAGAAACATTTATTATGCCAGTCTAAGAAGTGATGCGCCACACACCCCCTGTGATACTTGGATGTAAAATTGTTGATTGATAAGCTGGATAGGGAATACAGTGGTGCCCCGACTTAAGAGCAGCTCAACTTAAGAGCAATTCGACTTAAGAGTGGAAAACTGTTGGCATTTTAACTGCCACCTTATAAATTTTAGATATGGTCTGCTCGATTTACAATTTTTTTTTTCATTTTTTGATTTTTTTAACTTATTTTTTCAATATTTTTAGATAGGTACCCCGACTTAAGAGTAGTTCGACTTAAGAGCATGCATTAGGAATGGATTAAATTCGTAACCTGAGGTACCACTGTACATTGAATCTAGTAAGTTTGATCTGAGCCCTTCCCAGGGTTCAGCAATCAGAGTTGTTAGGAGAGGTTCTTGGGGTTTCATTGGAGCTTCATCTAAGAAATGACACAGGGCATCTGCAATGCTGTTATCCAGCCCAGGGACAAACCTAGGTGAAAAAACTGATGTTAGCTGACAGGTGTGAGATGGTGGTTCAGTGCTCAAAAATATTCTAAGTGCAAAGAGACAAGAAGTTCTCAAAAATGAGGCTAAGTCAGTAAGTCAGGTCTTCAGCGCTGGTTTATTTAGCAAAAAGCATACAGGAATCAAAAAGAGACTTTACACTTAAAGGGTCTTTCTCATCAAGCGAGAGAAGACCCCGATTCCACCAAAATCCAGGGTTCTTATACAATCTCAGACCCTTGTCCACACCTTCAGCTGACCAGCCACACCTTCAGACACTACCCATTATTCACATCCCCCACCTAAGAACAGTAAAGTACATAAGCTCGTGCAACTTCCGCATTTTCTGCCAGTCTTAGTTTCCAACCCCCTTTCTTAACAGGTGTTTCCGCTGCTGGGCACTACCAGCCGTCAACAGGAAGCCACTGTGGTTTTGCTACACAGCTTTGTGCTCTTAATATACTCTTTAACTCTTTAATATACTCTGTAACATTACACAGTGATTACGTTACATTTTAAATACACAATGATCACTTATCCATACTACTTATTGATTACATATTTATTGATTAACCCTTCCACAGCTGACACAGGCATAGAAACACAAGCTGCCTCACTAACCTCATCGGTTGTTACAACCCAGAGACCTGTCAGTTGATTACTGTTACCATGACCCAGCTATCACACCAGAATCTAACCTGTTTGTTAGTGAATTCCTGGTGCTGCAGGGTCCCTGCTGCCACTAATGGGAATATCTTCGAGAAGGTGAGATCCCATACAATAGCCCAACTTTTCCACTTAGGTGGCCATCTTTAGGCATACCGAGCCTCACTGATGCATACCCCCAAAACTATGCCACCTGTCCATCAGATGGAATCTGGTGGGTGGTTCCAGGTTCCCATGATTGTTGCCAACTGGCTACCACATTAAATTTATCCTGGAAGGCTAGCCAGAGTAGTAAGTCTTTCATCATTCCCTTCATATCAGGTTAACGTGATACAGTGATGTAGTGACCTCACCCCCAAAGTGGCCCTTGCTAACCTTGCAGTAAAAGCCCTTCCTGGGGCCACCACCCTGCAGGCAAAGTTAAGATGGACCAAGTGTGCTTGGAGCTCCCTCAAGGTATACATTTTTTTCCTTCTAACAATGTCAGAAATTGCCCTCTCCAATCCCTCTAACTGCAGGAGGTGCAAAGCGCTTGCCATTGTGTCTAGCTGGATGCCCAGATAGTTCAGTGAAGTCACTGGTCCTTCCATTTTTTCATCCGCTAGGTGGACACTCTGCTCTGCTGTCAAGCTCTGAAAGAGGCTTAAGAGGTGAGCACATTCAACAACATGCAGCCCAACTGTAATATATTTTGTAGCAGATCCTTGTGTGAGGCACATGGCCCCCTTACCTGTGTAGCTAGCTGCTGGGAGGCCTGGACTGCTGGTTGACCAATCAGTGCAGTGCTCCCCTCCAGCTTGTGGGGTAGATGCCCCACAAGTAGCCAGCTGGCCTGTGTGTGAGTGGTTTAAGAGGCAGCAGCTGCTGTGGCCTCTGGCTGGGTGGCTGGCAACTTTTGTTTTGTATGTGTGTGCTCCCCTGGCCTCCCAAGGAGGGAGTGGTGAAGGTAGCATGCAGGGGGTTATTTAAATAACAAAACCAGAGAGGGAAGCAAGATGGAAGTGAGAAGTGTCCTGGCTCCCACCGAAGTGACCACCTTTTTTTGGTGATGCAACACCTTCCCCTTTATCGTTTATTCTTATTCTTCTTATTTTTTAATTTTTGATTATCAAAAATTGCATGGCCAGGGAGGAGGGCATTTGCGGCACAGCAGGGGTAAGCTAAACAGAACCAACAGGCCCTGTGCCCATGCCCCTGTAATAACCTATCATGAGTGTTCCTTCCTGTTGCGGGTATCAGATCTCAGATGCTGTTCCGTGAAGGCAGACACCATCCCAGTGACCACCGCTATTCTGGAGAGCAATGGGAAGATCAAAATCTTAAGGATTTTATGCATGGAATGAGTCCCAAGTGAGAAGTGGATTGCACGGTGTAAAAAGGTAAATGTGGTCATTTGTTTTGCTTTGGGTTGATCTTATTTTGTTTTCATATTTATTTTATTTTCAAAACAATAAAAAACAAAATACAAATAAAAAACAAACTGTCTGTCTGCACCTCCTCTGCAGCCCACCTTCTTTCTATATTCTAACTTTTATTTTCTGCTCTTATATAAGCATACATTGTAGCATCATTGTGTGACCTACTTTAGAACAAGTTCCGACGATTGCCCAGTAATTGAAGTGCAGTGTTTAAAAGGGAGTCTTCAAAGGTCATTTCTAGGCAGATAATTGTGGGGGGAAACGACAAAGGGAGGCAATAGTAAGCAGAACTCAGCAGGGAAACAGATAAAAACCACTGATTCTTGAAGGAGAAGAAAAAGCAGCAGGCGCCAAATATAGACAGCACAATAGGTTTCAGAAAGAGCCAATGGTGTAGACGTGGTTCTGATTGTTAAAACAGGTACCCAGGGGCACATATGTGTTGTGAAGCAGTAAATACCCCCATATTAAACCCTGAAAACACAGGGGATAGGAAGGAAGAAATGATAGCAAGAAAGCTCTAGTGCCATTTGGGTGCCTATATTTAAAATTTCCTGAAGCTATCAGTCCTAGATTACCTTAAAGGGACACTGTGCTTTGTGCTTTATAAAATCATACTCAGTGCTCAGTTGTTGAATATGACAGAGCTTGCTTGAATACTACACTTTGGGAACTTTAGTGGGTTTTCGTACATTCATGGGAGAATGCTCCAGAACAACCCTTCTCAACCTTCTTTTTGGTCATGAACATAAGCCCAAAATGAAAAAAAAAACACCAAAAAGACTGATTCAGGATTGTAGTCACATAACAACCCTGTAATTTGGAGTGTGAAGAACTATATCCCGTTCTGTGCCCCCCTTCAAATATACTACACCCCCCCCATGAGAATGGCTATTCTAGAAGATCAGGAGACTGCAAGTGCACTTCTGTCTTGTGGGAAGTTATATTTAGAAACTTTTAATTTGTTTCATTATTCATTATTCATTTAGTTAGCTAAAGTGGGCAGTTAGGATATCACTTAGGATAAAGGTTCTGTTCTTGGCTTGCACCCCAAATGTGTGTGTGTGCAAGCAAATTGAAGTTGGGAAAATAGAAAATAAATGGTAGTATATAATATATTTTTAAAATAAATCCACACCTCCCACTCCCAGTCGAACCTCCCCCCTTTATCCAATACCAGAAAAAAATCCTCACAAACTGCCAGAGAAGAAATAAAGAATAAACTGCTATTCCCTTCAGCAGACAAAGCTGCAGGGAATCAAAGAAATTATTTTCTAAATTCAATTCCCTGCCTGCCTGCCTAACTTAAATCCTAAAGCCTCCAGCCTCCCTCCTCAATCTCGATCGGATCACACCAGCACCAGCAGCCAGCCCTCCTCCCTCAACCACATCCATACACCCGACTGCGATTTCTGGAAGGTGCCTTGGCTTTTTATGCCCTCCGAGATATCCAGAAGTGTCAGTCAAAAACCTGGAGATGCCATTGGTGGAATGGTTCAAACAATTTGCATGGTCCCATCCCATGCCCAGCCCAAATGGGCAGGTTTAAAATAAAATAAAATAAAATAAAATCAATACGTTTTATTGCTATAAAAAACCCACTGCTGCTACTATTAAAATTCAGGCATTTATAATAAATAAATTTCACATGTTTCTGTGGTGATTTGGTGTGTTTTTTTACCACGATTTCAAAAAAAAAAAATTGTGGTTGCCATTTTGGATCCCCCCCCACCGCAGGGCATGCAGCGAGACAGACGACGAGGATGCCCCCAGCCTGGTGCAAGCAGCCCAGGACAGGAGAAGAGGGGGTAAAGGCCGGGGACCCCCCAGAAACCACCCCTCTGGTAGGTGGCAAAGCCTCAGGCAGGCATATTTTCGCCTGCTTTTTTTGCCAGGAGTTTTTAAAAAAAACTTTTAAAAACTTTTTCTGTGCTTTGCATCACGCGATCGCCGTGATGCCACAAATGGAAATGAAAAACCCGACCAAATTTTTCTTTTTTCGGTTCGAGTTCGATTTCTGACGGCTTAATTATCGTTACTGTTTCCGTTACGTAACGGAAACGATAACCGAAAACGGAAACGACAATTTCGCCGAGTCATGCCCATTTCTAATAGAGAGTTAAAATAACTAAGGGCAATGTAAAAAAATTCCAATGCATACTGTGCTTTAAAAACAAAGTTCGAATAACTGCCAACTAAAAGCCACTGCAAAACAATCAGCCAGCTGTCCATCCCAGTCACAATGTAAGGTCAATGTACAATATCATTGCCTCACTAAAGGAATCTTTCATAGTTAGCTGGCACGTGTGTGTGTGTGTGTGTGTGTGTGTGTGTGTGTGTGTGTGTGTGTGTAGCAATTGCTATGGAAATAAAAAACTTCAAGGAAAAAAATTCAAGGAGTTTCCTTCATAGATGCAAACTGGTACATGGTTGGCCTGACTGGGACAGAATATTTTTAGTAGCTTTCTTCTGTGTCTAGATATGCAAAAGACTAAAGATTACTCAGAGCTAAAATGACTTTTTACTTTTCAATGAAGTATTTCAAATATCTATTTTCTTTTTAAGTGTGTCTTTTTGGGATATACGCTTCTGTATTTTTAGAATGAGTTCACAATATCCTTTTTGGTACAGTAACCCCCACCATTCGCCCGAGGCTTCTTGGAGGAGTGCAGAAGGAGGTGCGGAGCGACCCGATCACCCCCCGCACCCCCCCAAGGCCCCAAGGCTTCTTGGAGGAGCACGGGGGCGGTGCGGAGTGACCCAATTGCTCCCCGCCGCCCCCACATGGCCCCGAGGTCTAGGTACTGCGATGCCACGATGTAGTGGGACCGCAGTACCTGAACTGCGAAATGGTGTGGGTGACTGTATTTTTATTGTACCTTTAATTGTGAACTGATATCTGACTTGATCATTTCTCTGCAATTTAAGCTTAGCGAATGGGTTCTCTTAGCTGTAAGAATGAAATTGCATGCAACTTCTCAAATAGTAATTGGTTTTCAACAACTTTGAAACATTCTTATGCTTATGGAACATAGAAGGAATGTCAATGAATACCTGTAAAGCCTGTAGAAATAGACACTGACTTCTTGGTCCAGATGATGATGTCCAGGCTTTAAATCATTGAAGAGTTGGGAACTCTTTTGCCTACAAGAAATGTTCATCAAATTAAGGTCTGCTTTTGGAGGTTTTCAGGTCAGCCAACTGGCTGATGTTGTTCCTCCCTTTCATTTAGGGCTCAGGTCTGTTGGGTTCACTTGCTCTTGTTTTAGACCAATGATTCCCAACCTTGGGTCCCCAGATGTTCTTGGACTAAAACTCTCAGAAACCTTCACCACTAGCTGTGTTGACTGGGATTTCTGGGAATTGCAGTTCAAGAACATCTGGTGATCCAAGGTTGGGAACCACTGCTTTGACGGTGCTGAGAAAGAGGCTGTAGTTTAAGGTATCAGAAAGAAAGTGCTAAGGACACTTGTGCTTTTAGTTGATGTTTTAAAAACTATTCCATGCAGTCTATAGCACCTAAGGAAACAAGAATTTTGTTCCACTTTCCAGCAGCTGCCTCAGTAAGAATCATAATACTGTACATTAGTCATGGGAACAGAGCAAGTTACTTGTATAGATTGGGTAATGGTGACTATACAGTGGAACCTTGACTTACGTCATTAATCCGTTCCAGTGGTCTAGACTTAAGTCAAACATTGACTTAAGTCAAACAAACGTTTCCCATAGAAAGTAATGGGAAAGCGGATTAATCCGTTCCAGATGATGAAAAAGACCCCCGAAAACAGCAATTTAACACAAATTTGACTGGGATAGGAGATTCCTTCTGGGGATGTAAATGAAATGTCTCTTCAAAGAGAGGAGGAGGCAGTGGAATTATAGTCCACAAGTTATACGCCTCCACTTTTTAATGTTCGTAGCAACAATGTCTAACATTTAAGTTTTACTGATTTTTAACCTGACGTTCCAAGTTCTGAACAACTCTATGCTTATCATTAGAGTCCCACAACTTTACAGCTCCCCAACTAAAATGCTTCTATTGTGGACCAGATTTTTTACAAGACTGAGCCGACTGTCTAACCAGAGAGGCCAGCCCCAAGCTCCTGGCCCTTCTTCTCCTCCGGCAGCAGTGGAGGCTTTGGTGAGGCCGAGGACCAGCTCCAGGTGCTCAGAGCTGGCCTTGCCAAAGCCGCCGCTGCCAGAGGAGGGGAAGAAGGCAGGAGCAGTTTGAAGGCGGCAGCCGCGATGCTGGGTTGTGGCTGCTGCCCAATTCCGGTGCCTTGCGCCGGGGCTCCGAGATGTAAGTCAAAGCCTGCGACTCAAGCCAAACAGGCCCCTTCTTGCTGCAAGTCAAATATGATGCAAGTCAAGCAGTATGTAAGTCAAGGTTCCACTGTAATAGCTTCTTGCCAGCCCCAAGTAAGGAGCAGTGGAATTAGTTACTTTTCAAGAAAACAATACAGTTCCAAGCTGTGGACTAATATAAGAGCTTTCTAAAAGTATCTTTAAAGGCTTTTTGAAGGAGAATCAGAGCACATATAACTATTTTCTTCTCTTTTACTGTATGTGAAAATGGTTGCCTGGCTGGCTGCTTCCTGTAGGTTAAAAGATGCCTTTTCCACACCTGAGTCAATAATGTATGCTCTTTGCTAGCAAGAGCCTTTGTCTCATACTCATGTTTCTTGCTACTTGGAGGCATTCCGTTGCAGTTGACGGAGTGTTTTGGGCAGCTTTAGAAAGCCAGTGTTAGCTCTGCAAACTAATTGTTGCCAGCTGAAAGTTTACCCGCCCCTGCCTCCCAAAGGCAGGGATTTTTGTTGGTATTGAAGCAGAAATTGTCTGTTCTCCAAAAATTGGAAAGCTGGCCCTGTCCAGGGTAAGAATATAGCTTCAGGCAAAAGATAATTTAGATGGTAATAAGTATGTGCGCACACAGTGAAATGTATTTTAAGAAAAACACAAAACGATGCTTCTTTGAATGTCACACCATATTTAAGTGTCCATTGCTGTCACCTTTTCCAGAATCCATCCCCAAATCCCTGTAGGCTAATAAAGTATTTTTACACCACCCTTTTCCCAGTTACAAATTGACTACGCTGTTTGGGCAGTCCTCTGCTTTGAGGTTGCTACCTCTATATGGAAATTTTATCTGTCAGAGGAGCTTTGCGTTTTTAAAAATTACGATGATGAGGTCACATCATAAACTAGCATAGGAGCAATAATCATGGTGTGTGGAGGTGGGTGGGATGCAAGGAAGGGAGGGAATCCCCCCCCCCCCAATATTGGTCAGAAGATGAGGACAGATCATTTTAAGTGACGGATTTATGAAGTTAGATCTTTAGATGTCTTGTAGAAGCCTTAATTGGTCAATGCATCTAATCAGCCTTCTCTTACTTTTTAAGTAACATAACTTGTAAGAAAATATGCACAGGCTGCATACTGATATAACTATGGATGGAAGGCAGGAAGCATGCCATATCAATTCTGTATGAACGTCCAACACGAGATCAGTGGAAATCTGAAAGCACTGTTCAGACTAAATAAAAAAGGGACCAATATGGAAATAAGTAATATAAGGAAAGAGTAAGTAAAGAGTAAAATAAACCATTAAGTATAATCAAGAAATACATTGGATGAGGAAAAGTGAAAAGTACGGAGTGGAAGAGATGGGGAAATAAGTAGCAAATTTGAAAATAGCTAAAATAATAGAATACATGCACAGAAAGATCAAGTTCATTGCTTGACACTCCACTTTATGATTCAACCCCATCCTTCTACATGTACATATCCCGCTTCCGAAAACGAGTGCCCAAAGTACAAAATGGCCTGTGATGCTATAGAAATTGCCCTTCTCTGTTCCTCACATTGTTTTTGCTGCAGAAAATCATATCACTTTGAGTGAACATCGGTTCTGGATTCCCCCCCCCCCAAGATGCACACCAATATTTGTCCAATGTCATAATTTAGCTCTTGAACACTGAAAATATAATTTTAGCCTACTCTTGTTTGGTTGCCAGGTCTTGTTAGGGGTTGTGTTAGAGAAACAGGAGCATTATTCACTCATGGTGGAAATGGGAGTGGGAATTGGCAGGGATTATACATACCTTGGGGACACTGCATGAACCAATACTTCATGCTGTTAGCTATTAATGCAAATCATTGGCAACTACAGTTCCGGCTGTGTTTGCAGCTGTAGGTGCCTGGTGTGTGAGCCTCAAGAGTGTCCCAAATGATCTTAGCCTGTCAGCCTCTGCTAGTTATGACATTGATTGGCTGGAAAGAATGCATGAATCAGCCTGGGAGCAACACTTATGTCAAGATTATCCCTCTATCTAGCCGCCCCACTGTCAAGAATAGCGTTTTTATACAGCCCTGTCTGCCACTGAAATATAATTCACCAGAACTCTTGATGTCTTGGATTCTATCTTCTCTGATACAGCTTGGAAAACTTGCTTTTTGGACTACATTGGCCATGCTGCTTAGGGGATTCTGAGGGGGTTTCAAGCAATTTTATGTGCACCATTTTATAAAAGAGAAGTAGGAAGAAGAAGCAGGAACCTGCTAGCAGATTAAGAGTGAAATACAGTGGACCCTTGTACTGTATAACAAACAGTTTGTATAACATAAAATCTGTACAACATAAAAAATTCTGGAGATAGGGCGAATCCGTACAACATAAAAATGAGATTACTCCATTTTCATAATTAGGGATTACTCCATTTTCAATGCATTCCTATCAGAATTTTGTATAAAGGAAAATTTCCTTAACAGAATTCCATTTGAAACAAATTAATTCCTTTATACAAGGTACCACTGTAATGCCAAATTTATTGGACTGTTCTCGCAAGTGTCTTCAATACCAGGGCATCCAAAAAGACCCCAACTTTTTTAAATTAGGACATTTGCAGCAATTCTGGATCTAGAGGTCATCAGGGTTACCCAAAGTGTTGGATCTGCATGACACTCTTGGAGGACCAACAAGGTTATCATGTTTGTTACAGGGGCAGAACTTGACTTGTCTGAATTATACATTGCAGACTGACCATCTACACAAGAGATAATCCTATAACTGTTGCAAAAGACTGAATGTCACAATAAAAACTTTTCATATCACATGCAGTTTGTACATCAGCCTTTGCCCACTCACCCCCCACGGTGGAATAAAGAGATGAGACCCCAGATTTGGGATTAACGTGGACCACACTTTATTAGAACTTCAACCAGAAATGACTTGCAATGCTAAAATCAGGAGGGGTCAGCTGTAGTGCGGATTATTGGTCGGAACCCCGAGGTCTCTCAGGACCCTCCAACCATTCAGCTTTTGGGTGAATCATAACCCCCCTGGGAGTGCAGTCCTCAAGACAGTGCCCTTGAGGCCAGTAATCTCCGTGCCCAAACCCCTGTCTCAGTGACTCTTGGCCCAACAGGGCATCCCATTGCAGCCTTCCCCGACACTGTAATCTCCTGATATGCAGTGTCCTGAGGTTGGATGGTCTAGGATCAGCCTTGCTACAGCCCATGCCACCCAACCAGGCGGGATATTTCCTCCACCAGGCCCCTCCTGATATCACCCAGGAAAACATCCAGACCTTCATCCAACAGGTGCACCCCATCTTTCCAGAACAACCACTCCTCCACCTTTATCTCTGGGTGGCCCACAACAGATCCAAGCTGTGCCAAGATGGCCCATCAGACCTCCCTGTTAACCCCCCTGTGAGAATGGTTAATACAGCATGCTTCACAATCCACTCTCCACTTACATCTTGGATGATGGTAGACCAAATGATTTGAGCCCTGGGATACAAGGGTTTCCATGTGCTCAGGTCCCTAATAATCTCCAATATCAATGACTTACCTGACTGATGCATCAAATCATTTCCCCCATGGTGTATAACTAATATATTGGGAGTTCTGTCATAGGCCTCCATTGAGGTGGTGTGCAAAAATTCGAATAACCTCATCCCTGTCTTTCCCCCATTTGCACACAGCAGCAGCCCCCAACCCCAAATTGCAGCCCCAGTTGGACCTAGCCACATACTTTCCAGCCCAATAAATGAAACTGTGCCCCAGGAAAAGAACCCCAACGGGAACTGCTGCGCCCTACACCTGCATTGAAACAAAAACAGAACGGTTAACCATTTGGTAAATCCCTCACATACACTGCATAGCTTTGAGAGATCCACCTCCCCAGCCACCGAATGTCCTTGGGCCTACAGTCCAGGGCTGCCACCACAGAGGCTGCACCAATGTGAAAAGAATGGGAGCAAAATTGTCACCCACCAACCCAAGTTGCTCCAGAGCCTGCCCCGTCAATTTAACTGGAACCTTATCAGCAGCGAGCCATCCTCATGCTATAGCAGGTAACCTTCCACACTTTCCCTTAACCCCATTTAACTACATACTGCCTAACTGGGCAAATGGCATCCCTAGAACATTTATAACACTATTTGAGCACTCCATGCCTACTGATCCATCTTTGACTTCCTAACACAAATCGTTACCCGCTCACACTCCAGACACAAATCCGACATCTGCAATGCTGCCCTCAAACAATCTTCCCTACCTGAAGCAACCAGCTCACTGATCCTAGGTATGTGAGGGCTCACCTATCCTAGACTACCCACTCCCCCAGAAAAACACTCCCACACCCTTATTCAGCCCAGGGAGGAAGGGTTAGGGAGGGCCAGCAGCCCGCTCCACGGAGTGAACCCAACCACCATCACTGCCCTCCACTAAAAACCTCCATGCTCCGACCCTCCCCAGAACACTCCTGAGATGCAAAGGGCTATGCACCATTGCTGCCCACCCTCACACACCCTAACCACCCCCAGCCACCACACCAGCAAGCCCGCTCCCACTGGGCCCGACACTAAGCTGGGTGAGTCCGGGTCATAACATGGTGCTGAGCCCTCAACAAAATGTCAGGCACCACGAAACAGCCGTCCAAACCTCTTCCACGTTGAAAGAACACCAAAGGAAGAGGCTGGTGATGGGGAGGAGTCATGTTATATCCCAGACCTCCTCCCTCCTTCCATCCGGGGCTGTGAGATCTCGCTGCTTGATCTCATGCTCTCATCCACCTGGGGAGGCAAAACAACTTACTCCTCCAAATGGACCTTCGCTTGAGTCACCCTTTGCTGTTTTGAGATTAATTTTCTGGCTTAAACTTGGACATTGTTTGCAAGCCTAATATGAATGTCTGCTTGAACTATACCTTCAACAACTAACATGATATCCGATAGAATAATGCCTACTGTGCAGCTGTATGTTGTGGAGACTTCAGTTAAATATAACAATGTTTTGTTTTGCCTAAAAGATAGAATCAGTTTCTCCAGATCAAAATTAGAGGCCAAGTTGAGCTCATTCAGAAATTTGAATTTCATCTGGGCTTTCTCTTTGAAATCATTCAAAAGTCTAACTCATGATAAGGGGAAAGAAAATCATTCAAGGTTCTTGTACAGATGACAATAATCACAGCAATAAATCAAAGGAACTAGCATCAAAGGATCATTGACATGAATATAACCAGGCATGTCATGTGATCTAAAAAAATGGAGAGCTATAAACTTTGGTAAGGTAATTAATTTGAAGCAGAAAAAAACAAAGCAGGTTTTATTATGTATTCTACATTACAACGACTCTTTAAAAAGTTTAACAATATATTTGAGTTCTTTTCCTATATTTTAGAAACATCAGTTTTCCCATGTTCACTAAACCAGAGAGAACAAGCAGATGAAATGAAAAATACTTGTAGGTGTAACTATATTTCAAAGTCTGTTCTAACCTCTGTATTGCCTTTGCTTTTTGCCCCTCTGTGAAAACAGGTTTGATGTTCAACCAGTTTAATGTCCCATTAAAGATACAAATTGGAGTCCCACCAGTTGAACACATCCCAGAGAGCCTTAAGGGTATTATAGCCGAGTTTCAATTTTTCATTTTGTCAGCTACATGCTCTACATTTATTAACACAATGGAACTTTTGCTGAGCTGCAGTGAACTATGTTCACCCTTCAGGCGCACAAGCACCTCAAAGCCCAAGGGCTTTCGCTCACAAGCTGTCTATTGTTTTGTCTGGGAAGGTTTGCTTATTGTTATAAACCTACGTGTATGCAACAGGCTCAGAGCGAAGGGGTTAGCTGGAAGAAAATCTGAAACGTATCGACACTGAACTGGTGGAAGATAAATGCATGTGAAAGTAAAGAAGTCTGTAGCTGCTTCTTTTGCTATCTGAGGGGGGTATACCTCAACAACAGAGCCAGCGGTGTTTTGCAAACAGACATTCCAGGTGGCATGTTCAATTTAACTGATATGACAGAGCAGTGCTGGGAAAGGCATTTGCCTGAGAGCCTTCTGTGCTGCCGCTGGCTGGATACATAGCAAAGAACTGTCAGAGAATTTATCCCAATAATAATGATTGTTTGCTGTAAAGTCAGTTTTGACTTAGCGCAACCCCTTCTGGGTTTTCTGGACATACAGTGCTCAAAAGTAGTTTGGTTTACTATTCCTATCTTCGGGAACTGTGCAGCTTGCTCATCTCTTTTTCACTCCTTACTCCCTGCTGCAAATTTGTCTTTCAACAGATAACAATGGATGATACTTCACGTCCATCTCATCGCTGTTCGCGGTCCCGCTGGGGACCAGTACGAACAAATGTAACCGCACGTCCATTGTGGGGCGAGGGCAGTTCGTTCCGACCACGCCTCCTGAACTGCAATCTAAGCGGGATGAGAGATTCCCCTCCCTGGCCTCGGGAATCTCCTCATCTCACCTCTCATTCTGATACGAGTGCCCGTGAGGTAAGTCTCCTCACGCAACGTGCCATTCTCCATCTAGTGACAGGAGTGCAAAGTGCCATTCGCCAGTACATTCCCTATGGAGTCAGCAATGCAGTGCAGAAAGATTAAAAGACAAATGCCTCAAACTTAGCTCCATAATGCATTGAAGGCAAGGCTTCGGAGAATCGAAACATCGAAAAATGGAAGGTCGGGCTGAAAAAAAATGGGGAACAAAGGCATGGAATTTCACATCTCATCACGGAATGAGGACGTGCGGAAACAGTCATGCCGGTATCATCATGGTGGGGGTGTACATATTACCGCTGCCCCTTCTACCATGATGTTGTGATGAAAAGAGGTCTCTTTTTCCTCACCTTCAGTGAGACATAGAACTTTTTCCTTCCTTTCCAGCTCAAGCTCTTTATAATTTGCAGTCAGACATAGAACTTTTTCTTTCCTTTACAGCTCAATCTCTTTATAATTTGCATAGCACATCTGTTTTCTTCGAGAATCAATGCACACACATGCACACACATGCATGTGTGCAAACACAAACACACACACACACACACACACACACACACACACACACACACACACACACAGAGAGAGAGAGAGAGAGAGAGAGAGAGAGAGAGAGAGAGAGCAGAAGGACCAGTTTCTTTGCGCATCTCAAGTAATGCTTCAAATCCATATTCTTCTTCTTTCTCTTAGCGTCTGTCCCACCTGGTGGTGGTGCTGGTGTCTAGAGATGGGCAGGAATAGAAAAAATGACATTTCAGTTTTCCATTTTTTGTTGCGGGTCCGTTTTGGTTCATTTTCATATTTTTGTGAATTTTTTGAAAAAATTTCATTTCATTTTTTCGTTTTTCATTTTTACCTGACTTAAAGCATTCCTGCGTGTGGATGTCATCCAACGCCCCAGACTAGAGGGAAAACACTAAAAAAAATGATGCTGGCAGAGACACAGTATAGACTAGGTATGCAGGGAGGGTGCAAAGGCAGTGGCGGGCATTGCCCAGGGTGTAAGGCAGCCACAGAGTGACTGCACTGTGGGGTATGGGAGGGTACTCACTGAGAGGTACGCACACACACAGGGAGGCTGCAAGAGAAATCTCTTCTTTCTCTCCCCTAAGAGCCAGGCTGCAGCCAGCAGGAACACAGAGACACACACCTGCCTGGATGGCCTAAAGTAACAAGTCACAGAGACAGCAATCCCACCCTAACTCCCACTGCAGACTGCAAGGAGGACGGGGGCTGCCAAAGCTTTTTATGCCCTCTGTGGCTGCCACACCTACTCAGTCTGCAACCTGGGCATGCTGTTGGTTGAAATTGTCCAAGAATTTACATGATCCCATCACATGGCTTGCATCCATCTTGTGGCTGGAATCCATTTTGTGTCATCCTTAAAGGGAAAATACATCGTGATGGGAGAAAGACAAAATCAAACGTTTTAAGGACCATCACCTCCTGGTAGGTAATAATTTCAAATAATTATTGCTGCATTTTTACGGATGTCCAGGGCATTTTAATACCCAAGAAATCAATATTAGGCATCTGGGAGCCATTTTGGGTCAATGTCCCCTAACTCTCCTTAAAGGAAAAAAAAATACAGCAATCTGAGAAAAGACATAAATGCACGTTTTAAGGACCCCAATCCCCCTGGTAGGTATTATCAGGCAGAATAAATAATTATTGCTGGGTTTTTACAGATATTCAGGATGGTTTTTAACATTTAAAAACAGCTCATTTCATTGCATGTTGCCATTAACGAAAACGAAATGTAACAAATCTAATTTTTGTGGTTATGTTCGGTTCGTTCCAATTTCATCACAATTTTTGTTATTCATTTCGTTACATAATGAAATGAATAACGAATAACAGAACGAAAAGTTCTTTCATTTTGTGCCCATCTCTAGTGGTGTCTGCTGTTCTGATTTTTGTCTTCCATTTTTCACAGTCGTGGGCTTGGTTTGGGTGAACCCAGGACAACTTCATGTCATTGTCAAGGGTGAATCATGGACATGGACTTTTATGTCATGGAGTCAATGGGCAACAATGCAAATGAGACTGTCTCAGCCCCTTATTTGTCAATGTAGTTGCACCCTCTGTGTGCTTGGGATGTCTCAAATTAAGTATTGAGCCTGTGCTCATTTTTTCTCACATCTGAGAACTTCTCACACAGAGTTCTACCTTGACATTTGGAACATTCAAATCAAATTCATGGGTTTGACATGTGCATGAAAAAAATGAAATTACATTAAATGCCACTGGACAAATAGTTGGTTGGACTTAATTACAAGGGCAAACAGTTCAGGTCCTGAATGGCACCACTTTGCTGTCTCCAATAAAAGTGAGTAGGCAAAATATGAGAATAAGAAAAGACCAGGAATACCTATCACCCCATCCTCTAAAATTAGTCCTCCCTCTCTCTGAATCCCTAACTCATATTATTAACCCTGGCCTGCTGAGGCTCAAGTGAATTCTGTTATTCCCAATGACTAAGCTATGTGCACGTATGCAGAGGAATATTTCATCTCTTGGTGTGCAGGATGGTTTTTTTTTTTTACTGGTCATCTTCCTCCAATATAGAGTCTGTTTGTTTTTCAATTTGTTCATGAAGAGAAATGAGCCAAGAGACAATCCGGTGAACTGCTGAAAGAACCCAAAACAAATGTCTCCAAATTATGAGAAGTGTAGTTTCTGATGTGATGCATTCTACGCTACCAAGACCTCGGCCCTTGTTCTGGGTCTCCTGCACCAGGTACTTTGGTACACCCATTTTATTTTATTTTATTTGTTTGCTTGCTTTATTTCCAGGCCTTCTTTCTCCCTATAAGGGCAGCAGCACAACCTCAGGGTGAGATCCCTGTGAAAAGTTAAAATGGTGGTCTGTGCTCCCTAGTGCTGCTTCTGCCACTGCTTCCTACCTACGGCCAGAGCCCATCGCGAGAGAGCCCATGGAGTCAACTCAGTTACTGTCATGGTTGTGTCTGGATAATAGGAAAATGCATTGCATTACACTCCATTATCCACACCTGACAAAGAGAGAAGAGCAAAGAAGAGGCAGCATAAGTACTGTATCAGGTCTCCTCCATTTCCTACAACCCTGCATTGTGCATAATGTGATACTCACAGAAGACAATGAAGTGTTGCTTCATATTTGTACTTCAAATCTCGCAGGCAATTTCTCAAGTCCCGTGAAGTCATTAATGCCAGTGTGCATTTAAAACTGCTATTTATACAGATACAGCCACCATTTTTCACAGTAGTAAATTTCCAACAAACGCAGGCTACAAACTATATTCATATATTTAGCCCTCCTCTCCTTGAGCAGCATGTCATTGCTGGCTGTTGAAAAAGGTGAATCTGAACGATCTAAAGGATGATATATTTTCATCTTGTGACGAAACCGAAGTAAATGTTGAAGAGAGTAACTTCACATTTATCTACCTATATACTTGAGTATGTTGACCCAAGTATAAGTTGAGGCCCCTAATTTAACCCCAAAAAACTGGGGAAGCTTATTGACTCGAGTATAAGTTTAGGGTGGGAAATGCAGCAGGGCCTGGCAGCAATTCCTGGGGGAACGGTGTGTGGTGTTTAAGATGACTTTAGGCACCGACCCAAGCACTTGCCTCGGTGGCTAAAAATCATTTAAAACATTGTGCACTGCTCCCCCGTGATGCAGAGGGGGGGTCAGGAGAAGCGGTGCAAGATGTTTAAAATGACTTTTAGACACTGAACCAAGCACTTGCCTCAGTGGCTAAAAGTATTGACCCAAATATAAGTCAAGGGTCCCTTTTTTCAGCCCAAAATTAGGGCTGAAAAACTAGACTTATATTCAAGTATATACAATATCTATCTCTTTATCTGTTTATTTATTTGATTTTTATACCGTACCATCTGGCCAACGGTCACTCTGAGTGGTTCACAAAAATTAGAACATAAACAATACAATGGATAATAAAATTGAACAATATACAGTGTATAAAATGAAATAAAAACTAACCAATCAAACATAATTCAATCTGACAATGAAGAAAAAATAATAAATAAAATACATACATAAACAAAGGCAGATTAAAATATAAACCAGATCAGCGAGCTGGGTGAGATGACATACAGTGGTCAGGAAAAGCATATCTATATAGCCAAGTTTTAAGCTGTTTTTTTAAAAATTGTAACGTGGGGGCCAAACCAATCTCAGGGGGAAGCTGGTTCCAGACTACCAGGTTGGACAAATCAAGGAGAGGGTTGGTCCTCCCTCAGCATCCACCCAGGTCTGCACGATGAAAGCTAGGTCTGCCTTTTCATCCAGGATTAGGTCCTGGATGAGTTGGGACTTATTCGAGGCAGTCCTGGCATTCAGCAGCCTAGAATCATGAAAATACCACTTAGCCAGCTGTTTTAACAAGAACTCTACAAAATCTGCCATAACTCATTTTCAAAAGAAATAAAAGAAATAAAGTTATCTTGGATGTAAATAGCTGATGCTCATGTTCTGGTGTATGCTTCTTATGGTATCATTCTCTATGACAGTGTTTTTCAACCTTTTTGGGGCAAAGGCACACTTGTTTCATGAAAAAAATCACGAGGCACACCACCATTAGAAAATGTTAAAAAATTTAACTCTGTGCCTATATTGACTATATATAAGTAATTATCTTGAATAGGAATCAAATAAATCTATACCACCACCACCCATTAGTGTTGCCACCATAAAATACAGTAAAATTCAATCAACAATTTCTAGAACTACCCCCCCCCCCAATTAATAAAAAGGCACATCTGAAAACCTATTCGAATATCTCAGGGCAATATTCACACTAGAAGAAAGCACCTTTATATACTTCAGTCTTACACCAGCTTCCCAAAACCAGACAGGGACAGTGGCTGGTGCCGCAGCTCTGTAGGAAGTTTGCTCGGTAGCTCGTGCTGGCTTGTCTGGCCTCCTTGAGGACCACACTGATGATCAAGGACTGGGTGGGATTTTTGTAGGATTCTGCCCCCCCTCCTTCCCTGCAAATCCAGAACTGGAACTTAAGGGCATCATGCATCACCCGCCGCCTTGAGAAGACGGTGAGCCGACGGCAGGTGAGCCGATTTCCTCGGGAGTAAAGCGGGTGGAGAGAGCAGGATGCAAGAGACAGCCTGCTCGGGGCCAAATCCTCCTGCCCAAGGGTGATGGCGAGGGACAGAGGGGCGAGGGGGACGGAAAGGGATGAGGGGTGGGGTGGGCGTGGGTGGACTTTACCTCTCGTTCGCAAACTTCCCTCGGGCGGCGCTCCGCCTGCCCACTTTTCGCTGGAGACGTGGCGGCGGTGGCTGCTGCTGAAGCTTCTGCCTCTTGGAAATGGAGGCGGCCGCTTCCTCCACCTCGCGCTCCGCCGCGCCCAGGATGGGTCGGAAATGGGGCTCAAAGAGCCACCAGTCTGGAGTGTCCCGCCGGGAGGTGGCGGCCAAAGTCACCCGGGGGCTTCCTTTGGCCCCTCGCCAAGGCGGCTCGTCCTCGTTGTCGGAGTTGCCCACGAAGAGGTAGAGCAGGAGCAGCAGCGCCAGGCAGAGCGCCAGGGCCACCACTTTGCAGTAGAGTTTCATCGCGGCGCCCGGCAGCAGCAGCAGCAGCCTCAGCAGCCCCGGGAAGGAGGAGGAGGGGAAGGAGGAGCAGGAGGACAAGCCCGTGCCGCTGCTGCCACCTCGCCCCTTCTGCCCCCCATCGCCCTCCTCCCGCTGGCGGGCTTGCAATGCCACGCCACCCTGGACATTTGCAAGTGGCTTCCTCGATGCCCTGCAGGGGCACCGCGCACGTGCTAGGGAGGGGAAGCCGGCGCCACCTCACACCACCCCTCGCCCCGCGGTGGCCAAGAGGAAGGCGAGGGCGAGGGAGGGAAGGAAGGAGGAGCCCCGGGTGGGCAGGCGGGCAGGCAGCGGGAGAAGCCCCTACCATAAAGACCAGAATAGCTCCTTGCCCTACAATGGGGAAGCAAGCTCTTCATGCCTCCCTCCTTCTCCCTCCGGAGAATTTATCATTTAAATCAGTGTTTTTCAATTTTTCCAATGGCACACCAGGCAACATCTCGCGGCACACTAGTGTGCCGCGGAACAGTGGTTGAAAAACACTGCTCTATGACATAGAAGGACTTTACTCAACTTTTTTTTTAAAAAAAGAATGATGCAAGGAAATATCAATTTTGTACCAACTGTTTTTGCAATATGTACAATATTTGTATGGTCACCAAAAAAGAAAGGAAATGTCACTTCCCCTTCCTCAAACCCACCATCCCCAAATTTCTAAACATCACATGTCTCTGAGTCTGTAGTTCTTTGATTTCTCTGTATAGTAATAATATTTTTGACTGTTAATAGCACTTCTCCTGGCACTGAAAATACTACTGCATAATTATTTTTATCCAGATTCCCACCACACCCCCCGGGGGAAAAAAAAGAGGAAATATTTGCTGGCCAGAATCCTGCCGGTGTTGTGCAATTTTTCATGGTTAAATTGTGGCTAATTGATGTGGTGCTGGGATCTGTCTCAGTAGCATGCCTCTTAATATGCTGCTCATTCTGTGGCATCTTTTCAGTTAGCTACAGCAAGTTATGCAGACAGTAAGTGGATTTCAATTGCTAAATAAATGCACAGAATATGGTATATATTCTTTGTCAAGCTGGATCCCAAAAGAAAGATAATATTTCAATATTAAAAAAACTGATCACATTAAAGCTTTTACAGACTTATCTTTGCTGGACAAACTAATCAGGGTGCCCAATTAACAACACACACACTTATGGAACTTACATGAGCCTATGATATTTTATGGCTACAATCTACAGAGTGTTTTCTTCAGTCAGAAATGATTTTAGTTATCTGGGTTAGCAAGAGAGCCTAGTTTGCAAAATATGTTTAGAACCTTGGCAAATGTTATTAGCATTTAAAATATAAGGACTCTGTAGTTTGGAAACAAGACATCATATATATTTTGTTAACAAATTGGTGAGTTAGGTGCTTAAGATGAATCATTGAGAAACGTACATGAATTTACATTTTAAAAAGCTAGGGAATGGCAATTGATAAAGATACAGAAATGTTTTATGCGGGATCCTGGGTTTATTGTAGATCTCAAGCTGAATGCGAGCTAACCATGAAAAGTAATTATTCATTTGGGAGTTCAAGACTACAACTGAATAGCAGTAATCATTGTAGGTATATTGCATCCATTATATCTCTAAATGCAATCTGGTAGTGAAAATAATGCATTCCCCCCCCGACCATTGCTGAAACAGAATGCTGGTCTAGATTTTGGTCCCATTCAGGAGGGCTGTGTTACTCCTTATGTGCAATCTTGCCCTACATCCCTCAGCGAGTAGACAAGCCAGTGGTACATTGCTGAGTATGTTGAGAAACTATAGGCATAGGAAAATGCCATTAGTTCATGTACATAGATTATTCACATTTATGAATAATATTCAAGCATATACAGTATTTTCAGGGATGAAAGACAGAGGAGAGCTTATACCCAGCATCTTTTCTAATAGAAGTAAAGCTTTGGGAGCTGGCACCACTGCATAGAGAGAACACACATATGGCTTCTGCAGGATATGTTTAAGAGGTGTTGTGATCACACAAACCTCAGGGGTGGGTTTATAGCTCTCAAGTCCAACTCTCACTGAAGTCATCATCACATGATTCTTCCTTGTTATAATTTCAGTGTTTTGACCACTTCTGGGTTCATTGTGTGGGGCCATTGGAGGGGTGAACAGCCACAGGTGAATGGCATTGACAGGGGCGTATCTGGGGGGGGGAGAAGGGTACATCTGCCCCAGGTGCAGCAATCTGGGGGTGCCTGAAGGGGCAGCAGCAGGAGGAAGCAGTGCACCCTCCCACTGCCCAGCAGTCCTCCTTTCCCCTGAGGCTTGGTGACGGCACCGCCTCCTCTGCTGCATGGCAGGCAACCAGTGAAGCAGGCAGGCAGGCAGGAGCGCGGTGGCCATGGTGCCCTCCTCCTCCTCTTCCTTGCCTTAGTGGGAGATGTGTAAGACATTCATGCTACCATTCATGCACACACACACTCATGCATATACCCCATGCCCGCAGGGTTTGGCCCCTGTTGCTGGGTGGGTGCGATGTGGGTGTGGGGAGCTGCAGGAAAGATGCAAAAACGAATGTTGTCCCCAGATGCTCCAAATTCTGGCTATGCCTGTGGGCACTGAGGAAGAATGTTTTTGTGTGATTGCTGAGGCCCACATTTCATTCTTCATTTTGTCACCATTGCCTGAAAATGAAAACAAATGATATTGATTTAATTGAATAGCGTAAATGGAGCACTAGATAGAATAGAATCATGATGATTTGAAATTAAATTGTGTTACTATTTCACAGTCTACATATTTTGAATATCGTCATCTGTGTTTATGCAGTAGTAAAACATATTTTTTGAGGGCAATGTGGTAGTTGTTCTGAGATCTCCAATTCACTGAAGCGGTTTTACAGCTACTGCTACTACTTAATGATACACAACAGTTCAGTACATTAAGGAGATTTTTATTGACTTTAATTATAGATAAAGCAATCAGCAGGTAGTGGCAGAAGCAGAAATTGAGGTCACCAAGTACTGAATAGAAAAACACCTTACTTAGAATCGATAGTGTTATAAATGAGAACAGCAGCAAGATTATTCAATGATTTTTTAAAAAATCCAAAGAGAAAAATGCATCGGTCTTTGAGGAACAAATAATACATCTACTTAACAAGCAACAGATTACAGTACACGCTTTACAGATAACCTATTGCAGCTTGTATTCTTGGGAAAATGAGAAATATTTATTATGAGCACTGAATGCAACCAGCCAGATTCTGAGAAAGCTTTTCAGCAGCAAGAGCCACGACTCAGTGACGCTGGTTTGGAGACTGAAGGCCTAGGCATGTGCATGCACAGATACTGCCTCCAACCACCAACAATCTTCTTTCTACACTAGGAAGGTGACTATGACTCCTTATCAAGAGCAGCAATAGGAAAAGAGCATCCTGTATGTAATCAAGATTTGAGATTTTGGATTCGGCGCCACTGGGAGACGCGAGTTTAAACCGTGGCCAGGGGGCAAGATGTTTGCAGGCCGAATCTCCTCGATCTTCAGGTCATGTATATTTATTTTTTAAGTGGCAGCCGAAATGAAAACTCTGACATTATTCAGAGTAATACTGAGGGGGGCAAGCTTCATTAAAGTCCACACATGCACCTTTATAGGGAGGGGGAGGGGGTGTCGGTGCCGCCGCTCATCCCAACAAACAAGCATTGGAAAGGCAATTCAATATGCTCACCGTATTAAATCTGTTATAACCTACACACATCCAGTAATATCAAATACAGATATCTATTGCAGTATATCAAATGCCTACCTGATTCGATCAATACCATCTTTTTAAAAAATCAGCAGAAATGTTGGGGGCGAATGGACCATTGGTACTAAAGCACCCAATCACGCTAAGAAGAGAAGTTCTTCTGATCCCATGTCCAACAGGAAAACAGCATCCTGTATGTAATCAAGATGAGATTACTGGGAGAGCGAGTTTAGGGATGGGCCAGGGAACAAGATGTTTGCAACCGACTTCAGGTCATGTACTCCTTGTTTAAGTGGCAGCAAAAATGAAAACTCTGACATTATTCAGAGTAATACTGTTTCTTCATTAAAGTCCACACATGCACCTTTAGAGAAAATCCCAACGAACAAGCCACAATATGCTCACCACAAATCTGCAGCAGCACACATCCAGTAATATCAAATACAGATATGTATTGCAGTACATCAAATGCCTACCTGATTCGATCAATACCATCTTTTTAAAAAATCAGCAGAAATGTTATACCATTGGTACTAAAGCATGCAATACCTCTATCCCATGTCCCAGAAAGCTGCTTTTTAAAAAAGGTGCCTTTGCCTCTGCCTCGATCACGTGATCAAAGGAGTGCTTCCATTGTCCCAATGAACACACAGAGAAAACCCACCACCACTACCACAGCAGCAGCAAGAGGGAAGGAAAGTTTGGGATGGGAGGCACACACAAACATCTTTTCACCCCCCACCCCCTTGCACACACACACACACACACACACACACACACACACACACACTCTCTCTACACACACACACACACACATCACACTCCTCCCTACTTCTCTCCCTCCCTCTCCTTTGCTCTCTCCCTCCCTCCCTCCCTCCCTCCCTCCCTCTCATTTGCTCTCACCCTCACTCTCTCTGGGTCTCACCTTTTTAAAAAATACATAGAATAAGGAAAATCCCTGTCCACTTTTTTAAGCAGGCTGACTCCATGCATGGGGAATAAGTAGATAAGCAGCTTTTCGGGTCCTCACTTTCATTAATTCATTTTAAAAGGTGCTTCCTAACTGACGCAAAAAAGGACCCCCCCCGAGGTTGTTCCAGGAGACCTTGCTTCAGGGGTGTGTGGCTGAAGGTTTTTGTTTGTTTGTTTGTTTGTTTGTTTGTTTGTTTTTAGAAAAGCTGGCTGCTTTTTTTTCAGAGGATGCTTTTCAGGAACTAAGAAGCGATTTTTTGAGGTTGTGGAACAGGGCTCCAAGTCTGCAAAGTGCCAGGAGTATAGAATGCAACCATTCTATAGAAAGCTCCAATGTTTAAAATATCACCATAGTGACCATTCACAACTATGGAGACCAGTGATAAAACATTGTTGGTATGTTAATGTGACGCCTTTCTTGAGATAAAGGATACTGTTTTATCTGCTGCCTACATGTGTAGGACAAATTGTAATTATAAATTCCTGTTCAGCCCTTTCAAGCGGAAGTCCTATGATGTTTCTTTGATAAAGAAATATGACTTTAGAGAGTTTTGTGGTCAAATTTGACATTAAGTGCAAAGCTTATTCCCTATGATTAATCAGTCCCCCCCCCAACAGGATTTTCTCAAAGATATATACAGGTTTTGCAGGGATATTAGTTACCAGCTAGAAGCAACTGAATGTTATGTTAGACTAAATGATAGGTCTTGATAGGCCACCAATAAAAAATAAACTTAATTTATTTTGATGAATGTTATGTTGTTTGTTTTCCACATCCACAAGAAAGCCGCAGGGTTCCAGGCATTATCTGATGCGACTTTCTATGGATAAACGGAAACATATGCATTTCTAAATCTATGATAATTTGCACAACACAGAAGTGATTAGATCTGTCTGTTGTAAGAGTCACCAGATCTGGATCCAGCCCACTAAAACCAACAGTCTGTAACAAAAACCAAATGCCAGCATCGGGAAAAAATGAAGACTCATCTTTATCTTTGAATGTAGCTTCATTTTACAGCTATCAAACAATCAGATTCTGTTGCTAGAATTAGCATTATTCCCTTGAGCTGTAGGTTGGCAGATGCTTTATAGTACATTAATATGAAAAGAACTCCCATATGACATTCCACAATATTATGTATCTTTTGAAGTCAGCATTTCAAAAATTCTGGAGATGTCATCAGAAGCAGTTCATTAATTTGCGAGCACTCTGTGGGCCACACACTTATCCAGAGCAACATGTCTTTGTTTGTTTTCTTATGTGAATTTAGATAGGACATTCAGTTTTTAGTTGAACTTAAGGCTTCCATATTTAATCACTTATCACTTAGATTAATTGATTAAAATCCTTCTGCCTTTAAAACAAGGGTCCTGGGTTTTTCTGACAGGAGATGAATAAGTGTTATATATCAGGACTTCTAGAAACTGCATTTTGTTGTTCAGTTGTTAAGTCATATCTGACTCTTCATGACTCCATGGATCAGATCATGCCAGGCCCTCCCGTCTTCCACTATCTCCCGGAGACTGGTCAAGTTCATGTTAGTTGCATCAATGATACCATCCAAACATCTCATTTTCTGCCATCCCCTTCTCCTTCTGCCTTCAATCTTTCCCAACAAGAGGGACTTTTCCAAGGACACTTCTCTCCTCATGAGGTGGCCAAAGTATTGGAGTTTCAGCTTCAAAATCTGTCCTTCCAGTGAACATTCAGGGTTGATTTCTTTCAGGATGGATAAGTTTGATCTCCTTGCAATCCAGGGGACTGTCAGGAGTCTCCTCCAGCACCACAGCTCAAAAGCGTCAATTCTACAGCAATCAGCCTTCTTTATGGTCTAGCTCTCACTTCCATACATCACTACAATCATCCCCCATTTATTTGAGGGGGGGCTGTTAGGGACCCGATCCACGATAAAGAGAATGTGTTATGCAAAGGAGATGATTGCCACTGGGGAGTCCTGGCTAAAAAGGGGGAGGTTGCAAATGAGGTGATTGAAACTGAGGAATCCAAGCTGCAAATGGGGAGGGTTGCAAATGAGGTGATTGGGACTGTGGAATCCAAGCTGCAAAAGGGGAGAGTTGCAAACAAGGTGATTGGGACTGGGGGATCCAGACTGCAGAAGAGGCGGACAGAGGCTCAGTGAGAGAGACCTCACTGCAAACAAGGTGACTGGAACTGTGGAATCCCAGCTGCAGCAGGGGGCGGGAGTGGCTCCATCCAGGTAATTTCTCCCTAAATGAAAATGTGTGATATATATGTAGTGGGGACAACTGTATTTTGTGCATAAGACACATAGACATTTCCCCTTACTTTTAAGGGTGAGTATGTCTTATAGAATGAAAAATAGGGTAACTCAGAATATTCTTGCCATATCTTCTTAATGTTTTCTGCTTCTGTTAGGTCCCTACCATTTTTGTCCTTTATCATGCACATCTTCATATGAAATGTCCCTTTAATCTCTCCAATGTTCTGATAGGAACGGGTTAACATGCCTCAAAATCAAAATATATTATAAGTAGACCCAAATGAGCTCACAGGGTATAAGGCCAAATTGACCCAGCAAACTTGGCATCACAGCTGGGAACTTGGCACAACATCTCACACCCGTAGGCGTCAGTCTCTTACAGTACGGAATACAGGAGATAAGATAGCCCATCATCTAGGATTGTTGACATTACCTCATGGCACCAAAAGTGTCAGTTAGATAAGAATAACATCTGGCAGTTAGCCAGTTATAAGGAACCAACTTGAAACCAAACAAAATAGGATTAAGTCATTCTAGTGCTTGTAGCCAGATGGCCATTGGCCAATATAAACAAGATACGTGTATGCGTACTAAATACGTCAACACACCATGCAAAAGAGTATAAAAGACGACGGAAACCATCACTCCTTTGTCCAGAGAGCAGCAAGGCCGTCAGGCCATGCTGCGCTCGGATCCTAAGCTAACCCATTCTCTGTACTGTCTATGTTCTGTACTGTCTATGATGTATTTCTATTTGTCTTTAATAAACCTTTTGCTATATAACTAACTCAGTGTGGCAATTTTGATGAACCACCAATGGTGCATTGACAATTTATAATGGTGCATTGGCAATTTACAAAGAAAACCACCAATCCCAATTTTTAGATTAAATTTTATTCTTATCAGTTCTTGAACAGATCTCTAGTTTTCCTTTTCTATTGTTTTCCTCTCTTTCTTTGCACTGTTCATTCAAGAAGGCCTTCTTGTCGCTCCTTGCTAATCTTTGGATGTCTGCATTCAACTTTTTGTATTTTTCTCTTTCTCCTTTGCATTTTGCTTCCCTTCTCTCCTTCACTATTTGTAAGGCCTCGCTTGATAGCCCCTTTGCTTTCTTGCATTTCTTTTTCTTCAGGATGATTTTTGTTGCTGCCTCCGTTCCAATGTTACAAGTCTCTATCCATAATTCTTCAGGTGTTCTGTCCCCCAAATCTAGTTCCTTAAATCTATTGTTCACCTCCACTGTGTATTCATATACATTTGACTTAGGTTGTACCTAACTGGTCCAGTGACCTTCCCTACTTTCTTCAATTTAAGTCTGAATTTTGCTATAAGAAGCTCATGATCTGAGTCACAGTCAGCTCCAGGTTTTGTTTTTGCTGACTGTATAGAGCTCCTCCATCTTTGACTACAGGGAACATAATCAATTTGATTTCGATATTGACCATCTTGTGATGTCCATGTGTAAAGATGCCTCTTGTGTTGTTGGAAAAGAGTGTTTGCAATGACCAGCTTGTTCTCTTAAAAACCTCTGTTAGCCTCTGCCTTGCTTCATTTGGAACTCCAAGGCCAGACTTGCCAGTTATTCCTTTTATCATTTGACTCCCTACTTTAGCACTCCAATCCCCTATGATGATGAGATTCTTAGTTCTAGAAAGAGTTGTAAGTCTTCATAGAATAGGTGAATTTCAGCCTTTTCAGCATTGTCAGGTGGCGCATAAGCTTGGATTACTGTGATGTGAAAAGGTATTCCTTGAAATAGTACTGCAATCATTCTACCATTTTTGAGGTTGTATCCCAACACAGCTTTTCCCACTCTTTTGTTGACTATGAAGGCTACCCCATTTCTTCTATGGGATTCATGTCCCCAATAGTAAATATGATAGTTATCTGAATTGAATTTGCCCATTCCCTTTCATTTGAGTTCACTGATGCCCAAGATGTTGATGTTTCTTTTTGCCATCTCACATTTGACTACATCCAGCTTGCCCTGGTTACATAGTTCTTACAGGTACCTATGCAGTATATTTTCCTGTCTCTTCCAGGCATGCCCATCTGCTTCATTAGCTCTGGAACTACTTGAACTTGTGCTCTGCTCTTCCTCAGTAGCATGTTGGATGCTTTCTGACCTGAGAGACTCATATTATAGCATCATGTCTTTTATCCTTTTGTCATTGTCCATGGAGTTTTCTTAGAAGGGATACTGGAGTGGCTTGCCAATTCCTACTCCAGGAGAAACTAAGATATACACACCTATTAAAGGGTGTATTGACTTTAACTGGTTCATTGTTTATCTTACTGTTCTTTTGTGGTAATTTACATTTTATGGCTCTATGGTCAATATCTGGACAGGTCATAAATATCTTGATAGATAATAAGTAAAGAAGTGAACTGTGGCCTTTATTTAATCGTTTATTTATTACATCTTAATCACAGCTTTCCAATTCTGACTAAAAAGCCCCTAATGAATATCTTCTTGAACCTTAAGAGCCATGATCGAAGAAGGCAATGTTCTCTCTGAAAAGATTCAGAGCAATTTTTCCTGAGGAGACTCGGGGCAAATCAAGCATTTGTGAAAAAGAAAAGCAACAATAATTATAATTATCCAGTGACACTCATGGAGGAGAGAACTTCCTTTGTTAAGCAGTGGGCAAGTCACACAGCTTCAGGCATTTGCTTGTGGAGTTTATTAATCTCCATCCTCAACTTTGCTCACCTCCTCTGCAGTTTAAAGGCTTAATGAAACACTATATTTAACCTGAATTATTCCTTCCACTTTTCCCCATATTGTAGTTTGTATAGGAGGAAAGGTTACTAGATGTCCTTTTGCCATTCTGTTAAGTTGTCTGATAGTTTATTGCCCACATATATCCAGTTGATAGGGTGGGAACAAACCCTTCTATTTCAGGACTATTATTTGTTTAAATATATCCTGTAACAGTTTGAAGGTTGATCCTATAATTTTTGCCCCCAAATAAAGGCAAACAGGAGAAGGTACATAATTTGCTTCAAAACATGCTAAAATGGAGCATTGGGAGAAGGTGGGGCATGAAATGGAGCATCGTCCAAGGTAGCAGGTCTCTTTAGTAGGAGCCCTGAACGGGCATTCTACATGGCAACATTTGATGACACGTCCCATGTGTAGGTAGTAATCCAAGCTAAGGCTTGCTAATATGGTTGTAGACAAAATGAAACCTCTGAGAAACAATGACATATTAATATGTTCAGGCCAGCTGGTGACAGATTTGGCAGCATCAGCTGTAGTGCCTTAGTTGAGTCCTCTTTGGAAATGACAAAGTTCCTCTGAGAGCTTAAGAAAACCTCTTTTCTTTATCTAAATGTTGGTTGGTAATCTTAGGCTTCCTTTCTTCCTCCTCTGAGGCCCCGTTCTGTTTCTTATTGCTTCTCTTTTTTTAATTAGACAAAGTTGAAAACATGGATGCAAACGCTAAAGGTTTCTGTAAATGAGAAACCTTTCCTTGGCACTATTCATATTCCTGAATTAAATAACAAAACTCAGTTTCAATTTCACCCTATTATTAGCCTCCAGAAAAAATTTAGCTGGAATCCTCTTGGTGTATATCCTCCCATAAATGACTGACAAGGTGAAAAGTGCATCTCAATCATGCACCTTATGGAACAAGGCACATTTTTTTTCAATTAGCTGCAGCAAGCTGTTGTTTTTTTCTCTTTAAAAAGCAAATGTGCCTCTGCGCATGTTTGTGCCTATCAGGTGACAGGAGAGGTGACACGACCATCTATGTCCCCCTACTTTGCCCAGACACAAACTGGAAAATGAAGCACAAACCCATTCATTTTTCTGGGGGGTTGTGGTTAGCTACAAAACACGAACCAGCCTAACGTCATTTTTCCAGTTCATGCTCATCTCTACACAGCATCCTATACACCCTCGAAAGGCATTATGGAATCCATTTTCCATTGTTACTCTGCTGTTTTCTAGCACTAAACTTAGCAGTGTGGAGAGATGGAGTGCCCTCTCTCCTAGGTAAAGGGGGTGTGAGTGTATGGTTGAAAGGGAAAGAGTGAAGGAATCAATGCCTGTGTGTGAATGTTGGCCACTTTCACCTCTAGCATCTCTGATGTTTGCCTCTCCCTTCCATCCATACAAATAGACCTCATGAGTAAATGTATCCCTTGAAATCTGAAAGCTTTCCCTTCCCTCTTCTATAGGGCTCTCGACAGTTCGAATCCTGGATGCCACATAGTGGAGTGAGCTCCCGCTGATAACCCCAGCTCCTGCCAACCTAGCAGTTCGAAAGCATGTAAATGCAAGTAGATAAATAGGTATTACCATAAAAAGTGGGAAGGTAAAACAGTGTTTCCTTTCAGCCATGCTGGCCACGTGGCCATGGACTTGCACAACACTGGCTCTTCGGCTTGAACACGGAGATGAGCACTGCCCTTAGAGTCAGACACGAGTAGCATGCATATGCTGGGGGAAACTTTACCTTTACCTTTATTTCCCTCACACTCCTTTTTCCATTAAAGAAAATTAACTGCCATTTCCAGTGTGGTCAACTCACATTTTAAATTGGGCATATCATTTGCCCCTAAAAATACTCATTTTTCCTTTTTGGTCTTTGACCGTAAATAAATTTACTACTACTCATTTTTCATCTCCAGAAGAAGAGTTTAAACTACTTCTAGTTTCTTTCTATTTTTGCATCCTTTTGCCATTTTGGCAGTCTGTGTGACCCCCAGAAATCATCACCTTTTCTTAAGTGAGAAATCACACATCAGATGCTATACACTCTGCTGTACATGACAAAAGAAGAAAAAGTAACCCCCACACCACCACCACCGAACAAAAGGTGAGGCTCAGAGTCAGAGGTCAATTCCATGCAGTCTGGTTCTAGGGAATGAGGAGTGTGCAAAGACGGTGACTAGGAAAATAAGGAATGAATCAATGCTACGTAGGACTTTGGTAGGCTGGATCTGAAAAGAAGGAGAGACAAATAGCTGTGTAAGAACTACTGCACTTCAGGGAGTGTCTCCTGCCCTTTGCTTGACCTTCCGTACAACAGTACTTCTGGCCTGACACAACTCTGTTCCCTCATAGAGATGGGCACGACTAGGGAAAATGACGTTTTCAGAAATGGCAGTCTGTTTCGCTCGTTTCCGTTTTTCACAAAATTTCCTACTGGTTGGGGGTAGCGGGCTCCTGGAGGGAGCTGCAGGAGTCAGCCAGAGCCACAAGTGACGGACTGGCAGACTCTTTGCACCCGCTGTGTCTCACGTACTTGCATGTAGTGCAATGCAAGTAGATCTGGCTTAGGGTTAAGACGGGTTAGTGCAAGGGCTAGGGTTAGGCTAGTTACGGGTGAGGTTAGGGTGAGTATTGGGGTGCACCTCTGGGTGCCTCACTGACCCACTTAGAAGGACAGTGTACTGGCGTATGGGTTAGGCTTAGGCTTAGGGTTCGGGTTTGGGCTACGATTAGTGGGCTGTCTATGCCTGATTGGCACATCCCAAGTCTCTGTGGTCAACCTGGCCAAGTGACCATGCGATTGGTGGAAAATTTGCATGGTCCACTCCCATGGGGCGAGCCCATCATTGCAAATGTGCAGGTGTAAAAAAATAAAATAAAATAAAATAAAATAAAATAAAATAAAATCAACGGAGACTTTTTTTTGCAAGAAAAACCCACTGCTGCTACTGTAAAAATTCAAGCATTTAAAATAGCTAATTTTCGCATGTTTCTGTGGTGCTTTGGTGGGGTTTTGGGCAACGATTTCAAAAAAAATATATTGCGGTGGCCATTTTGGATCCCCCGCACTGCATGGCAAATGGATGCGCCCTCCCAGCCTGGTACAGTCAGCAAAACCTGGCCATGCGATTGGTGGAATGGCTCCAAAACTTTGCATGGTCCACTCCCATGGGCGAGCCCATCATTGCGAATACGCAGGTGTAAAAAAATAAAATAAAATAAAATAAAATAAAATCAACGGAGACTTTTTTTTTGCAAGAAAAACCCACTGCTGCTACTGTAAAAATTCAAGCATTTAAAATAGCTAGTTTTCGCATGTTTCTGTGGTGCTTTGGTGGGGTTTTGGGCAACGATTTCGAAAAAAAAAATTGCGGTCGCCATTTTGGATCCCCCGCAGTGCATGGCAAATGGATGCGCCCTCCCAGCCTGGTACCAGCAGCGCAGCAGTAGCAATAGCCAAGGAGAAAACTCCCCCAAATAAAACACCCTTCTGGCCTGGTAGGTGCCCTCAGACAGTTTTCTTTTAGGGCAATCGTTTTTTTTAACTTTTAAAAACTTTTTTTCTTTGCCGCTTGGCATTGCGCGATCGCCGCGATGCAAGTAACGAGCACGACAAATCAGACCAAATTGTTCGTTCATCGGTTCGAGCTCGAATTCTGGCGGAGTAATTCCCATTACTGTTTCCGTAGAGTAACGGATACGAGTAACGGAAACGGAAACGGGAATACCGCTAAGTCGTGCCCATCTCTACCAGGTGGCTTTTTGTCAGGTATTGTAAGTTGCCTGTCTGATATGAAGGATGCTCATATGGAAATAGGACCGGAAGCCCGATTACCACATACAGTATACACCTCTGTATATTTCAAAGCAGAGCACAACTAAAAACCCATGCATGTTTTCTTCATACTTCCTGGGCAGCCCATGAATTTTATGCTCAGGTATCCATGCAGATACACATAAAATATTTATCCTTTTAGGAGCAACTCTTTGGTTCCGTTGAAGGCTTACGATTCTGTGACTGTACAAATGGAGAAGGCAACTAGCTGTACTTTATGATGACTCCCTCTCACCCACGTGCATTTTCTGAAAGCAGTATAAAGAAGCTTGGGCTTTCATTACTGAAGGCTTTAAAGCAGCGTGCCTTGTCAACAGCCTCATATTTTCTTTGATAGTCCAGTGACAGAACAGGTAAGTTAATACACACATCTCCTCTTTTTAATGCTTGAATAGGCACTCCAACTCAATTTCATTGAATAATGTCATAGGATTACCTTTTCACGGTTGTCTGTGGTTCGGTCCCTATCTAGTGGAAAACACATCTTTTGGAAAGCTGTCTCGGCCTTTCATCCTGCAGTATACTAGGATAATCACTACCTCCTGTTTAAATTATCCCTGGCCAAGGGGACTGGAGAACAGACACGCTTTTTCTTTGAAGACAGGTGCTTATGGCTAAGAAAACCAACACATGATTTGACAGATAAATATGCCACTGGTTTGAGACACTTTTGTTCTAAATTTACATTCCCCTGCATGCAGACCCTAACATAAGTCAGTATACACAGTGCATTAATTTATTTGCACATGATACTGGAATAACATTTAACTGATGACTTGGCTGTACCTGATTTTGAAGAGGGAGTCGTGCTTTAACATGTTCAGCCTGCCAAACAATTATGTAGATTTTAGACAAGGTAGATGGATAGATGGATATATATTCATAATTTAACATGGACAGGCATACTTTGGGTTTTTTATTTTTAATACAAACTTTTCCTCCTTTTAAAAAAGCACACAACCCAAATTTGACCTGTTAGTCTGATCCATCTGCACTCAGGATGGGGCCTAATCCCTAACTGAAGCCTTCCCCAAGTTAACTTTCTAAGTCTGCTTTCAGACGCCCACTAGAATCCGTTGCAAAGTGCTTACAGATGTGGAGCATAAAATTGTTTTCCCAAGAGCAGCAGATTTTAAAAAAAAAAATACGACCACACCCACTTAAGCGTGACCCAGCACATTTTACAAGTACCTGGTCTCAAGGTGGTAAAATTCTTGTCGCTGTTCCAATGTGAGTTTTAAACATGTACATGAGTTTGTGGGAAAACGGAAAAACCATACAAAAACTCTCTTCCCTGTGGGAATTCCATTCCACCATATCTCTGAATCCCCAAAGCGGCACAAGAACAAGGAAGCTAATGCCCAGATTCCCAGAAATCGTAGGCCAGTAGGAACCAATGTGCTGACCTAGGAGGCAGCAAACAGGATGGCAAGGCCAGAGAAAAACAGGATATCAGGACCATCAGGGCCCATCTGCCCTGTGACCCTTGGCCCCACAGCTTCCTTCCCTTGGTCCTCATCAATAACAAGCAAATATGTCCCTCCAGATAAATGCATTTCCCTCCCACCGATGGAATGTATTTGCTCTGCCATTGTGTACTTGTTCTGGTGTTATCAATAAAGACTGGTGGTCTCAGGCAGCGTTATCATCACGCACGCACACACATACCCATACAGCACATAGACGCAGCACACACCTGCACGCAGCCCATGAAGATTCACAGAGAGACACAGAGAGACACGCAGACAGTCCAGCACAGAAATGCTGACTGAGGACCAGAGATGATTGCACCCAAAACTCTGTGTGCACTTAATCCATAACACTACACTCCCCCTTTCCGGTGCCTTTTGTTTATATATATTTTTAACTGGCAAGTATGGGATACCGGTACAGCGGAACCTATTTGTCATATTCACATAGCAAGCAGGCACTCCCTGCCCCATGTGGTGCATGCCTGGCCCTCATCAGCCTTCTGTATGTTTTTTTCCCCTTTAACATACAAGAATCCCTAATGGGCTTCCCATCCTGCTAGAATTAGCTGATGCCTACAGGAGGAAGAATATTGGGCCGGCAAAAGTGAGCCTGCATTTTTTTCCCTCCCTTCCCTCATTAATCCACAGCAGACAGAAACACAGAATCAGAGTGCAGAGGGTGGGAACACAGGAACCACGACATCAACCATGTGACCACTGGAGGGGGGAGGTCCGCATTTAAGTTTCCAGCAGATTTTCGTGGTCATGTGAAAGCAGCCTAAGAGAATGATGAGAGAGAAAAACTGAGCAACAGCCTTCCTTGGAGCTGTCAGTTTCCTGTCTTGTTCCTTTGCAGTCTTCTCAGAATACACTCATCCAGCCTTTGACTGTTGGCTTAACACAATTGTATAAGGGTAGGCAACGTTGGCTGAAGCCACTCAAAGCTACTTCTTGAGCCGATACCTGTCCAAAATATTGTTCCAACAGGAAAAAAGTGTCCCCCTTGTTATCCTTGAAGAACTGCAATTCAGCTTTCAGGCTAATGGCATTCACTATCACACTGTATCATTTTCCCCCCATCTCTAGGAGTAAGGTTCAGTTCCAGTTTTTTGTCCCCACCCAATCTGTTTTGGAAAATGTTTGGCTGTCCTTTGATTCTGAACATGACTGCTGCACAAAGAGTTGTGGTTGACTTTAGTTCATGGCAAGAGATATAAAAATCAATAAATTCCACCCTGATGGTTTCTTTTCTTTACCTGACTTCACATCTGCTCTGGGTCTTTCACGCAACATCCATTCCTGGTTCCACTGTTTGTTTTTCTTGAACACAATGTTTCTTTTCTTTTAGTGAGCATGGTTGATGCAGTGGTTTTAATGCATCTACTGTGTGTAAATTATGATATCACTTTTCATATCTCTATATTGAGAGGTTAGGTCTGCAGATAGCCATCAACATGAAAATTCTGGTGTGCAGACAGTATGGCAACTGGGGAACCAAAATATTTAATAATTATGTGCCATTAAGTCAATTCTGACTTATGATGACCCTTTTTAGACTGCTTAGATATAATCTACCAATTCCTTCTTCTGGGGTGCTCTGAACCTATGCAGTTTTCCCAAGGTATGCATGTTGTATCTTCTCCAGGGAGGTAAGGTGGGTAATCAAATTTCAAACCAGATACTTAATTTTGGGCGTTTATACACGACCCCTAAACTCCGGGGCAAATGGCTCCCAGCTCCGGAGCTTAAAAATGTTTACCCACCAGGTCCGGAGTTAACAGGAAATTAAGTGCGACCCCACCCACTTTAGCGCATCCCAGCGCAGCTTTCAGGTACCTGCTCTTTGGAGGTGAAAATTATTTGATCCGGTGTAACGATAGTGAGTGCAGGGCTCTCCTTGCTTCTGTTTGTTGTTTTTTGGCTCCCGCCCCTTTAAGAGCTACTTTTACAGAGACAAGAGGCAGAACAAGCTGAGCAGCATGCTTTTCTTTCTCTTTTTCTCCCTCCCCTCACGCAGCCAGCAGCCAGGAAGTGCGGAGGGAGTGGGGACACAGGAAGAGCGACGAACCCCTAAGATCTCTGGTCCGAATTTAAGTGGCCAGCAGATCTTAGGGGTCATGTAAAAAGGCCCTTACTCAGCTCCCCAACCAGCTCACTGGACATAACTGAGATTTTTATTTATTTTTTATTTATTTATTTATTTATTTATTTATTTATTTATTTATTTACTGCCAAGTTTAATTCACAGAACAACTCCAGGTGGTTAGTGTTGCTCCCCCCAGGGGGCTGGTTATATTTGTTTGTGTAAAGTTCTGGCTGAACAGATCACATGTGTTTATTTATGCACAAATTCTAAAATCTGACATTTTAAAAAACTGAAGTACACGCTGCAGCTGGTGACAGAAATAGACATTTATGGATAGATGAGTTAGTATCAGATTTAGTCAAACTTGCATGTTTTAATAATCAGATTTCAGAGGAATTCCGTATTTGAGATCACAAAACAAAGCAAGCTGATTTGCAAATTATGTGCCACAAGGGCAGTTCCTGCTATGCATGTAGGCACTTCTAGCAAGTTAAGGACTTCTGTCTGGTTATGAAGGGTTAACTGTATCATCTCTTCCTGCCCGGAGTGTGTGTGTTTTTCTCTTGCAACTTAGATTTGATTGTCATTGTTTTTAAGAGGTTGGTTTTTAACATAAGACACTCTGAATTGATAGATGTTTGAATGGACTTAATCTATTCATCGATCCACAAGAGCATAAATGTTTCATTTGAGTTGTGAAACATTATTGAAGATGATTAGACACAAAAGGATAATAAGGCTTGATTGCAATCACAGGCAAGTCCAACAGATTATAATATCCACATTTTCTCTGAAAAGGCACAGACCAATGCCTGATGAGATTTTTTTTTTCAGTTATGACTTTGGTTTTGTCTTTTGAGGGTCATAGATGAGGCTGCTATTTTCTCCTATTTGCATTCATCCGCTTTAGTTTCCCCTGGAGATGTGCTGCGCATCATTGTCATTAATGTGGATAAACTATGTGATTATTATTATTATTATTTTGAAATGCTGGTAAAGATGTTAACCAATGGAAGTTCAACTAATAGGTACTTTATGAGGGATGGAAAAATACCTCTGATTTTAAGCCTTCTGTGAAAAATCAAAGATTTTATCTTTGCAGATGTGTACAGAAGCAAGCAGGAGACTTGTAAATAGTAGTGATTGATGAATTGTTATAAAAAGTTTTCCTCTGTTTTATGAATCTGTGTTATTGTGCTTCTGTATCCACAATTAAAAATGCCAGGAAGTGGTCTGAGACTGCTGTACAATATTTTCCCTGCATTACCAGTAGGAGAAAGGGTGCCAAGATATACATAGCAAAGGACAAGATTTACATAGCAAATGACACCCGTGTCACCACTTGAGAAAGTCTATTGGGTACCGTCTTGTGCTCACTACTACCATTCATACTTGTTGAATATTACTATGACAGTTGCTTTCTGTTTCAACAAGAAGTGGCTATTTCATGAAGGGGAAAGAAGTCATCTGAGATTTACCCTTGCTTGGTATCACTTTTTATTTATTTATTTATTTATTTATTTATTTATTTATTTATTTATTTATTTATTTATTTATACAACTTATATGCCACCCACTACCCAAAGGTCTCTGGGCAGCTTACAATCAAAAGAATTAAAACAGTTAAAACATCAAATATCAATAAATAATTAAAACAATAATAAAAACCTTACACTAAAATCATTACACTAAAATTGCCATCAGAGGACCCACAGTCTATATTGTATCAATTAAAAAAATTCTGGAACAGGAAGGTTTTTACCTGGCGCGGAAATGTCATCAATGTTGGTGCCAGGCGGATCTCACTTGGGAGGGTATTCCATAGCTTGGGGGCAGCTGCCGAGAAGGTCCTATGTCTACAGGCCATCCCTCTCACCTCCTTGAGGGATGGCTCTTTCAAGAGGGCCCCCTGGCTTGATCTTAATTGTAAATGGTAGTGAAATCAAGAACACCATCTTGACTGCTGCCATTGCTGCTGTCAAGATTCAGGTGGCCATTTTCTGGGGAAACTGCGAGGGGGAGTAGGAAGAGAGTAAGACCTAACATGAGACAGATTATCTCAATAAAAGAGGTCACTGAGTAGAACTTAATAGAAAATACAATATTGGTTAAGAAAGGGAGGGCAGCAGCAACAGAGCACAATCTAAGATGTTATTGGTTTGCCAGATCTGAGCAGAGCTGTTGATGATAGGACATTTTGGAGGTCATTTATTCATTCATATGGTCATCACACATTGAACGTTACGTGATGGCATATAGCATCTTTGGAGTCCTCCCCCCCAAATTACCAGACGATTGTAGGTGGAATGTTTGAAATACGGTAAACTATAGATATCAACATTCTGCTAACATTGAGAAAGACCATCCCCCAAGCACAAATGGGGAAAAACCCTCAATAATCTCACATCTTAAATTGGTGAGATTAATATTTGGATGTTATTTTTTTTTAAAAAAATTAAATTTATTTTTAGAATTCACTTGGAAACACAAATCCCTGTTTGGTCAGGAAGGAGATAAACATTTAGTTGGGTCCTAACTGACAGGGTATAAAGGTCGATTTATCCCTGTAGATGATTTCCCCTTTGAAAACTTATGTCAAGAGCCTGGTCTCAGAAACAGCTGTACTGTGCTGTTGTACTGTACTATCCAATAGCCTCCTTCCCCATCCACTGAGATGCAACAATATATCTACTTCGCAAAATTCTTGCTAGTCAGCCTGTTCCAGGCATGCTCAGTATGATAAGAAAATAACCTTTCTTGTTTTTTGAAAGGTGTTTTTGAAGATCAATACAGTATTTCAGCCCCTACAGCCTGGATGTTGGTAGACCTGTGGGGGTCTACCATTCTTTTTCAAGATTGGTATTTTCAATGTATATGACATATATTTAATCTTGAAACATTAGGATTGGTAATTTTTTAGCAGGTAGGTTAAACAATTTTATTTTTAAAAAATAACTTGAAAACTTGTCCAAACTGCCCCAAATCTGGCACAGTCCAAGAGCAGCAGACTTTATAATATCTATCAAAAATTGTTGTTCTGAAGCTCTGTTTCAAAGTATAATTTTGTTTGTTTGTGCTGCCCCAGTTTTCAGAATTTCCTTCAAGAATGTTGATCTGCTCTGTCAGCAAAATATTTATATAATAAATATTGATAATATGTGTGTGTGTTTGTCGTTACAGTCATGACCGACTCTTCGTGACCCCATGTCCATGGAGTTTTCTTGGCAGGAGTACTGGAGTGGTTTGCCAGTTCCTACTCCAGGTGCCTACAGCACCTGGTACTCCCTGGTGGTGTCCCATCCAAATACTAACCAGGGCCGACCCTGCTTAGCTTCCGAAATCAGGCGAGATCGGATGTGCTTAGGGCATCTAAGCAGCTATTAATAATACAGCTAAACATAAAGGTAAAGGTTCCCCCCGCACATGCGTGCTAGTTGTGTCTGACTCTGGGGTGGTGTTCATCTCTGTTTTTAAACCAAAGAGCCAGTGTTGTTCAAGTCTGTGGCCATGTGGCCAGCATGGCTGAACACATTTCTACACATGGAACACTTTACCTTCCTATTTTTTACAGTGGTACCTATTTATCTACTTGCATTTATACGATTTTGAACTGCTAGGTTGGCAGGAGCTGGCTTTAACAGTGGGAACTCACTCCACTGCGTGGCACTTGGGATTTGAGCTGCTGAGCAGCTGACATTTTAGCCAACAGTTTCAGTATTCTAGCCTGTAGAGTCACCATGCCCCATAATATACAGTGGTACCTCGAATAACGGAGGGTTTGTTTAATGAAAAATCTCTCTCTCTCCCACACCCACCTTATCGCCTGAAGGCGCGCCTGTGTCCCGGGAGGCCCTGCAGCTTGTTGGTCTTGGCGCTGAGCAGAAAGCAGGCGCCCACCGAGAGGAGGGAGAAGAGGAGCGCGAGGACAACGGGGCCCCTGCCCATGCCACCCGCGCACCGGCAGCTGCCGGGAGGAGGAGGAGGAGGTGGTGAAGCAGCGGCGGCGGCAGCGGCGGGCGTCCTCTCTCGCGGCTCGCACATGGCACGTGCGGCGGCACTCCTCAGGTGCCCAGGGTCCCCCTCAGGCAGTGAGGAGCGTGCGTGTGGTGGTGGGGAGGGGGCGCACCTCTCTCGCCGTCCCTGGCACGCTCTGGACGCGCTGGGCAGTGGCAGCCTCATTCCCCGTCCCTGGCACGCTCTGGACACGCTGGGCAGTGGCAGCCTCATTCCCGGGCAGCCGGCTGTGGAGAAAGTGGAGCAGGAAGTGTCGGGAGCGTGGCCTCTTTCCCTCGCATGGCACTCCAGCGGCACGCTGAGGGAGGCGGGGGGCGGGGGAGGGGACTGGAGTCACGGTGGGTGCTGAGCCCCTTCAGGGATGGGACCAGGACTGCCTTGGCGGGAGAAGCCTCGCACACCTTCACGCAGAGGGGCAAGAAGGGGGAGGGTGTCTCTCTCTCGGGCTCCTCCTGATTACAGCACTGTACTCTTGACTGCATTGGAACGGATTAAATCCACTTCCAATGCATTCCTATGGGAAATTAGGGTTTGTACAACGGAAAACTTGTATAACGTAATTTGATTTGGAACGAATTAATTACGCTATACAAGGTACCACTGTACAGTATAATAAAAAAGCCATTCAAAGGAGATAGTCCAGGACTTTAGTGTGCAAGAGTTTCATAGTTAGTGCAGGGATAAATGGTTGCTGCTGTTGTTTTTTTAATCAGTGAGGCTGGATGGAGAATATAACCAGTATGAATAATGCAGAAAAATTCTGCAACTTACGCTCTCTATTCTGTCTCCTCCAAAAGTGATACTGTCAGAGTCTACTGCTTCCAATACTTTCCCATCCTAGACAGTTGCTTGCATTTATTTAATGCTAAACCTGGCATTTGTAGGGGTGGGAATGACAATAAAACTGTCTTGTGTGACTTGTTTCCTTATATTTCCTGATAGCGGAATCACACAAATAGTTCATTGGGGGTTTATTGACTATAAATCTTCCCTCTCTGCTCAAGAGTTATTAGCAAGACATATGGAACAGGGAGAACTCTACAGAAAATTCAGGGATAGTACTTTCAGCCCGTTTTACTGCATTTTTGGTAGTTATTGGAATACCAGGTTGTACATCTGGCAAAATCAGTGTTTTCAGCTGCCAAACAGTTGATGCTACCTGTTTGTGGTCTATACCCTATAACAGTGATGGCGAACCTTTTAGAGACCGAGGGCCCAAACTGTACTTCAAAACCCAGTAATTTTTTTGCAAAGTGCCAATACAGCAATTGAATCTGAATACAGGTGGCTGTGAAGGGGCGATGTTGGGTGCCCACAGAGAGGGCTCCGAGTGCCACTTTTGGCACCCGTGCCATAGGTTTGCCAGCACTGCCCTATAATGTACATGATGCAAGACAAATCTATACTGATATTCTAGCAGTAAAACTCCCTTTGAAGTGAATGTGTAGTGAAATTTAAAAAGAGAGATGTCACTAAATACATCCACCATATGAAGAAATTGTACCAGAGCAGAAACAGGAAACATGGATAAAACTAAGTTAGGCCACAAAGCCTTCCATTTTGGACCTTTGCCCCCAAGCCCCGGAAATAAAGAGGTGAGACAACTTCATTTTTGGGATAAATTGGGCCACAACTTTATTTATAACATATTTACTTGAATCTACTAACATGCCTGTAACCTGTTAAGGGGACCTGAGACCGTAGTGCAAGCAGGTAATGGGTGGAAATAATCCTCTATCGGCCCATTATGTATTCAGGGAGTTTCACCCCTGGCAAGATGCTGCCCACCTGTTCAGCATCGTGCCAATGTGAGTGAATCTGCTATCCCGCCACAGCCCTCGCTTTGGCCTAATATTAACTTGCAGACTTTATTTTACTCCTAAACTACCAATGATTATTAACTTTAATCGAGGGCTGTCTAGCACTTTAAGTGCTACTTACTTGGGCATACCATTACCTCTTAACTACCCACCTACCTGGGTTGTGTCCAGTGAGAAGGATGATACCCATCCCACGTGAAAAAGAGAATGGGATGGGCAAAAAAGCGTGGCTACTCAAAGCCAATCCAAGTAGCCACCAAAAATTCCCATCCGGCCCGTAGCGACCAGCTAATCTCATTCTCCTTTTGATAGGGTGGAAGGGTGGGGCTGACGATCTTGCCGAGAAGATGCTGAGGCAGGGAGGGAACTACCTTATGTAGGCTTCCATCCCCAGGCAAAATACCCGGATCAGCACGAAGTCTTCGCGCCAAATGTCCGGGGCGAGAGGGCAAATATGCCCCGCCCCCAAACTACGTCTGGCTCGGAGCTGCCCTTCTCTCAGATCAGCCACATTTAGCTACCTGTAACATTTCGGTCTATCAGCTGTGGCTACCAGAATGGAGAATTAAAGGATGTGTAGTGCAAGAAATTCAATTATCACATCCCTAACCAAAGTATCCCAGACCCCAAGAGGAATCGAGTCAAATTATAAAGTAAGCAAGAAGCTGATTTCATTATAAAGGCTGTGAATCTAAATTTGCAGATTATAATTCTCTCTTTAAGATGCCCCATGTTTGAAGTGTGAGGTAATTTAAAAGAAAAGAGCCAGTATGCACAGTGAATACCTCTCTAACAGTAACTGCAACTTGGCTTCTGAGGAAGTAATAAGCAATGCAATGAGCTCCTTTTAAAATGTAATGTTCCAACTTCTCACTGTTTTCCATTCCACGGAGACCAATGAACAGACCTAAAATCCATTGCAGCAGGAAATAACAACTTAAAATGGGCTGTGTCACTTGCTGTGCCATCACCAAATTGGCCGCTGATCTGGTGGTATATTGAAGCAGTTATTCCACTGTTCCAGGCAGCTGTTCTAATGTATATTCAAGATCAAATAGTGAAAGATAGTGGGGTTTTGGGCACTTAGTTTATTGATAAGAATCATAAATGGTTCCAGTATTCGTGGTTGTTTGGGAGGAATGAAAGATCGTCTTCCTTTCAGTACTATTGTACAGCTATTCAGTATTACCTAGTCTTTGATCGTAAACAACTGCCTGCTCAGTCATGTAGCGAATAAGATTCCAATGGCCTCAATGAACCTTTGAAGAGTAGGTTCATATTTATGGTAGGAACTGAGGAATGGTTTTGCAGGCATGAACAAGGTGATTGCAGGAAGTCCTGTTGAACTGTCAGGATTCTTCTTCCAGTGACGAAAGCATTTATGGGTTTCATGGACTAGTGTGCGTGTGTGTTGTGTCATTACTAATGTTCATCTGATAGTTAAAGTTTAGGGATTACGCCTTTATTGGCGATCTGGGATGCAATAGGGTTTTTAATATATTAATATGTTCTTTTTATATTGCTCTGTTCATTATTTGTCGTTAATTGTTTTGTATTGTAAAATTATTATTGACTTGTCTGGCGCTTGTTCGCCGATTGTACGCCACTTAGAGTTCTGTTTAGAAGATAAGCAGGATATAAATATAACAATAAATAAATAAATAAATAAATAAATAAATAAATAAATAAATACAGTCATGGCGGACTCTTTGTGACCCCATGTCCATGGAGTTTTCTCAGCAGGAATACTGGAGTGGTTTGCCAGTTCCTACTCCTTATCTCATGAGGAAGACAGAAACAAAGAGCCCACCCTTCTTTTGTTCTTAGTTTTATTCCTGTTTTGATGAATATTTTGTTGATTACTTAATGCAGTGTTTTTCAACCTTTTTTGGGCAAAGGCACACTTGTTTCATGAAAAAAATCACGAGGCACATCACCATTAGAAAATGTTTAAAAAATTAACTCTGTCCCTATATTGACTATATATAAAGTAATTCTCTTGAATAGGAATCAAATAAACACAAAGAAAGTATTTTATAATTTATTATGAAATAGTAAGTAAACAGAAATATGAAAAATTATAAAATACTTTATTCAGTGCGCAACCTGGGCCTGTTTGGCTGAACACAAAGCTGATATTCTTCAGCTTTTCCAACGGCACACCAGGCAACATCTCGCGGCACACTAGTGTCCCGCGGAACAGTGGTTGAAAAACACTGACTTAATGAACAACATTGTTACTCTTCTTTTTTGATAATTTTTATTAGCATTTTATTTTCTCACTTGAGCAACTATGCTTGAAAATGGAAATCCTTTTCTCTGTCCTGTAAAATGGCACCTATAAAAAAAAAACTTTTAGAAGTAAATATTAGTTCTTCTCCCAACCTAAAGGCATATGATTCCAGGCCATTACTTTTCTTCCCCATAATAACACCCTTATACAGTATCCCCATGAGCTACATGGCACAGCTAATGCTGTTACTTATAAGATATTATGTCAAACTCAGGTTTCTGCTGATGCAGCTATCAGGCACAAGTTAAACACAAACAGAACCAAAAGAGAGAAAGAACTAAATTTCAAATAATAAAGTTGAAATATTACTGATGAAAAAAAGTCAACAAGGAATCTTTTTTTAGAAACCTGAGTGACTCCCCCTCAACTAATGAGTAGTAGAAAAATAAGATGTGCTGCCTTGGGTTTGTTTGGGGAGAAAATAAAATATCCCACCTATCTCCTCAAAAGGACCCAAGGTGGCATGTGTTATTTTTCTGCTACTCATTAGTTGAAAGGGAATGCCTCAGATATTTGACATTTTTCAGATTGTTGACATTTTTCATCAGTAACATTTCAACTTTACTTACTTACTTACTTACTTACTTACTTACTTACTTACTTACTTACTTACTTACTTACTTACTTACTTACTTACTTACTTACTTACTTACTTAGGCTGCTTTCACACGACCCCTAAAATCCGCTGGCAATTTAAATGCAGATTCCCCCAACGTGGTTTTTGTTCTGCTTCGTGTGTTACCACCTCCCCCACTCTGATTCTATTGCTTCTGTCTGCGGTGAGGGTAGAGAGAAAAAAAATGCAGGCTCACCTCTGCCTGCAGTCGGCAGCAGCTAATTGTTCCAGACCGTTAGGATTCCTGTCTGTTAAAAGGGCGGGGGGTTCCAAAAACAAACAAACAAAAGCGGAGGAGGGCCAGGCATGCAATGCTTTAAAACAGCAGCAAGGAACAGCAACAAGGATTTTACCTCCTCAAGACCAGGTACTTGTAAAATGCACTGGGTCACGCTTAAGTGGGCATGGTCGTACTTTTTTTTAAAAGTCCGCTGCTGGTGGGAAAACAATTTTATGCTCTGCATCTGTGAGCCCTTTGCATCGGATTTTAGGGGTCGTGTGAATGCAGACTTACTTACTTACTTAATACTAATGAGTAGAGATGGGCACAAAACGAGCAATTTTTCATTTTCGTTTTCATTTTTTGTTTTGTTACGTAACGAAATGAAAAACGAATTTTGTCTCCAAAATGAAACGAAATGAACCGAAACAACAGAAATTTTGTCGTTTGTTTCGTTTTCGTTGCGGCAAATACATTGAACTGTAATGAATGCTAACGAAACAGCAATTTTTCATTTTCATTTTCGTTTTTTCATTTCATTACGTAATGAAACAAAAACGATTTTTTTGCAAAAAATTCACAAAAAATGAAAACGAACTGACATGGACCCCCTAAACGACAAACGACAAACGAAACACCATTTTTTTGAGTCGTGCCCATCTCTACTAATGAGTAGTAAAAAAATACATTATTCCACCTTGGGTACTTTTGGGGAGAAAGGAAAAAAAGCAAGCAAGCTGGGAGAACCATATTTCATTAACTGTCTCATCAATAATTATCTCATTAACCTAAAATATTTATCTCCCTACTTCATCTAAGCAATATTTTACTGCTAAACTATAAGTCACAGTGTTCCGCAAGTTAAATAGCTGGCTTTGGAGCTAGTGGTTGGGAGTTTAATTCCTCACTGTGCACCCCAGAAGCGCCAAATTATGCGGCCCTGGGCCAGCTGCACAGTTCCAGGATGGTCACAGAAGAAAAGGAATGGTAAACTACTTCTGAGTACTGAGTACCTGTTACGTAGAAAACCCCCAAAAGGTTTGAAATAAGTCAGAATTGGCTTGATGGCAAGACGGCAATGCTGTTCCATCATATTAGAGATCTAATATAAATCAGATTATACTATTGTGGTGCACGTGTAATTAAGTATTTGCAAAGAAAGAAAGAAAGAAAGAAGAAAGAAAGAAAGAAAGAAAGAAAGAAAGAAAGAAAGAAAGAAAGAAAGAAAGAAAGAAAGAAAGAAAGAAAGAAAGAAAGAAAGAAAGAAAGAAATCCAAAATACTTTATGTTTATATTAACTTAAGGCTGTAACATGCCAATCACAAATCTCTAAAGCTGACATCCGTAACACGTAGGGGAAATGTTCACAGGACCTGTAGGTTGTTGTGGGAGTGTCCTCTTCTACACATTTTAATGCTCTTTAAAGCAGCAACCTAGTACTTGGACCCAAAACTCAATTATATTTTATAGCATGACAAATATTTTATGAACTTCCTCATGCATCAAATGATTCTAAATGCCCCATATATCTTTTAAAAAACCAACACCCTCAACTTTTATTGGCTTTAATTTTCCTTTAGCTCTGTGGCAAAATCTAATTCCTAACACCCAGATGGATAAAATATATATGTCATCATTCTTGAAGCTAATGTAAGCATTCTGTACCATATATTTTTTTTTAAAAAAACACCAGCAACCCCAGAGCATTTTATGTTATGGTAAGCAGACAAAGAAACCATTAACCAAGTGGGCAAGTGATGAAAACATTATGGAATGGATGTTGATGATTGATTTAACGGGCTGTGTTAAGCAATGCACTTCCATATGGAAAACAGAATGGCACAAACCTGCAAACATCTGCCCTTGGCCTAGCTACTACTGATAGAACTTTACTGAGAGCAAAGCTTTTGATGGGGGAGGTTATAGGTGGGCAAAGTTTTCCTGTGTCCATTTATAAAAAAACATTGCGGCTTACTCTTAAATAAGTGCTCTGCCATTCTTGAATGGTGGAAGAGTCTATAGAAGTAACTGAGAACTGCCTAACATTTGATTAATGCTTGCAACTGGTTGGGAGAGGTAATTGCCAACAATATCTAACTGCATCTAAAATTGCTCTGACTTTTATACAATATCCTGACTCTTAATCCACATGGTAACTCCACTGAGGCCATAGTGCCGAGGCGGAGTATCTTTGCCTGCCCGCCCAGAGTGGCATGAAATGAACGCCACCTACAGGACCAGCCGTGTGGGCCTCACCGTGTGGGCCTTGGCCTCTTTTTGTTCTGGCTCTTTTCCCTCCCACCCACCCAATAAAGAGAATAATATTAGTTGGTCGCTTATGGGCCGGATGGGAATTTTTGGCTACTACTCAGATTGGCCCAGAGTGGCAGTGTGTTTTCGCCCATCCCGTTCTCTTTGGGTTTTTCCAAGGAGTTTCCACATTAATCCCAGTCACAATTGTTGGGTAGTGCAAGATGTAAATTCAGGCTAAAAACAGGCATCCAGAAAGGTTGATAGGCCTCAAGCAGAAATTTAAGAAAGATAGTAAGGATGACAGAAATAATAATGCAATAGGCACAAAAGACTTAACATTAGGAATGTAGGGCTACCTGGATGTGATCAGACTGCTAAACTTTGGGAGGGTGCTGAACAGGTGGGCAGCACCCTCCTCAATTAATAAAGGTTTATGCCATATCTACTTGCATTACCTTCAGGGCCCCTTGTTTAAGGGCAAAGGAACAGCTGAAAGAGATTGGATTTTATTTTAATAAATTGTGGCCCAGATTGAATCCCACTACCTTTTCTCAGTTTTTTATTCCAGGCTGGATAGGCAAAGTCCTTTCACACCTGGTTTCCTTTTTGTTAGAAATATGTGCATGGCACCCAGGGGATGCGAGAGAACAATCACATTTTGAAACTTGACAGGAGGAGGATGTGGAGAATGTGTTCGTTTCAGCATTGGCAGAAACTACAGATGTAGGTCTCAAGGAAAACAGGGCAAAGAAGAAGTTTTAATCTGGTGGAGGGGAGGCATAAGGACACTTATGAAAAGTTATTTTTATTCCCAGTTCCAATTATGGGATTACATATCTGGGAATTCCCCAGCCGTTATGACTGTCCTGGAAGCTGTATCCAAAACAATAATTTCCAGGTTCAAAGCTTGTAAGCTAAGGGAAATCTAGCACTGGAGTCCAAGGGCAAGATCATCCACACTACTGGGTTTCCAATCAACATCTATGGGAGTGAAAACTGGACAGTAAAGAACCCTGGCAGGGAAAAAATGATTTCTTTGAAATATGGTGCCAGAGGACTGCTTTGCAGATAAAGCAAAAGCAAAGCAAAGTGTTCTGCTCATATACCACCCCATACTACTTCAAGTAGTCTCTGGGCAGATTACAGTTTTAATCACCTTATGCAGGCTACACATTGCCCTCCCCCAGCAAGCTGGGTACTCATTTTACCGACCTCGGAAGGAAGGAAGGCTGAGTCAACCTTGAACCTGCTACCTGGGATTGAACCCCAGGCTGTGAGCGGAGTTTTACCTGCAGTACAGGCATTTAACCACTGCGCCACATGGGTCCTGAACAGGCAAAAAAGCAAACAGACAAATTGAGCCTGAATTATTGCTGGACGCAAAAGTGAGGAAACTGACGCTGTCCTACATTGGGCACATAATGAAAAGGCAAGATTCTCTGAAAGTACAACAGTGTTTGGAAAAGTTGAGAGCAGCAGGAAAATAGGAAGACCAAATATAAGGTGGATTGACTCCATAATGAAGCCACAGATTTGAGTTTACTGTTGAGGACCAGACATTTCGGGAATCACTCATCCATAGAGTCACCATAATTCAGAGCCAACATCACAGCAAATACAATGACTGCAACCAAGCACTGTTCCAAATGGGGACAGCTTATGGACCATACCAAGATGTGGCCTCACTCCATTTTATCATCCTAGCATTTCCCTACCCTGGCCCAGCAATACCACACTCTTCTGTTAGCTGGTCTCAAGGAATGGATATTGCTAACCACCAACCCTGTTTATTTTGTCAACTTGCTCTCAACAGAAAACCTATCTTCCAATTTCTGAAAGCATCTCAGAGCTATTTCAAATCTGGCCTGTCCTTAGCGGACTCGATTCATAATGAATTGAACACCCATTTTTAATACTTTATTTGATACATTATAATAAACCTTTGATCAGTTATATTCTTTATTTTATGATATCCAGTGTCATAAGCTCTTGCTCTTAACTCTAATATGGAATATATTCTATTCTACTTCTTGACAACTCCCAAACAGGTTTATTTTTGTTTGTGCTTTAACAAGAAAGCAATTGTACGTTATGGTTTTGACTAATTTAATGTGAACTTGGCAGGCTGTATGAAATCAATGTCAAACATGTGTATTGCTTTCAATTCTATGTAGTGCGGAAAGAAGGGCGCAGTTCTACAGGGAGGGAGGCAAAATCCTGAATATTGAATGTCAGCTTCAAGAGGAAAACATGGAAAACACATTATAAAGTACTTCTCAGGAGACAGCAGCAGAGCACAGTTTTATCTAGACTACAAAAGTTTTCATTTCCTCTTCCACTGCAGGAAAATGAAAAACTGCTAATAAAAATTTGCCTGTACAGTATTTTTTTCCAGTGGCAGTCAGAAGCCTCTGTAAAATTCAATTCAGCTCAAACACACACACACACTCTCTCTCTCACACACACACACACACACACACACACACACACACACACACACACACACACACACACACACACACACACACACACACACACAATCTCACTCACTCACTCAATCAGAACCCAGTTTTGGTACATATAATTACATAATGTAACTTTCCCAAACGTAAGTTTTTTTGAATCTGTTGGATGCACGTCACTTGCCGCATAATGGACGCAGCCCACAGAGAGTCTCGCAGCATACTGGATGTGGCACACAGTAATTGTATTGCCTTTGTCCATTGGGCTCATGGCCTAAATGTCAAACTATGCATTATAGGGTGGGGGGGGGGAATGAAATAATAAGCCCATTCAATTCAGATCCTCTAAAAATTTAGAGGAAATACCACAGACCCTGTGGAGGGTCTGTGGTAGCGTGCATTCTAGGTCTCTGACTCCATCCTCCCTACCACTAACCCCTTGTGCTGGTCACAAAGGGTTCCCAACTGCTGACAGAATAGTATCTGTCACCAACCAAGTATATTTACAATCTCTATTCCAGTATTTGGCAGGTGCCCTTCATTGCCTTTGTTAGAATTAAGAGAGAACGATGACTGAATTATTTTGTTACTGTTTAGGAAATGACATGGGGGAGGGAATCCTATGTTTGTTCATAGATGGGTTTCTTGCATGCAAGTCTAATCTAGAACCCATTACTCTAGCAAGAAGATGAAAACACGAGGAACTACTAAGAAAGGAGGAGGAAGGAGGCCTCACATATTGATCTGGAAAAGATAAGAGGGAGGGAACAGACTTGAAACATCTATCCACTTAATAACACATCCCCTGTTTCAGTTAACTTTCTACATACATTGGGGTTCTATTTTTACAGTCCCGCTGTCTGAACCAGTCTTGCTCTGAATTCTACAACATCAGTATCTATATTGATTGGGTTGCAGGGCTACACACATTGATATCAAAATTTCTAGTTAGCTTGTGGGGGTGGGGTGGGATTGAGATTATTTTTAAAGTGAAAGTGGCTGAAATCCAGTAGAAAACTGAAACTAGCTTTGAAGCATGGGGGATGTAGGTTGTAGGTTGCATTGGGCTGACTCTACTTGTGACTTATTACAGGATTTCAGCGACTATGTTCAGCCATGTTTGGCTGTATGCCCTCTCTCTAGTTGCAGTTTTCTAGTGGATTTGCACTGCATTTTAACGGTGGTTCATTGAAGGATTACATTTTTTCTGTCAATGTGCTATAGTAGTTAAAACATAGAGTGGGGAGAACAGGGTTTAACTCCCAATGTAATAGTCACACTCGTTTCAGCCCAATATATCTCAGAATCAGGAGGAGGAAAGCCATATATGCTGCCTTGAGGAGACTCCAGTAAGGGTGAGATATAAATGTAACATATCAATCAATCAATCAATCAATCAATCAATCAATCAATCAATCAATCAATCAATCAATCAATCAATCAGAAATTTGTGGTGTTCTGATTCTTCCTTTAAAAGCAAGAAACAACAATAGTAAAAGATTTAATGAAGCTACCAGAATGGAATACATTCACCCCCTGCCATTTCGCGGTTCAGGTACTGCGGTCCCACTACATCGCGGGATCGCAGTACCTGCACCTTGGAGCCATGCGGGGGGGGTGATCGGGTAGCTCTGTGCCACCCCCGCGCTCCCCTGAGAAGCCTCGGAGCCGTGCCGGGGGGGCGGGCGGCGGGGGGTGATCAGGTTGCTCCACACTGCCCCATGCGCTCCCCCAAGAAGCCTCGGAGCCATGGGTGGGGTGGGGGGGCGATTGGGTCGCTCCGCACCGCCCCCCTGCTCTCCCCCAAGAAGCCTCGGAGCCGTGTGGGGAGAGGTAGCAGGGGACAATCGGGTCACTCTGCACCGCCGCCGCGCTCCTCCGAGAAGCCTCGGAACTGCGTGGGGGGCAGCAGGGGCGATCGAGTCGCTCTGCACCGCCCACGCGCTCCCCCGAGAAGCCTCGGACAGGTGCGTGATCGCCCCCGCCCCCCCCCGCCTGCTTCTGCATATTGTGGATTTTCATGCATCATGGGTGGGGTGGGTCCCTAACTCCTGCGATCGGCGGGGGGTGACTGTAGCTCCATTTAGTGGGCAGAAAAAATAATATGAAAATCAATTTGGTGGTTTCAACCTGGTTTTCAGTGTGAAAGATTTAACTTGTTGCTTCTAGAGGACCACTTGCTAAAATATAAACTTTGCATCTTTTCCTCTCTAATAGTTCTCATCATTTCCTGTGCAACAGAATGTAACAACATCTCCATTTATGCTAATAGTTTATTTCATTGACTGCTGAAATCTGCGTGGAAACCAAATAGATAATTTCAAGTTCTCCTGTGTGAAATGATACTGGAATCTCTGCTGTCAATATCTCAGGCAATAACTTCCCCTCAGAGCTAAAGCAGGGAGGGGGAAAACAGAGGAAGATACAGATTAAAGAACCAGAAAAAGCATTGAGAGATGTCCCTGCTGGGAAAATGGCTACAGCCTGTAGTACGTCAAGTGAAATAGCATATAGTCCGACATAGTGCTGAAAGGCCTTCAGACTGAGTGATCTCTCCTGAAGTGTTATATTCTGTTTATTGATTTTATGTCCAAAGATGGAGAATTGTGCGATAGAACTCCATGAATCATGGAAAGAGTTTTGGAACGTTAGGTTCAAAAATTAATTAGTGGAAGTTAAATGTTGGAAACTGGGAAATTAACTTGTTGTTGTCAGTGTTTAAAGCAGAAAATATTTGACTTGTTAATAATGCACCATTAATTAGTGCATAACTACTAACCATGCACTATTAAGGCATTAATTTAAACATTAGTTTAATGAACTCTCAGTAGAAGGTACATGTCACTTACGCTCGCACACCTCAAAGGGGAAAAACCCCTATCACTCCCTTTAGAAACCAGGTTTATATGCAATATTTAATGTTTCCTTGGGAGTATAAATGGAATTAGATTATGACACCCAGAAATCTTATTTAAAATAGTTAATGATCTACATGTTGCCCTCTGGGCATTTGGGAGTTATATTGTAAGATGATAAGGAGCCGCAAGGATGGGAACCATCAGTCTGTAAGGAACCGTTTGATTGTCTTTGTACTATTCTTTATTACAGAAGAATAAGACGCTGTGCCTGAGAGTACAGGATTCATTAAAGGGCCCCCTGATTTTCTAACCCCTGGCAGCTCTCGAGAAAAATAAAGCTTGGGGCCTGGACCCACGAATGGGATAAATCAGCAGAGGGATCTTATTCTTGAACTGTAAAGTAACTTTCGGGATCCAAAACGTGTGTGGGGGGGGGCGTGAGAGAGAGAGAGAGAGACTGAGACTGAGACTCAGGCTCTCTGCTACCAACACTGCTATCTCCACCTCTGCTATCTCCAATCAGGTGGGTCTGCTTGGCTAAGATGGTGGTGGTGGTGGGTCACTGGGGAGAAAAGAAAGGGTGGGAGGGGGAATGGAAGGATAGGGGCAGAAAAAGAAAAAAGGAGCAATGGCATGGGCAGAAGCGCAAGTGAAGAGGCAAGCAAGCAGGCAGACAGGCTGGGCGAGAAAACAGTCAGGTGGGACAGGCAATCAATCAGGTGGACGTGGGTGAGTGAGTGAGGAGGCAGCAACTGGGTGGGCAAAGGGGCAGGCAGGCAAGTGAAAGGGCAATTGGGCAGGCAAGGGAGGCAAGGGACTGATTGGAACAGGTGAGAAATTGAGGATGAGCTGGTAGGCAAGGGGGCAAGTGATTGATGGGGCAGGTAAGCAATCAGGAAGATGGGTGAATGAGTGAGGGGGTGAGTATGTTGGTGAAGGGGCAATTGAGCAGGTGGGTGTGTGATCAGGAGGGTCATGGGAAAGTAACTGGACAGGTGCTGCTTTTTTGGAAAGCACAGTGCTTGGGTTTGTTTTTAAATTCCTGCCCACTCCTAAATAAGTGGAACTCAGGCAGAGCAGTGGAAAACTCCCTCCCTCAGGACAGTACATGCATACATGTACTTTGTGTATAGTCACAGTTATTTCAGGTATGGAAGTTGACACCTGGCGCTGTGGTGGGCGATGGAGAGGACTGGGTCCCACAAGGACCATCACAAGCAGTTGGGACACTATGAAAGCTTCAGCAGGTAATTCCACCTCCACCATCTCCTGTTTATAGATTCATGGAATCATAGAATAGTGAAGTTCGAACCCCCTGCTCTATACAAGAATACAAATCAAAGGATATCTGCCATGTGCTTGCCCAAATTTCTCTTGAATGATTCCTGTGTTGGAGCACTTACTACCTCTTGAGGTAATTGGTTCCACTGTTGTACTGCTCCAAGAGTTAGGAAGTAAAATCTGGGTTCTCTTAACTTGAGCCCACTGTTGTGTGTACTACACTCTGGGATGGTCGAGAAGAGATCCTGCCCCTCCTCTGTATGACAACCTTTCAAATATTTGGAAATCTGCTATATCACATCACCCCTCCGTTTTCTGTTCTCTAGGCTAAGCATCCCCAGTTCTTTCAGTCTTTCCTCATAGGGCTTGGTTTCCAGCTCCCTGATCATCCTTTCCACCCTCCTTTGAACTTGTTCCAATTTGTCAGCATCTTCTTTGACATTTGGTGTCCAGAACTGGATGCAGTACTGAAGGGGAGGCCTAACTACTGCTGAATAGAGCGGGATGAGCATCTCATGGGATTTGGAAATTATGCTTCTGTTAATGCAGCCTAAAATAGCATCTGCCTTTGTGTGTGTGTGGCCACATCACAGTGTTGGCTCGTATTCAGCTTAGGATCAAAAAAATTCCAAGATCATTCTCACATGTCATATTTCTGAGCCAATGAGCAATGGAGGGGGAGTCCTGCCCCTCAGGCTTCACACTGGCTTGCAGAAAAAAATCAAGCACACAAAAAACGTCTATCCTCTTGCTCAACATATAACCAGAGCACGTGAACCTGCTCCAGTCTGCAAGCTTGCCAGTTTCCTTCTCCTTCTGTCCCCTCCCTTGTTGCATTGTGTTGACATGGTGGCACTAGAGATGGGCACGACCAGGAAAAATTACATTTCGAGTTGTCGTGTGTCAGAGCCGGCCCGTTTCGGCTCGTTTCCATTTTTCGTGAAATTTTCCAAAATTTGTCATTTCGTTTGTCGGTTTTTTGTCTGTTGTTAGTACTGGTTTTGGGTGGGGAGCGGGCTCCTGGAGGCACCTCTCTGGGGTGGGTGCCTCCTCTGGCCCGCCATGAAGGTAAAGTGGGCTCCTGGAGGCACCTCTCTGGGGTGGGTGCCTCCTCTGGCCCACTACAAAATGGCATGCATAGCCAATTGGATATACATGCCACTAAGTTGTAGTTACAGCAGGCAGAGGCACCTCTCTTTCGGGTGCCTCTGACTGTGACTCACTGCCTGCACTTGGGCTGGGGAACGAAGTGAGAGAGGACCCCTACGGGTGCCCGCTGTGACTCACTAAGAAGGGAAGTGTACTTGCTGTAGTGCAATGAGAGTACACAGATCTGGCTTGGGGTTAGGGGTTAGCGCAAGGGCTAGGATTAGGGTTACTGGTAAGGTTAGGGTGAGTTACTGGGGTGCACCTCTGGGTGCCTCTCTGACCCACTAAGAAGGACAGTGTACTGGCGTATGGGTTCGGGTTAGGGTTCGGGTTCGGGTTCGGGCTAGGGTTAGTGGGCTTTTTATGCCCAACTGGCACATCCCACAAGTCTCGGTCAAAACCTGGCCAAGTGGCCATGCAATTGGTGGAATGGCTCCAAAAATTTGCATGGTCCACTCCCATGGCCAGCCCATCATTGCGCAGGTGTAAAAAAATAAAAATAAAAATAAAATAAAATAAAATCAATGGAGATGTTTTGTTGCAAGAAAAACCCACTGCTGCTACTGTAAAAATTCAGGCAGTTTTAAAATATCTATTTTCGCATGTTTCTGTGGTGCTTTGGTGTGTTTTTGGACCACGCGATTTCAAAATAAATATTGCAGTCGCCCCATTTTGGATCCCCCGCCCGCACCGCATGGCATGGCGCGAGTTGGTGAGACGACGAGGATGCGCAGCCCAGGAAAGGAGAGGGGGGAGGCCGGGGACCCCCCCTCCCAGAAACCACCCCTCTGGTAGGTGCCCTCACTGAGGCAGGCATATTTTCACCTGCTTTTATGGCCGGGAATTGGGTTTTTTTTTTTTTTAGTTTTAAAACTTTTTTTCTGTGCCGCGCCACTTGGCGAGTTGCGACTTGATGAGGATGCGCACTTTGCGCAGCCCAGGAGAGGGGGGGAGGCCGGGGACCCCCCCCAGAAACCACCCCTCTGGTAGGTGCCCTCAGGGCAGGCATATTTTCGCCTCCTTTTTTGGCCGGGAATCGGGTTTTTTTATTTTTAAAACTTTTTTTCTGTGCCGCGCCGCTTGGCGAGTGACTTGACGAGGATGCGCACTTTGCGCAGCCCAGGAGAGGAGAGGGGGGAGGCCGGGGACCCCCCCCAGAAACCACCCCTCTGGTAGGTGCCCTCAGGCAGGCATATTTTTGCCTCATTTTTGGCTGGGAATTGGGTTTTTTTTTAATTTTTAAAACTTTTTTCCTGTGCTGCTTGGCATCGCGAGATCGCTGCGATGCCAGGAACGACAACGACAAATCAGACCCAATTTTTCTTTAGTAGGTTCGAGTTTGAATTCTGGTGGAGTAATTGTTGTTACCATTTCCGTTATGTAACAGAAACGAGAAACGGAAACGGAAATGAGAATTTCACCAAGTCGTGCCCATCTCTAGGTGGCACTTCTTAATGTCTGCTGCTCGAGTATACGGGATCCTTTTCCATCATTTTTTTGAATGTTGGAATGTATAAGTATGTTAATTAGAATTCAGGATATTGAAATCATTGTTCTAAGAAGGCAAGAAAACATCAAAATAATGTGCAGTCATTTAGAGTAGGATGGGCAAGATCATTCGTGGAAGGCAGTACAAAAAATAAAAGCAAGTTGAAATTAGCAGGCAGGACAATGTGAACTAAATTTCATTTTGCACAGTTCTGGTCCAGAGATCTATAGTGCATCTTAGAATTCGGAGGAAGCACATTTTAAAGTAGAAGTTGTAAAAATTGCCCAGAAGGAAGATAGCCTTCATTGCATTGATATGGCGAGCAGATTTGAACTAATCAATTCTACTTTGGGCAGTATTTTCCGAGGTTTTTGAAATTAAAGCCATGTAAGAAAGTGTTCAGACAACATAAAAAAGAGTGCAATCGAGCTAACGTTAAGCACTCAAAAACCTACTGCTTTAAGTGAAGAGCTAATTACATGATTTATGTTCTCCTATTGAAAACAAGAAGAAATAAAAGTGATTGACTACATTTAGACTGTGTTTTTTTTCCTATGGTTTACTAGAGCCAGGAACAGATGGTATCTTGAAATTCCCCACAGAATGTGTTTGCAGAGAAATTGGTCTTTTACCATTTCATTTAATGGTGAGGAGAAATTCTCCAAACTTTTCTTAGGTTCTGCTCAGATTTTGTAAAGTCAATGCTGCAGCTTCCTTGAGTGAGTCAATCCATTTTCTTTTCTTTCTGCCATCAACATTTCTCAGCATGATGGGGGTGCTGATTTCTCATGATGTTTTCAAACTAAGGCAGCCTCAGTTCTGTCGTAACTTTTGGATAACAAAAAAGGAGAACCATGGTTTGTTTAATGTGCTGCCCAGTGGACAAAACACCAGTCTCCAAATTAAAGGATTCCCACTGGAGATGAATGTAAATTTTACTTTTTATATACCAATATACCATAATTATCTTTCTCTGCTTTTCATTATTGGTACTGTAAAACATTAACAAGCTGGAGGACTAATAATGAATCAAATACTGCTGCTGTGTCCTTGTCATATCTCAGAAATCCAGCTGTCTGCTGAAGGTGCCTATAGCTACTTTTGCTTCTGCTGTGTGTTTGATGAATAATTTTTGTTTGTTTGAGTTTGAACACACTTTAATTTATCCCAGAAATCTGAGTAATCATAAAACCAGCAGACTTATCTTTCTCAGCTCATCTTTCTTGGTGCCCTCTTGGTGCCCTGTCATGTGAAACAGGAAAATGGAAAAGTTTTGTTGTCACTTGGAAGATATACCTTCTGCTTAGAAAGTCTTCACCAGAGGCATTCTTGTTCCATTAGTGAACAAGCAGTTTGGAAGTTCGGAAGATATTCATATTCATATTTGTTTCTCAGAGATAGAAGTGCAGTGGTGGCCCAGTCCCATCCCCAAATTGGTGGTACCACTCATCTGACTCAGTGTGGTGAAGGGCTCGGTTGTTGTTGTTGTTGTTGTTGTTGTTGTTGTTGTTGTTGTTGTTGTTGTTGTGCCAATCTGGGAAGGAGCCTGGTCAACCATTCCCTGCATCCCTACACAACTGACCACTGAGGCAAGGAGGAAAGGCGGGGAGTCTACCTGTTCAGCTGATCAGTGATCAGCTGTGTGGAGAGGTGGTGAAGGACCAGCCCAGCTCCCAACCTAACTGATCAAAAGCACATAGAAATGTGAGTAGATATGCACTTGTGTGTTTAGTCATGCTGGCCACATGACCATGGAAATATGTCTATGGACAAATTCCAGCTCATCAGCTTACAAATGGGGATGAACACTGCCTCTTCAAGTCAGAAATGACTGGACTTAACTCTCAGGGAATCCTACCATTTAAATTTAATAGAATACAGTGCCAAGTATTCACTTCCTTGTGTATGAGGGTTGGGAACGTGGACTGAAATCTTTAGTCCCCTGTTCTTAAAAGTGACAGCAAGTAGTTGCAGAAATTTGCACTCACCTGTAAGATATTTTCTGTGAGTCTCAATGACAGTTTCTGCATTTGCAAGAGTTATGCAAGTGCAAATAAACTATGTAAATTATGACAGTTACTGCTTTGTTGTGGGGATTTTACGATGTCTAAAGTATTGGATAGGTCCTTTGCATTCTTTTCATCAACCAGCCAGTCTTTGTTTTCCCACTGTTCATGGCTGTGCACTTAGCTACACAAAGGGAAAATGCACTAGTTTTGAACAGAGCTGTTTTCTGCAAATTGCAGAAACCTTAAGGAAATAGGTTTGCTGGAGGCAAGGAACCTTAAAACACTTCTTGTCAAATTGTCCGGTCATGCAATAAGCAAATATCCAGATTCTTGGAAAACATGTCTGTGAAGATTCTCAGTCATCCAGGTGAGTTTATTTGGAACTTGAGTCATGGCAACTGTAAAGAGAAGACTAAGAGAAGACAGCACCTTCACTTCCAAAAGCAGCCTCAACTCAGACCAGATATGCCGGTTCCTGGACCTTTGTTTGAGTACCACATATTTCATGTACAAAGGGGACTTCTACAGACAGAAGCATGGTTGTGCCATGGGTTCCCCAGTGTCACCAATTGCTGCAAACCTATACATGGAAGAAGTGGGCTCAACACCTTCCCAGGGACAACACCATCTCACTGGTTCAGGTATGTAGATGATACCTGGGTGAAAATCAAGACTCAGGAAGTACAGACCTTTACAGGCTACATCAATGTGGTGGATCCTAATATCAGGTTAACTAGGGAAGAGACCCAAGACAACAGGCTGGCTTTCCTAGATTGTGCAGTCATCATCAGACCCGACTGTGTCCTGGGAGTAGAAGTTTAAAGGAAACCCACCCACACAGATTAGTACTTACTGTTTGACTCCCACCATCCATTACAACACAAATTAGGATCAGGACCCTAAACCACAGAGCAGAGAGCATCCCCACCTCCAAAGAAGAAGGAAGACAATCACCTGAATACAGCACTTAAGGCTTGTGGATATCCAAAGTGGGCCTTCAACAAAGCAGGGTGCCGACCTAGAAGAACAATGGATTAGCCTGAGACCCAGAGCTGATGGAAGAACCTGGTCATTCCCTTCATGACTGAAGTGTCTGAAAAGCTTAAAGGGATTTTTGGCAAACACCACATCCCTGTTTATTTCAAACCCACAAACGCACTAAGGCAGAGACTCGTCCACCCAAAGGACCCAATACTAAAACTCAAAATGAGCAATATCGTATATGCAGTCCAATGCAGTGAGGAGTGTGCAGACCTCTACATTGGAGAAACTAAACAGCTATTAAATAGAAGGATGGCTCAACATAGGAGGGGTAATCATTCAGGACCAGAATCAGTAGTACACTTCCATTTGAAGGGCACTCATTCAAAGATGAGAAATAGGTTGTTTGAGAGAGGGGTCAGGGAAGCCATTCATGTGAGCATTGAAAACCCCTCTCAACAGAGGTGGGGGACTCAGGCACAGTCTATCTGCCACTTATCAGGCTGCAATTTCAACAATACCTAGACAAATCAAAAATACTTCACGCCTTCACCACCAAGCCCATAGCTAATGACCCATACTTTATGTGTTTCAGCACTTTAGACCATTGTTCATGTTAAGGCTATTGAAACTGTGGTCAACCTAATGATCCTGTTCAGGCCATTGTCTGTCTTATGAGCCTATTTCAGACCAGGGTGACAAGAGGTCAAAGTGAGCTATAAAATGGAGGACTCACAACTAGTTTTTTTTTCCAGACTGATGTAGCTGTTTGGATGAGCAGTGAAACATTTCAGTCTCTCAGAAAAAGAAGTTCAGTTGCCATGACTCAACTTCCAGATTCCTGGGAAACATGCCTATATTCTGGCCAGCAAGAGTACAGTCAGTATTAAACTGTTCCCTTAGACATGCTCAAGTGGTCTATTCATCCTGTGCATTGCTTGGTGACTTACTGATGAATGTGTGGAATCTACTTGAAAGCACTGTATTGGAGTGGGTCTCTGTGATGCCTCAGGCTCCTCTTACAAGGTACAACAATGGATTCAGAGCCACTTGTCAAAACCTACATAGTGTAATATCTCCCCACTTTCATCAAATGAGGAACAGAACAGTGCAAATTGAATCTTCCCTATCCACAGGATACCAGGCAGGCTCCAGACACTGGCATAAGTATCAATTCTGAGACGGCAGTGCTTTGTACATTACCAGCAATACTGTGGGGGTGAAATTGCTCCCATACCAGTATTTTAAGAAAAGAAAAGAAAAAATCTTGCTCACTCTGTATGTTTGAAGATAGATAGGCAGAGAAAGACAGACAGACAGACAGACAGACAGACAGACAGACAGACAGACAGAGCTCTAAAGATCTCATTGCATTGATTGACCTCTAAGGATGCTGTGGATAAGGAAGGCTTATAAAAACCGAGGCTTCAAATGCAGAGGTAAACAAACCTGTATGGAAACAGTGCGTATGCATACCTATATAGCTGTGAGGATGCGAATCAGGCAGTCTCTTGCTTTCATCAAGAAGTAAAGGAAACAGTCCCTCTTGCCCTTCTTGTTCTTGTGCCCATGTTGAACAAAAGCTAAACAGCATAGGATCATTAATATTATAATTCATGTGTTGCGTGTCGCCTTTCTTGGGCAGATTTCGCTGGAAAGGGCATTAAGCTAAGCAGAAATGTGGGTGTTCCTTGTGATAAACAACAGGTTAAATTGGGGAAAAGGGTGGTGTTGATGTTGGTGGAGTCACATCCCAGACGCCAGAAAATGTTGCTGAATTATAGGGAAGTCTCAACATGTAGTCTCAGCATGAGACATTACAAAGAATTAGAAACCATTTGAGTATGGATGGGCACGAAACAGAATAATTGCATTTCGTTTTGTTCTATTTATTCCCCCTGCATTTCCTTTCATTTTGTTTCATATGAGTTTTTTCCCAAAAAATAATAATTATGAAACAAAATGAGGGGCCCCTGGAAAGTCCCTTCCTGGGCAGCTCACCCATTCCCCCTACTCCGGGGCTCCTACTTACCTCTCGTCTGGGCTGTCATTCTGGTGGGGGCCTTTGGTGGTGGCAGCAGCTGCTCAGCCTCCCCAGCTAGGCAGAGCCTTCAGCGGTGGGGTAGTGGTCTACTGCTGGCTTCATCAACTGGCCAGGTCTTCAGTGGTGACAGGGCAGTCTACTGCCAAGCCGCTCAGCCTCTCCAGCTGGCCAGGGCCTTCAGCGGCAGCAGGCCAATCTGCCACCAAGCCACTCAGCCTCTCCAGTTGGTTAGGCCCTTCAGTGGCAGCAGGGTGATCTACTGCTGGGCCGCTCAGCCTCTGAATGCCAGCTGGTGCGTGCGGTGGGAGCGGCAGAGGAGGAGGAGGAGGCCTAGGCTGTCCTGCTCAGTCTGGTTGGACCTCTGCGGCGGCATCCATGGCAGTGGTGGCTTCGGCGGCAGCAGCTGTAGTAGACGAGGTCCGGGCCAGCCTGTTCGGCCTGGCTGGGCCCCGCAGTGGCTTTGGTGGCAATGGAAGAGGAGGAGGAGACGGAGGCCCAGGCTGGCCTGTCAGGCCCACTCTCACCCTCTCCAGCCTGGCTGGGTGGCCTCGGCAGCAGCAACAGTGGGGGGACAACAGCAGATAAGGGACCGGTGTGCAGATGGAATGAAATGGTTTGTTTCAATGAAAACAAAACACCATTTCATTTCCTCTGTAACAAAATGCTGCTTCCTCGTTTCATTTCATTTCATGTCGTTATGTAACAACACGAAGAAACAGAATTTCGTTTTTCATTTTGAGTACTTTTCAGTACTCAACACATGGTACCTCACAGATTTCAGACACTGGGGGATTCAAACTGTAGACCTTTTAAATATTTTTCTAGATCTTTTCACCTTGAGCCACTGGCTGGCTGTGGAAAACACAGATCCTATGACATGCATACACTTGTAGCAGATCTCTCCCTCTCTGTATGCATGATGCCCCCAACTCCTTTCGTTTCTGCTCTTCCTCATGACACAATGGTTCAGTTGCTGCACTGTAGCCATAACCGTGCTCATTACCTGGGGTTCAATCCCAGGTAGCTGCCTCCAGGTTTACTTCCATCCTTCTAAGGTTGGTAAAATGAGTACCCAGCTCACTTGGGGGACGGATATGAATTGTAAACCACCCAGAGAGTCCTTTAAGTGCTATGGGGAAGTATATAAACAGAACACTTTGCTTTGCTTCCAGTTAATGGTGCACAGAATCCATGTGTGGTGGATTCTCATGAACAGCCAATGAACATTTGATTTAGAATTTATATTCTTTTGTATATTAATTCTACACCTCATTGTGCTGCTATATGTCTGAAGAAGTGGACGTGTCCACAAACGCTTACATTAAAATATAATTGTTAAAGTGCCACATGTTTTTGCCTTTTATTTTGTTTTGTTGTGTTTTTTGCCTGAATTCATGAATAGCAGATAAGGAGAACTTCAGTGAGGACTATACTGCTTCATATTGCCTGTGGAAGAATTGTATCATCGTTTCTCTCCAAAGTAAATAAAAATAAAATCTGTCCAAATGAGAAAACTAGCACCTCAGGGAAATTCCTGAATCCTTTCTCCTTGGTATTGGGAATTTAGATTCTGAATTGATTCATGTTTGCACAGGAAATGAGGAAAACCTCCAAAAAATTCTTTAAGGTAACATCTGAAGTATTCAAAAAGTGGTACTGGTTGCCTTGTTTCATGAACTAATAATAAAATAGTTGCAATGTAATGTATTTTTGTCACTAGGATCAACAAACCTGTGCTGCTATGTTTACTCTCTGTAAGTGTTCCTAGTTTCACAAAGAGAAAAAAAGATGTATTTTCTTCACAAACAGAAGTTGCACATAACTTATTTTTCCTTGTAGCTGTATGCTTCCTTTGGTGGATTTTGCCCCTACTTTGTGTCTTACAGTGGTGCTGCAGCACAGAGTCAGAACTGGGCTAAACTACAACTCTTGGAATGCAATCTCTTTTACCTCACAGTCTGGGGCCTGGCTAAATATGCCCTCCCAAATCCCACCTACATTTTCTAAAATGTTTCAAAGCTATTTTTCATCAGACTGCCTGGGAATCACAAAAGAAATGTGGAGAAATGCCAGCAGTACACATGTGTCTCAAACAGGCTTCCTTATTTGTTTATTCCTATATCACCAATCTAGAGCATGGTGGCTCAGTGGACTAAGGCTCCGAAAACTGTTGGCTGCAAAGTCGGTAGCTCAGTGGTTCAAATCCCAGGTGCCACGCAGCAGAGCAAGCTCCCACTGATAACCCCAGCTCCTGCCAACCTAGCAGTTAGAGAGCATGTAAATACAAGTAGATAAATATGTACTGCCGTAAAAAGCAGGAAGGTAAAACAGTGTTTCCTTGCAGCCATGCCGGTCATGTGGCCATGGACTTGCACAACACTGGCTCTTTGGGCTTGAATATGGAGGTGAACACTGCCCCTAGAGTCGGACATGACTAGTACGCATGTGCGGGGAAACCTTTTTTAATATCACTGATCTAGACCGTGGTAGTAGCATGCAAACATACACACACAACCAATCTGCCAAGAAAAACCAATTGAGTTAGGTTTATAGTACAGGTTTCCTAAAAGTTCCAAAATCTGGTCATTTTGAAAACATTCTTCATTCCCATTCATGGACTGGCAATCAAGCTTGCGGTGATGAAATTGGCAGGGGGCATCATGTGTTGTGAATGACTGCACCAAGTTAAATTAATGCAGCCCTCTTTAATTCCTTGTTAGGAAACAGTTAGCTTTATTAATATACACCATTTTGTCAAAATAATTAGAGTTAATTAAACCTTGCCACAGTGGTCGGTACAACAAGAAAAAATAGCAGGAGTGGTTCCTTTGAGACTGCGTCAGTGCCCTACACAATGTTTGTGTACGATTCAAGACACAGGCTTACATTGCAAAGAATGCAAATCAAAACAAAGTTACATTTCTGGAGAATATATGCATATGCATGCATGTCTTGGACTGAAACTTAGATTTTTAATCCCCTTTCTGTTTGCTTCAGAGTTTAAATGTTTTATTCCTGATCTATACAGATTTTTTATTTTATTTTGGCTATTCTTATATGGAGAGAAACATGTGGTACCTGTCTGACTTGCAGCTATTAAAAAGGAAGAGTCTGTCAGGGGGAAAAAATAATAAACCGACCAAAAACAGAGATGTCAAATTAATTCAGCACCACAGACAGTGCTGAATATACATGGATTCAAACTCAAAATGTTGAGAGCAAAACATAAACAGCCCTCTGTCTGCATGGGTAAATATATGTTTTGTTTTCACATTTGTCTTAGATGTATCTGTATCTGAATGTGCATTTTAGTTTCTCTCTTTATTTACGAAGATGTTGATGGATGTTGATAAATTCCTATCCAAAAGTATGCAAAACAAAATTCTTTACTGTTTAAATCAGCGCAGGAATTTTTTTTTTTGCAGGCTACTTTGCTATTGCATACAAAAGGGGCAATAAGCTTTGCTCGTTGGAATGTTTTATGGTTGCCACCCACTCTAGTGACGTCCCAGCTAGACAACTGTAATGCACTCTATGTGGGACTACTGATGAAAAGTCTCAGGAAACTTCAGTGGGTCCAAAATGCAGCAGCCAGATTGCTGACTGCAGCAGGTTACAGAGATCACATTACATGCATTCTTCCCTCATAATGTCCCTGGTTTCAATCCATTTTTCTTCTGGTTCACAATCAATTGAATTTAGTTATACAGACCTATTATTTATATAGACTTAACATTCATCAGATATGTTATATGCAAAAGCATTCTTCTGATGTTCTTTTACAGCTTTAACACATTTTTTGAGATTAACAAACAATGGTTAGTACCACAATCTGTTCCTTGTCTTATTTTGGCAGATAGAACAAAGCTTCTCCATCTTCTACTTCCAATTTTGTTCTCTATTTGGTTTCTGTGTTAGCCATCTGGTGATGTCCATATGTGCAGTCATCTGTTCAGTTGCCTGAAACATGTATTTGCTATAAACACATTGTTGGGTTCACATAATTTGATGAGTCATTCTCCTGCTTTGTTTCTGACTCCTACCAGCCAAATTCTCCAACATTTGGCTTTGATTTGTTTTTTACTGTTGTGTTCTAGTCACCTGTGATTATCAGCACATCTTGCTTTTCTGCATGATGGATTTCCTCCTGGACTCATGTATAAAGGCTTTCAATTTCTTCTTCTTGAGTTGGAGCATACTCTTGAATTATGCATATGTTGGTGGATTTTTCAAGAAGCCTAAATTATATTATTTGGTAGCCTTTGATTCACAGTGCTTAACTGCTTGTAATGTATCTTTCCTCAGTATTAGAGGCACACCAGATGTTCTCATGTTGTCTTCTGTAGAGATGTCCCCTTGGGGTGGAGGACGGTACCCCAGCTGCCTGCATGGGTAAGGCCTTTGGGAATCATTAAACCTCTCTACCTGAGTGGGGAGGCCCTGGATGGAAGGAAATGAATTCCATAACTAAAGCCCATATACTCAGGAAGCCAGCTTGGTCTGTATCCCCACCCCCCCAGATCAGCCAGGTAGCCTGTGAGAATGGGTTGCAGTACAAACAAGCTGCCTGTGATCCTTAGATAAGGCTTCCATACCCCAGTTACATGACCAGCGCAAGCCCCTGTTTCTCTTCCCACTCTAGACAAGGCCTCCCAGGATTTTTTTCTGTCTTGCTTTATTGTTCTCAGTTAACCATGGTTCATACTTCTCACACCCCATGTTCCAGTTGTAGGTGTTGTTCAGCACTGGAGTTCCCTTTTGCTTCTGTGAACATCAGCTTGGAAAACTCCCTTTGGCTTTAAACATGCAGCAGCTTTAGCAACAGCATTATCTGTACTTATTCTTTGCCCCTCTCCACTCGTTGATTGAGTGCCTTCTGACTTACGGGGATTGTAGGGGACATAATTAATTTACACATTCAATATATATCCTTTAGCCGTCATTGTAGATAAAATGACAGGCTCTCTATGCGAAGTATATTTTCTATAAGGCCCTTTCTGTCCTTTAATTCACCCCAAGCCCCCTCACAAAACTGTGTCAGCAAAGCACTACACGATTCCCGCTTCTCACTTCCCGTTCTCAGCCTGTCCTGTGAGATAAACAGGACATGGGCAACGGATGGTCACGATTTAGGGAAGGGCGGACGAACAATGAGCCCCCTACCCCTAAGATAGCCAGCTGTCCCGCTTATCGGAACAGCAGAAGTGAACTGTCGAAACGGCCCCATTCAGCTGTCAAAGTCCGTTCCCAGCGCTTCCCGGAAAGCGCACGTCAAAATGCCTGCAGTACCTAGACCAGGGGGCGCTGAAGAACAAGATTAATTGCGTCCGCTGAATGTTGCAAGTCTTAAGTATGTGCTAAGTGTTTTCAAGAGGGAGATAATGATCTGCACACGCCAGCTGTCTTTGAAGATTCTTTTGTCTATTGTGGGCGTTCTACAGCACCCAGATGTCTCCGGGTTTTTCCGATAAGGAAAGGGGGAGTTGGGGAACCTTTTGCTATAAATTCTATGTATGTATTCGAACTCCTTGCCCCAGATTCCCGAAAGCATTCGGCTGGGAGCCTTTTGCTATAGCAAAATAAAACATTTTTCTCCGATCCTCGATCCTTGGCGCGTTCTTACGACCCTCGAACCCCAAACGGCGGCACGGGAATTCCCGGGGGGAAGCTTTCATCTGGGGGCTCATTCCGGGATCCCCCCCTTTTTTTGGGTGAGGGGTCAAGCCAGGCGAAATCCGAACAGCCAGCGGTGGACGACAAACCAGTGCACACCTTTTCATATTAAAAAGGGGTTTTTTCGTTCAACGTGGTGGCGGAGACGGCTTTCGCTCGGGGAGAAAAAAACTCTGGCCAGGAGGAAAGACGTCTCGTGGGAGATTTGGTAAGATACTGAGACCGGTCCAAAGTGGGAGCTTCGGGGGTGAGCCTCTGAAGTGTGTAAAGGGTAACAGAACGACGGTTCTGTGTCTTGGGGAGGAGCAGGGCAGTATATATGTCTTAACATCCCTTGTGTGCAACGAATTAATGTTGTTTGGTGTGGGCAGCGGGAAGAAATTCTCAGCTGTCAAAGTTTTAGAATAGCAGAAATAAGGTTCTGGGTAGGCAGTGGGCTCCAGTCTAGGTGGGGTGGTGGTTTGAAATGTGGGTGATTTGAGTGGCCACTGACCCAGTGAATCTGTGAGTGTGTGGAAGGTTGGAAGCATAGCGTCTTCCCTAACCGAGCGAGTGTGGACAAGCGCAGTTCTCGTTTGGGGCGACCCACCGAGTCGCTGTCAGTATCGAATGGTGTATGCGTGAAAATTGTGTAAAATTCAGGAGCGGGTCCAGTGGCAGTGTGTGGGAGAAATATAGGAACATAGCTTAAATAAAACACCCAAAATCATGGGCCACAACACAAGCAAGCCTTCAACTCCTCTTGAGAGCTTCCTTTTAAATTGGCATGCAGCTGTCAAAAACTATGATTTTGGGATCAAGATGAAAAGAGAAAGAATGGAGACTTTATGTCAAATTGAATGGCCCATCATGCAGGTAGATTGGCCACCCCAAGGGACTTTTAATGAAAGTATCATCAGGCAACTGTGGCTGAAAATTCTTAAAAACTGCCCCGAACACGTCCCCTACATTGAGGTTTGGAAAGGAAACGTGAAGAAAAATCCTTCATGGATTCAAGTATGTAGGGAATTGCCACCTCAGGCCAAATTGCTGGCTTTGAAGAAAAAGGAAGCAGTCTTAGAAGCCCGTCCCGAAGACTATGATGTCTTTTATCCACCACCTCCTTATCCAGTGGATGTTCCTCCAGGGAACCCAGCGGTTCCTCCTCCAGCACAGCCTCCGCCAGGTCCAGCACCCGCTCCCCTTCCAAAGGACAGTGGACACCCAGTACCAAAAGACATTCCCCAACCAGGACCAACGAGCAAACCTCCAAAAGATGAGCAGGAAGCGGGGAAAGGGGCCCCTAAGGGAGATGAGGACGAGGAGGAAGAGGAGAGTGAAGAGGAATTCCGTCATAGGATAAAAGGAAATATAGAATGGGGAGAAGCAGACCATCAAAGAGTGGCTGAATTAATTAAAAAATACAGGGACTCAGTGATTGAAGTGGGAAATTTTGCATTGGAGGCGGCGGGAGAACGAAATTGGACAAAAAGACAGAGATATCTCCTAAGGGCATATGATGCAGCAAGGAGACATGAGGAATTTCTTGAGAATAGGAGAATTGAAGAACAGGCAAAAGTCATGCCCCTCAGAAGAATCTATGATCCCTTGCCCCCAAATCAACCGGGTCCACGCACATATACAATGCAACACGTCCCTTTTACCTCAAGCGATATCATAAATTGGAAAAATTCTCTCCCGAGCTTGGAAGAAGACCCAGATAAGAATTATGAAACCATGTCTAGCATCTTCAATGTATACATGCCCACTTTTGAAGATGTCCAACATTTAGTGAAAGGGTTGTTTAATGCAGAGGAAACGCGGAAGATTTTCGAGGAGGCTAGGAAGTCCCGTTTAGCAGCAGGAGACACCCCCGCTCAGGCTGAGGCAGCCATCCCAACAACCACTCCACCTGATTGGACTACAATGCAGATGCAGGGTGCACTGCTCTAAGAAATTACCATGCAGCAATTTTACAAGGCATTAGGGCTGCTGGTAGGAAGAAAATAAATATGTCAAAAGTTAATGACGTGGTCCAAAAACAGGATGAATCCCCTGGAGCCTTTTTAGATAGATTATATCAAGCGTTTAGAAGGTTTACCCCGATCAACCCTGAGGACCCTGGCATGGAAAATATTGTGAAAACAGCCTTTGTTGCTCAATCTGCTCCCGACATACGAAAGAGAATTCAAAAGGAGGCAAATTTTATGGGGCAAACCTTACAATGGATGCTCCAGCTGGCACAAACAAAATTTAATAACCGGGATGAGGATCAAAACCCTAAAGGCAAAGGACAAGCCAGGAAAGTGATGGCTCTCAACCAAGTCCCTGAGCCACGTAATTTTAATGCCCCCGGGGGAAGACGAGGACCATTAACAAGAAATCAATGTGCGCTCTGTGGCCAGACTGGGCATTGGCGCAGGGAATGTTTCAGAAACCCTGAAAATCAAAGGCATGGAGGCTTTAATCAAGGACCACGACGCCCTTGGCAGCCACCGGCATTTGAAAGATATTCGGCTCCTGCTCCCTTTAATTTTCAGCAGCAAAGAAACCCTCAGGTCAATCAAGGGCAAGGCGGCCAATTTCAGCCTACAAGTCAGAGCCAAGCGCAGTCAGCACAAGTTCAGCAGGCACCCCAAAGAGGGCAAGGTCCGGCTTGGACCCCACCATACCAAAACATGATGGCTCTGGAAGAAGATGCCCCGTATTGAAAAGGACAGGGCTTTGGTTCTCGGGAGCCCTTAGTCAGTGTCCAAACCGGGAACGAATCTGTCAGATTTCTTGTGGATACGGGAGCCAGCCATTCAGTGATTCCGCAACTTGTAAAGCCAATAGACAAGACTTTTTCGATTAGTGTGATGGGTGCTACGGGGAAAGCACAGCGTGCTTACTTCATGCAACCAGTGTTATGCAAGTTGGGGGGACAGGTTGTCCTACACAAATTTCTACATATGCCAGACTGCCCGATTCCTTTACTAGGCGTGATTTACTGTTTAAATTGGGGGCCCAGATCACTTTTACCCCAAAGGGAGAGGTTCATTTGACAACTGACAGCCAAGGTCCAGAAGGAGAAGTGTGCTTAGAATATCCCTTGAGAGAGAGATGGCGCTTGATGGTGGTAGAGGAGGAGCCAGCACAGCTGCCCCAAGATTTTCTGGACAAAGTTAATCCCGAGGTGTGGGCTGAAGATAATCCCCCAGGCATGGCACGGAACATCCCTCCTATAGTGGTTCAACTCAAGCCATTTGCAGGACCAGTTTCAGTCCCACAATATCCCATTGGCAGAGCTGCAGCAGAAGGAATTTGGGTCCACCTTAAGAGGTTGATAGATCATGGTATTCTTATCCCCTGTCAATCGCAATGGAATACCCCCCTTCTCCCGGTTCGCAAGCCGGATGGGACTTTTCGCCCAGTTCAGGATCTCCGCTTAGTAAATGAGGCCATTGAACCCCTTCATCCAAATGTGCCGAACCCTTATACGATTCTGGGCTTGATACCTCTGGAAGTGGCTTATTTCACAGTTTTAGATCTAAAGGACGCATATTTTTGCTGCCGGCTCGCGCCCCAGAGTCAGCACATCTTTGCCTTTCAATGGGAGGACCCCAAAACTGGTACAAAAACACAACTCAAATGGTCTCGTTTGCCACAAGGATTTCGAAATTCCAGCACATTATTTGGGGGTGCCCTGGCATCAGATCTTGCCAATTTCCCTCGAAAACCTGGCCAAATAGTCCTGCAGTATGTGGATGACATTTTGGCGGGAGCAGAAACCAAGGAAGGCTGTGAACAACTCACAATAGATCTTCTAAATCATTTGGCAGCAGCAGGATATAGGGTGACCAGAAAGAAAGCCCAAATTTGTCAGAAAACAGTGAGATATTTGGGATTTGACATTTCTCAACAAAAGCGCCAACTTCGTGCTGAAAGGAAGCATTCAATTATCAAGATTCCCGAGCCCAGAAATAGGAGAGAGCTCAGAGGCTTTTTAGGAGCAGCAGGCTTCTGTCGAATTTGGATTCCCAATTACAGTCTTCTAGCGAAGCCTTTGCATTTGGCAACTAGAGGCAAAGAGAGTGATGAGTTCCTGTGGGGTCCGGAACAAAGGGAGAGCTTCAAAGCAATTAAGCAGGCTTTGATAGAAGCACCAGCCCTGGGACTTCCCAATCCGAACAAATCCTTTAACTTGTATGTGGATGAGGAAAATGGAGTGGCAAAGGGAGTTTTGTGCCAGAAGTTAGGAAGCTGGCAGCAACCAGTGGCTTATTTGTCAGAGACATTAACTCCAACAGAGCAAGGGCTTCCGTCCTGCATGCGAGGAGTGGTAGCATTGGCAGCTCTCCTAAAGAAGGCAGATAAGTTCACTTTCGGACAGGACACAAAATGTATAACTAGACATGCAGTTTTGCCCCTCTTGGATGCTAAAGGAGGATATCACTTGTCCCAAACTGCCATGATGAAGTGTCAAAAATTATTCTCAAGAGCTGATCTTACTTTTCAAACAACAGAAGGTTTGAACCCGGCCACCCTACTCCCAATTAGTGATCAACCAGCCAGCCATGACTGTATACAAACATTAGATGAGGTGTATTCATCACGGCCAGATCTTTTGGACACCCCTCAGCCACAGTGGAGAACATGGTTTGTGGATGGTAGTAGTTTGATGATTGAGGGAAAAAGACAGGCAGGATATGCCATTGTGGAATTGGAGGACATTGTAGTGGAAGCCAAGCAATTGCCACCTGGAACATCAGCTCAAGTGGCTGAATTGATAGCACTCACTAGAGCACTGGAGCTGTCAGAAGGAGAAAGCATTAATATATACACGGACTCTAAGTATGCATTCCTTACACTTCATGCGCATGGGGCACTCTGGAAAGAGCGAGGTCTGCTTACTTCTGAAGGCACATCGGTAGCACACCCAGAAGTTTTACTGCAGCTTTTAGATGCTGTTTGGAAGCCGAAAAAGGTAGCAGTTGTTCACTGCTATGGTCACAAGGTTGGTCCAGGACTTGTGGCAAGAGGGAATAGGTTAGCAGATCGCATTGCCAAACAGGCAGCCCAGGGTGTAGCTCAAATGCAGCTTAGTCTCATTCCAATAGATATTCTGCCTCCAGAACCACCTAGATATTCGCTGGCTGAAGAGGAGTTTGCAGAGGAGCAGGGGTTTGACAGGACACCAGAGGGTTGGTACAAACTCCCAAGTGGACAATTATGGGTTCCAGAGAGCTTAGCTCGCCAAGTGGTTCAGAATCATCATGATAGCACACATCAGGGTCCTGAAGTGGCATATAAACATTTGAGTCCTCATTTATACATAGCTAAGCTTCGGCAGCTGGCTTCAAATATTTCCCACAGATGTGTCATTTGCCAAAGGAATAATCCTAGGACAGGTCCCCTGCCACCTCCAGGAATTCAATACAGTGGAAAGGAGCCCTTTGAGGACATGCAAGTGGACTTTACTGAACTGCCCAGGTGTGGACTTTATCGCTATATGCTTGTGTTAGTATGCACCTTCACCGGTTGGCCAGAGGCTTCCCCAACAAAGACTGAGAGGGCTAGTGAGGTGATTCGTTGTCTCTTGAGGGACCACCTGCCGAGACATGGGATGCCCCGCACACTTTCCTCGGATAATGGACCCAGTTTCATTCATCACGTGCTCCAAGGACTGGCTAGGGCATTACAGATTAAGTGGAATTTGCATACAGCCTATCGACCTCAAAGTTCAGGACGGGTCGAGAGAATGAACAGGACTTTAAAGGGACATTTATCTAAATTGACTCAAGAAATGGGAAGGAGTTGGGTAGAAATGCTCCCCATTGCTTTGTTTAGGAGCAGGACTACCCCCTCAAGTCAAACTGGCATTTCCCCTTTTGAATTAGTTTATGGCAGGCCAGTCCCGATTTCGTGTGGCATAAGACCAGAGAGTGTAGCTTCTTTGACACATGCAAAGTATCTTCAGATGCTTGGCCGGTCTCTTTCTTCTCTACACAGATGGACTCTTGGAAGGTTGCCAGTATCGTTGCAGGAGCCTCTCCATCGCTTTGAACCAGGAGATTCTGTTTGGATCAAGGATTGGAATCAATCACCCCTACACCCGAGGTGGAAAGGTCCTTATGTGGTGCTACTATCAACACCAACAGCTGTCAAGCTTGCTGAAGTGAGTGCCTGGATTCATCATACCCGCGTAAAGAGAGCTGCCCCGTCGGATGAGGGAGAATGGACAGTGTGCGCCAACCCAGATGACAGCTTAAAATTGGTCTTCAAGAAGGTTACTTCGGACATAGAAAAGCCAAAGTAAAATCTTGGCATTCTATGGTGAAAGAAGTTATCAACAGAAAAAGCCTTGCTTTTCTTCTTAGTTTTGAATTTCCCGCCCTTTGAATTGGTCTTTCCCACAAGAAGAGGAGGGAGAAGCGACAAGTGACTCAGTGTAGCTGAACAGCCAAGGGCAATTTTCAGTGCGAGACTGTGTTTTAAAAGTGCCCTTTTTCCTGCTTCTGGAGCCGTGCGGTGTTTCCCTGCTGGTTGCCTGAAGGAATTGCAGCGAGCGAACAGTTTCCCGGTAGCGCGGCAGCTGTCAACGGGCGTTCTAAGAGCTGTCACTGAGCGTTCCAAGAGCTGTCAAAGTGCTTCACGGCTGTCAAAACTCTTAAAGGAGCCTCGAGTACTTCAGTGAGTCAACCCTTAGAGTGCATTGGTTCTTTAATTTGTTTATGTGAACTTTAGTGGCCTATTTGGGGCTAGTACAATGGGAAGTGAAAGTGGTTTTGAGATGTTTTGGTTAATCCCCTTGCTTTTACTGCCAATTTCCTTGAATGCCAAGCCTGAAGGCATAGAAGGGTGTACTCCTTGCATTATAGCAGCGAGCCAAGGTAATAGGATAGTAAACACTTTAGTATACTACACACAGAAGCCAGTGGAGTGTAAACAAGCTGGTACCACCTGTCTAAATCAGGACAAATTGTATCACATATGTGAAAGTGAATCAGAGGGTTATCTTTGTTATAAGCCTGAGATTCCAGTGAGATTTAATGTCACTCTGTGGGCAGGAATGGCCAGAACCAAAGAACCCAGGAGAGACAATCCTGAAGGTGGTGGAATCCTGTTTTACATAAACTCCACTATAGTGTTAAGACATAGCATCAGGCGAGCAGTGATTTGGTTCAATGCTTGTGATGCTTTGGGCAAGGGCCTAGGAACACGTTGTGGGACGAAAGCTTGGGCAACTACTTACAGAGATAGTCACAAGTATCTGTGTTACCCCCATGAAGGTGCAAGGGCAGGAAACCCTGAAGTATGGGCACCATGTGGGCCAACTAAGTTGTGTTCAGGATGGGGTTGTGTATGTGCCTACACGGAAGGAGGCTACCCAGGGTGTCCCCATCTCTCACAGTTTAGGAGGGTAGGAGGGAACAGGGTTAGTCTGGTGATTGGCCATTCACATCCTGACATCCAAGTATACGGCTTTGGAATTAATGGGCCTGGACAGGACCCAGTGACTTATTTGACAATCACACGGACAGAAGTAAGGGATGGAGAAAAGAAGAGCCATTCCTGGTCTGTGGAAAATGTTGTGGAAGACTTAAGGAATAACAATCCTTATGAAATTTCCCAACAGGCCAAGAACCTGTTTCTGGAAATGGCCCAATCAATAGCTACTGAATTAGGGGTCTCAAACTGCTATGTTTGTGGGGGAACTAATTACGGTGAAGACTGGCCGTGGGAAGCTATGGAGATCTCTCCACAGTTGTATAACAACATGTCCAAAATTGGCAATGTTACCAGAAGAGCCCAATCTCTGAATATGACATGGACTATCACATCTCACTTAGTGGGTCGTGTCTGTTTTTCCCAAAATGGTTCCATTCCAGTAGGCTATCTGACCTGCATAGGAACCTGGGAAAATGGCATCTGGTATTCCCCATCTTTTGCTCCACAGCCAGAGAAATTTAATGTCACTTTTCTGCCATTTTTGTATTCAGCATCACCAGATAAATGGATTGCCCCTCAGAATATGTATTGGGTCTGTGGAAACATGGCCTATGTGCATTTGCCCCATTCATGGTCAGGTTCCTGTGTGTTGGCATTCATAAAACCATCATTCTTTCTAGTTCCTATTCAGACACAACAATATCTGGCAGCCCCAGTCTATGGCCCTCTAAATAGAAGAAAAAGGGATGACACCCCTTTTGCAGGGTTTTCATGTAAGAACCCAGAGGAATATGAGGGGGATATATGGGATTCACAGAGAATTGTTTGTGTTTATGGTCCAGCCACATGGGCTCAAGATGGCTCCTGGGGGTACAGAACCCCTATATATATGCTGAACAGAATTATCCGTTTACAGGCTGTTCTAGATCTGGCAGGTCAACGCATCACTACAGCGCTTACTGCTATAGCAGAGGTGACAGATCAATTAAGAACAGCTGTTTATCAAAACAGGCTCGCTCTCGATTATCTTCTCGCGTCAGAGAATGGAGTATGTGGTAAATTTAATTTAACAAACTGCTGTTTAAAGATTGACCCCGTGGGCAAGGTTGTGAACCAGCTTGCCACGGAAATCAAACAATTGACTTTTAATCCCACCCAGGAGTGGAAAGGCATGCAATGGCAGTGGGTGAATGATTTCATGCCACAGACTTGGATGAAAACATTAGCTGGTTTATTGATTGCTCCTTTATGTCTTTTGCTGTTTGCTTTAATATGTATTCCTTGTTTATTGCGGTTTGTGCAGTCCACTGTTTCTAAGATGGTAGAGAAAGTAGCTGGCCCCAAGTTGATTGCAGTCCTCCAAGATTATGAAGCTCTTCAACAGGACGACTCAGTCTGAGTGTCCTAAAGAAGAGGGGGGGATTGTAGGGGACATAATTAATTATTGTTCTCAGTTAACCATGGTTCATACTTCTCACACCCCATGTTCCAGTTGTAGGTGTTGTTCAGCACTGGAGTTCCCTTTTGCTTCTGTGAACATCAGCTTGGAAAACTCCCTTTGGCTTTAAACATGCAGCAGCTTTAGCAACAGCATTATCTGTACTTATTCTTTGCCCCTCTCCACTCGTTGATTGAGTGCCTTCTGACTTACGGGGATTGTAGGGGACATAATTAATTTACACATTCAATATATATCCTTTAGCCGTCATTGTAGATAAAATGACAGGCTCTCTATGTGAAGTATATTTTCTATAAGGCCCTTTCTGTCCTTTAATTCACCCCAAGCCCCCTCACAAAACTGTGTCAGCAAAGCACTACACGATTCCCGCTTCTCACTTCCAGTTCTCAGCCTGTCCTGTGAGATAAACAGGACATGGGCAACGGATGGTCACGATTTAGGGAAGGGCGGACGAACAATGAGCCCCCTACCCCTAAGATAGCCAGCTGTCCCGCTTATCGGAACAGCAGAAGTGAACTGTCGAAACGGCCCCATTCAGCTGTCAAAGTCCGTTCCCAGCGCTTCCCGGAAAGCGCACGTCAAAATGCCTGCAGTACCTAGACCAGGGGGCGCTGAAGAACAAGATTAATTGCGTCCGCTGAATGTTGCAAGTCTTAAGTATGTGCTAAGTGTTTTCAAGAGGGAGATAATGATCTGCACACGCCAGCTGTCTTTGAAGATTCTTTTGTCTATTGTGGGCGTTCTACAGCACCCAGATGTCTCCGGGTTTTTCCGATAAGGAAAGGGGGAGTTGGGGAACCTTTTGCTATAAATTCTATGTATGTATTCGAACTCCTTGCCCCAGATTCCCGAAAGCATTCGGCTGGGAGCCTTTTGCTATAGCAAAATAAAACCTTTTTCTCCGATCCTCGATCCTTGGCGCGTTCTTATGACCCTCGAACCCCAAACGGCGGCACGGGAATTCCCGGGGGGAAGCTTTCACCTTTGGCTTTAAACATGCAGCAGCTTTAGCAACAGCATTATCTGTACTTATTCTTTGCCCCTCTCCACTCGTTGATTGAGTGCCTTCTGACTTACGGGTCTCATTTTCCAGCATTTTCACTTCTTTCATTTTGGACTGTCTCATCAGAAGTGTTTTTTCCAGGTAAGAAATATTCAGCAGTACTTTAAAAGTTAGCTTAGGTGGGGGCAAAAAGACAACATACCCTCTACTACCAATAATCACTGACATTAGCTCCATGTTGGCAGAGTATGAGAGGTGGTGGCAACCTAAAACCTCCAGAGGCAATTGTTTTATATCGAGGGACAGCAGTCCCCCAGAGTTTCAGACCTGAATTCTTCCAAACTCTCTGCAGAAATGTCAGAAATTGAACCTACACCAACATTGTGTGTTTGCCTCTTGGCTACAACCCTTCCCCGAAATATAGGCTGATTGTTCCATTCTGAAGTGCAATTATAAATGCCTCTCTTACAATTTCTACCTAAAATGTATTTTTCCTCTCTTGTCAGAGGTAACAAAACTGGATTCGATGCCATGTTCATAGGTAAGCAATGAGTCATGATAGCATGCTAGGAGAACCACCTGGTTCCCAGATCAGCCATTTGGAAAATATGCTCCTTGGCCTGGTCTGTCCTGCATTTGCAAGTTCCAGATGGTCAACTCCATATTGTCTTTTTCCTAATGCTGGCCTGAAGCATTTTCCCACAAAAAATTCCGGAGCTGTTAGGGGCTGAGTGAGATGAAATTTCCGCAGTCCCAGGGTTGGATTAATCTCCTGGGAAAAGGGAACTAATGAACTGTGGCATGTGGGTGTATTTATCTTTCAAAACTAGATTTATGACATTTCTCACCCTTTTCTTCTTTTGATATGAAAACAGCTTTTCCATTCCTTGAAGTGGTGGCTTGGTAGACCTCAACAGCCCAGGGAAGACTGGATATGATGTCCCTTAGGAATCATGTTTAATCATCATGACATGCCATTCTGAGGGATACTTGGTGATAAGGGGGTGGCTTCACCCATTGGTTCCTTCCGTATTTGCAAAGGAAACAAAGGTTGATGTCATTATACTTGGAAGGCAGGAGTGGCTGGACATGGAGGAAGATTCCATTTTGTGCTTGGGCATAATTAAACTGAATGTGTCTCAAAAGTGTAGCTACCCCATGAGTTTGTGTAGCCAAGCCCGGATTTTTAAAATAGACAATCAAACATGGAAGGTAATTTTTTTAGGTCAGGAAAAGCACACTTCAGAAAGAATACTTGCACAACTGAAAAGTTGAAGTTGTACAAAAGCTGCCCTGTGCTGGTTGATGTAAACAGTGACAATCCAGGTATTTTAAAAGGGTTTATTTGGAATTCTGAGTGGGGAAAGAGTTTCTGCATGTTGCACCATGAGAACTCTCTGAAGAGGAAAACTTTTGCTTACCTGTAGTGTCTCTTGACATGGTATGATATCCTGAAAAAAAATGCAGGGTTCCCAAACACAGGGAGAGGCTTCACACTTAGTAGGCTGTTCCCTTTTCAGAACGGCCATTTTCACCTGGAAATAACTAGGGATGAGGGTAGAAGTGCTCCTCTGTTTGCTTTTTCAAATTATTACTATTTTTTAAAAAAATCCCTGAAGTGGTTGAATGTAGAAAGTCAAGTGAAATTGTTGAGGTTGTCCTCCATCTGTCAAATATTCCCCACAGAAACTTTGTTTCTGCATTCTAGAATATCCTTAGCTTCTATTAATTGGATATCTCTATTTCATGTGGGGTTTAGTTTGGGGAAAGTTGCTATCAAGTGGAAAACCTCAGAAACTATTCAAGTAAAAACACTGATCCTGAATCATAAAATAATGCACTTGTGCCATCTTCTATGATGGCTATTTTGTTTCTGTACAAAATAAATTGCCTCATGAATGCATATGATATTTTCCTCAGTCAGTTCATTTTCTTTGTCTTATGCTAAACACACCTACTTAGATGTAAATGCTATGGATTTCAGTGGAACCCCTTTTCAATATTTGCATGTTTAGAAACCTTGAGCATATTTATCTTCATTAAACAGAAAATGGTGCAAGTGCTACCTCAGTTAACCAGCATTAAATGCCAAGAGCATTAACCCTGGGCACACACTTGCACTGGCCAGTAGAGATGGGCACGAAACAAAAAAATGGTGTTTCGGTTTTTCATTTGTCGTTGAGAGGTCTGTTTCTGTTCGTTTCCATTTTTTATGAATTTTTGGAAAAATTTTGTTACTGTTTTTCATTTTTTTGTTTGTCGTTTCTACCTGCTTTTTGCGTGATTTTTAAAGCTTTTCCGTGCACAGGCATCCCCCAACGCCCCAGACCAGAGGGAAAACACTAAAAAATGGATGCTGGCAGAGATACAGTATAAACTAGGTACGCAGTGAGGCTGCAAAGGCAGCGGCAGGCGTTGGCCAGGGTGCAAGGCAGCCACAGAGTGATTGCACTGCGGGGCAAGGGACGGTACTCACCGAGAGGTACGCAGCATGCACACACACAGGGAGGCTGCAGGACTGAAGCTAGAGTCGCAGAGACAGCAATCCCACCCTAACTCCCACCAGAGACTGCAAGGAGGATGGGGGCTGCCAGCGCTTTTTATGCCCTCTGTGGCTGCCAGACCTGCCCACCCAGTCTGCAACGTGGGCATGCTATTGGTTGAACATGATCCCATCACATGGCTTGCCTCCATTTTGTGGCTGGTGGCAACATCCATTTTAAAGGGAAAAGAAAAATACATCACGATGGGAGAAGACAAAAACAAACGTTTTAATGACCCCAACCCTCTGGTAGGTAATAATTTCAAATAATTATCACATTATCGCTGTGTTTTTACGGATGTCCAGGGTGTTTTTTAAGATTTAAAACAGCTCATTTCATTGCACGTTGCCATTAACGGAAACGAAACGTAACGACCACAATTTTCGTGGTTCTGTTCGTTTTGTTGCATTTTCATCACAATTTTCATTTGTTGTTTCGTAACGGAACGACTAACGAATAACGGAAATGAAAAAATGTTTGTTCCGTGCCCATCTCTACTGGCCAGTATAGTCAACCATAGTTGACTATGCATGGAGGGGAATAAAAATCATGCAAGACCACCACTGCTCAAATAAGCTTCCCACTGCATGATCAGTTGCAGGAGAGATTTCACCAGAGTGACAACAGGCATGTGATAGGTCACATAGTGTACTTGGAGCTTACATGACCACCTTTCCTCTCTACTTGAAGGCAACAGGACATGGACCATTGTTTTTCCCTGTTGTTTGTTTGTTTGTTTGTTTGTTGTTGTTGTTGTTGTTGGCAACCCTGTGAATGAGCAGTCTCCAAAATATCCTGTCCTCAACCCTCAACAGCCATATTCAACTTTGGTAAACTCAAACGTGTGGCTTCCATTAAGGCAGGTATGTCCAAACTTTGGCCCTCCTGATGTTTTGGACCACAACTCCCAGAATTCCAAGCCTGTATTTCCAATGGCAAAGGACTGTGGGAGTTGTGGTCCAGAACATCTGGAGGGCCAAAGTCTGGACATTGCTGCATTAAGGAGTCATTCCATCTCATATTAGGTATTCCTCTTTTCCTGCTGCCTTAAGTTTCCCCACTCCAGAGAATCTTGCCATTTCACGATGAGCCCAAGACAGGACAGCCCCAATTTCATCATTTTTGTTGCCAGAGATAGTTTATACATGATTTGCTCTAGTCTATGGATTAACCTGATGGTCTTTCTGGCAGCCCAGGGTATCCACAAAACTCTTCCCTAAGGCACTTTTCAAATTATTTTCCCCCTGGTCAGCTTTCTTAACTGTTCTACTTTCACGCTCATAGTCAATGATGGAAAATACAACAGTATGGATGATCTTGGCCTCGAGTGACACATTTGTACATTTGATCATCTTTCCTAATGCCTTCACTGCTGCTCCTCTGAGTCTCCGTCTTCTGATTTCTAAGCTGCAGTCTTCATTTGGACTGATGACTGACCCAAGTTTTACAAAATGTTCAACTATTTCAATTTCTCTATTGTCAGTATTAAAATTATATAGTTCTTTTGTAGTTTTTTCCTCTCCTGTCAAAAAAGTACATACAAACTGTTTTAGGCTGATTAGTCTAAGTTCAATTCTGTTTTCCACCCCACCCCCACCTTACTATCAATTAAAAAGTAAGGATTTCACAAGCTGCCCCACTAGGCCTGCTCAGCTTCTCAAAGAAGTAATTAATTTAATGTACTGCAGTTAGATATTCCTGTTAGCAGCTGTCATTATCGCCAAACCATGCTTACTCAGCTTTGTAATTAAAGGACTCTAGGAGGGCTGTGTTCACTAATTACCTGATACTTCACAACCATGCTTCTGGGTTGTACTTGAATCCTTACGGTGCACTCCCAAGATATTTATTTACATTTTGCTTGCTTATTATATTTATACCCTGCCTATCTGACCATATGGCCACTCTGCTAATGGCCTCCCTCTCATGTTCTGCTGTCCAGAACACTTGTTGCAGGATCTTCAGTGGGCCTATTATTGTTCTGCATTGTGACCTGATTACGTTTCCAAGAAAGGTGTGGAAATAGGTCATCAGAATGAGCCATTCTCCTTCTACCATGTTTCCAGTTTTGTAAGAAAGCTCCCCACCCAAGGAAGGAAGGAAGGAAGGAAGGAAGGAAGGAAGGAAGGAAGGAAGGAAGGAAGGAAGGAAGGAAGGAAGGAAGGAAGGAAGGAAGGAATACAGTTTCCAGAATCCTGTAGCCGGCTTGATCAGTTTCTGCAGAAAAGAAGCATCAGCTTTTAACCATTTTTGCCTTCCTACATGAAATGACGAGACGAGGCATGATTTTGGGCTTAACTGGCCCACACTTTATTAACTTTATAACATTAAGTCAGAACACAACATTAAGAGGGTCTGGCATCAAGCATAGTGTTGGGTTGGAACCCCGGGGTCTCCCGGGACCCCTCCAACCAGGGCAGCTTAGGGTGAGTTACTACCCCCAGGTGGTGCAGTCAGAAGACGGCACCCCCCAGGCCAGTAAATGCGCATACCACTCCCTGGGTCCTGAGGGCTCACTACAAATTACTCGAGGCCCAGGGAGGCATCCCCACACATCCTCCCATGAAACTGTAATCTCGTGATCTGCAGTGTCGTGGTGGTTGGATACTTGGGGACAGATGTTCAATTTCAGACTCACTGGCTGCCCTTCCTTTGCTTTTGCTACCAGTGTGACCAAAAAAACAAAGCTTAAACTAATGCCCAGTACCAGTGTAGGATAGGTGAAAATTCCCGTTCTCATCAGCCAATTTTGAGAGTGGGTCAAAAATTCCTATCCGCCTCCCTGAGGCAACTAGTTAGACTCACACAAGTACTCTTAAGCGGTGGGTGGGTGGGGAACACTCAGTTGAGAAGAACCTTTTATAGGGTGCTCCTCCCTCCTACCATCCAGACGCGAACTCACGTACGTCTGCCCTCTCGCTTATTCGTGCGAGATGGCAAAACAGCTCCACCTGCTGGAGGACCCAGCCGCGGAGCCAACCTTCTATTTTAAATCATGCCCAAAGCAAAAGAAGGCTGTCAATCCTGCATTCTCCTTAATATCCTTGTGTTAAAACTGTTTTTGAGACTAAGCAGTGAGATGAAATCTGTCTGCAAGAAAGAAGCTTTTCCTGGTTACTCGCTTGAAGCCAGCCAGTCTTGCTTAGAATCTAATCAATGCATGATTGTTTGGGGACCGTGTCAGCTTCTACCTTTAATATTCCTAAAATTACAGCTTGTTACTTTTCATCTGTTCATGTCACTTTGTTTCCGTAGTCATGGATCAATATCCATTTGGAACTGTAAAAGCAAGAGAGAGGGAGAATGTACTGACACACAGTGGTCCGCAGTGTCCCAGAAGATGGATTGCAGCCTTCATCTTTCTGGCTTCCTCTTCCTTTTGCAAACTCTCTTGTGATATTTGCTGTTATTTCCCTCCCTCTTTACACTGTTTCTCCCTTATTCCCCCCCCCCCAACAGTTTGTGTACAAGATAATTTTTCTATTCTCACTTGCAGTGCCATTAGTTTTTCCAATAATGAACAATGAAAGATTTGTTTAATATTGTATTTGTATGCTAATCTCCCCCTCTTCCTACTGATGGTCACCATTCTGCGGCTCATAATACTGTTGCTAAAAAGTAACTCATTAATTTTTCACAGTAACATATTAGCAGTGTCTTGCGTTAGTAGTGTGGTGGTAATGTACCATTCTGAAATTACTGTTTAATAATTTTTGAAAAGAGAAATATATGTGAAAAATGGATAAAAGGGTCCCAAATCTTCTCAGATTATCCAACATTTAAAAAATAATGAGTACACATGATTTGTTGTATTAAAAGATAGCCATTTTATAGTACCATGTATGTCTGTGTAAGTACTTACAGTATGTTATCAGTTGTGAGTACCTTGTCAGTTATTTTGACCTTATTATATTCCTCAGAACAATACACTTTTGCCTCAGCTCTGCACAGAATGCTCTGGACACTGTCACTCAAAGGTATGCAAACAGGAAATGGCACCCATGAGATCACTGCAAATCCCCACAGAATGGAATATCTTGATGCGCCAATCACCAGAAAAATTGTGAACTTCCTTAAAGAGAAGTTAAGGCTTCCAAATTAGGACTTCCAGTGAGGGGAATAGACTCCTATTTCCAATCTTCCCTGTGTGCTCTGGGGCCATTATCGAAGCCCTGATAATGGATGGGCAGGTTTCTCATGTCTCAAACTGGATCTTTTTCCAGCCTCAGGGTTCAAATTGTTAACTTTTCATTAAATATAGGTTGGAAGAATCCTTATGACAGGAAATGGCAAATTCACCCCCTTTGAAACATGCAGATTAATACCCTGCCTTTTAAGGCCTTTCTGTGAGCCAGTGATGGGTTTTCTTTGTCACTGATGCATGTGGGAGAAGAAAATGTGTGTCATCGTCAAAATGGGAAGACACCATGATGTGAGATAAAAGATCAGACCTCCAATAGATAGTCAGAGGGCTAAAAAAAGCCAGCAATATGCTGATAAACACTTTGGAGACAGTTTTGTGTCGCATATACTGTAAATTATAGTTGTGCCAACAAACCTTGTTTTTGAAGCTCATGCACAAGTAGACAACATGATTGGCTTCTGTGATTTACATTCGTAGGAACAAATAATTTTATTTTCCATAAACCTGAAGTTTTGCCTCTAAAAAGGAAATCTTTACTAAGAGGTTGCTGATACCAAAAGTATGATTTAGGACAGAAGGTTAACTTGAAATGTTTTATATTGTTCCCCTAGAAAATCCAGGACAATGCAATTAACCCAAAATAATAATCTGCACCTGCATTTCAAAAATCTAGGGATGTATTGTAATTTGCTAGGGTTACAAGAGAGATTCTTGGGACATGCTATGTACAACCAAAGTAACAGGATTAAAATGGTGTTTCCGCTTAGATTAGCTTTGGCAATTCCATGCATATCTAAGAAAGTTATACTTGGGGGACAAATTAGATTACAGTTTTACCAAGGTCTCTCTAATCTATGTAAGGAGGATCTGTGAAGCCCTCCTCCAAATCTAGGACAGCATTGGTTAAAAGAAGCATTGCAAATCTTATTTCCAATTAGCTTTAGCGCTATAAACATTCACCAAAGTCCTTTTAAGACTACTTAGATTCAGACATCATCCCCCATTTGCCAGCTGGTTCTTCCTGTCTGGAGATTAAGCAACAGATATTTGCAGGGTGGGAGAAAGCCGATTAGAGGAGGATGACGTAGGGACACCAAATTCTCATTAAGCAGCTCTCAAACCCCAGTATAACAAACGGCTTGGATTGCTCAGTGCAGTTAAGAGCTTAAAAGATTTCTGACTGATGATGTTTCATTTAGTGATGGGATGGGATAGAAAAGTTACCCATTTTCTCTCACTTCAACATAAAGTCAAACGGCACACCCAAAGGCAAAAAAGTGGTTCAAAATTTTTTTCAGCAGAGCATTTCACTGCCTGCCTTTGATGAAAATAGCTTGTCCACAAACCAATGAGGCTTTTGGTCAATAACAATGAAGATATTTAGACCGCGGTCATACCTGGGTTTCCTTCGTATTTAAATTTCCTGTGTATTTTTTTCAGGAGCGGTCACATGGTTTTTAATGAGCAGTTGGTGTCCTCTCCTCTGTGTCATACCTTCCTTTTCTGGTTCTATCCTAACCTGTGTACTAGACATTTTGTCCTACTTTCTGGCCCCAGTTTCCAAGGCTCCATCTTTTTAGCCATGTAGAAAGGGGAGAAACTGAATTTACTGTGTATTTTCAGTGTCCTGTCATTACAACAGAAGCAAACAAGTAAGCATTTTCGAGCCAAGTTTCTAAATCCAGCCCCTGGCGGTGGTTTAGGAAACTTTGCTGAAACTGCTGATCGAGGGGCGTGGTCGGCCAGGAGCAGAATTTGCTTCTCTTCCTGGTTAGCACACGATATTTTACTGCGTAGTTCACCGATGGGAAACTACGCAGAAAACGCGGTTATGACCGCGGTCTTAGTATTGTAGTAAATGCCGTCAATACGTGCACCCCAGGCATTTAAAGTGTGTGTGTGTGTGATGGACAGCAGCCACACTCAAAAGTGAATTTGAAAATGTAAACAGGGTGAAAGTTCTAGCCCCACCTCCTTCTCGACATGACCTACTCATGCAGACTTCCTGAGAAGAAGATATTATGTTACATGAGCAGTCTTTCAGTGTGAGCAAGGAATCTGGAAAAAAAATCAAGAGTTTCTTATCAGATAGAGGGATTATTTGCATGGACACCTGACTCCTTTTCAACCTATCCTTCATGTGGAGATGGGAATAAGCATAAGATGGTCACCAAAGTCTCCCTGCTGATGCTTTTATATTAATCCCTTTTAAGGAACTCCTGAATAGAGCTAGTGCTGCACATTCTTACTAGCTAGTATTTTCTTCACTGGCCAGAAGGGTCTTGCCATGAAGTGTAAACAGGTAACATTTCTAAGTGTTAAGCAGTAGCTCAATAGGGTTCTTCTTAGTGGTGGACACATCCATCTATTTTGGCTTTATGAAAACTTTGCATGTATTCCATCATGTGATTCTATGTGATTTCTCCACCAGTCTTCAATATTCTTTAGGGTGGAAAAAAGTGGATGTTTATTTCCACACTCAGTTTTCAAAAAGATATATTTTTGTGTTCAAACGTCCCTAATTGATACATTATTATGTGCAGTGTTTGAGCTGGCAGTTAGATCAGAAAATCTGGGCAAGTGCTCAGTCAGGATGAATGTGTCCTAATGTACATATTTGTTTTAGATGTGTGTATCAGGTTGATTTTCTTAGAAACAGGGACTGAATTAAACTTTCGCCCAACAAAGGACTCCTAAATTACAGCCTTCTGTTACAATGCTGAAATACTTAATAATTGTTTACTTGAAGGTTGAACATTGTTGTTGAAAATACAAATCGACTGAAATGGCTGCACAGACACTGGATATGTGTTAGGGACAGATTTCCTACATTTGTTGAATCCATTACATCCCTTTCCAGACAATAAATACAGCTGTTGGATAATTTTACTGCATAACCATTTTAAAATCAATCATATGAAATACGACATAGGTGTATGGATCTTCAGGTTTTATTTAGAGGTGTTCAGTTTTGTGCTTTAATATCACAACTTCCACAATTACCAAGGCAGCATAGTTGAAGTCCAAAAATCACAAAGCTGTACACTTCTAGTTTTCTTCCTATCTACCACAGAGAACTGGACATAAATGGCACTGGGCTCTTTTGTTCAAATATTTTCTGAAATTATTATTCTTATTAAAAGAAATAAAAATGAATTATGAGGATCCTTTTCTACCAAGCTGTTTTGCAGACTTCCTAAATCAGAAGGGTGCAGATTGGTTAAGTTATGTTGTTATCACAATTTCAAGATGAAAGTACACATATATTTTACAAGGCTCTGTTTGCTTTGTGGACATATTTCCTGACTCAATGTGTTTATCTTCCCCATGTGGCTAGCTCTTTCTATCCAGAAAAATATTTCTGTTTGTAGAATGGAACCCCCTAATTTGACTGCAACATTCAATAGGTGGAAGCCTTTTGGTGAATGTGTGAATTGTTGGCCATTCGTGAGAAATATAAAGTCCTCAGAAGTAGTTTACCCCTTTTCTCATTTGAGGATGCTCTGAGAGAATGTTGTTCTTTTTCCATCTAAGAAACCTTAGAAAAGTTTATCATTCATTGTAATTGACTTGATGGCACACCATTATTATAACTAAATTATTAACTTATCTGGTCTTTTGTACTAACCTTGCAAGTTTTGTTTACGAATATAGGATTATCGTTTTAGCTTGACTTATCAGAAGCCTTTCTGTTAACTTTTTCTTTATGCAACAACAAATTATTAGACATTTCATGAATAAAGAAAGCTAGTAAGAGAATTTCAACTTAATTTATACTGATTTCCCTGCTTTTGTTAACTAGTTCCTCTCTCATCTAACTGCACTTCCCTTGTTTTCTCTACTTACACCAAACCTACCTATAGCTGAAGATCCTAATACTGATAATAATAATTTGCCCTCAATTACAGTATATATTTGCTCAGTAGTATATTGAGTTACAGTGCATATGATGTAAATTGTAGGCAGCACTAATTTTGGAATATATTGATTTTTCTTCCTTTACTTTCATAAGTACCAGAGGGGGAAAGCCTTTATTAAACATAAGTTTCATTCCTCATCTTGTTTATCTTTTGCACTACAATGCTGGTGGTACTATTATATATTCCTTTTGTTGTCCCACCAAAACCAAACCAAAACAAAAACCCTAATCAAGGGGCCTGTTTACATTAAAACAATTGTTTGGAATGTATGTTGGTATAAATGTACATCAACTCTGTGTCACGTGGTGTCATGTGGTGTTTGAATCACAGAGTGTGATCCCTTGAAACTAACATTTAATCTGGTGTTTTTGAAGGGACACTCTCACCAGAGGCTGTCTCTCCAATTCAGGACTGGAATTCAGAGGGTTGGGTGGCTCTGTATCTATGTATGTGTTAGAGCAGGAGAGCCTAGTGGTGATAGGCAGCTCACACAAGGTGCAACCATAGAAACAGAAACCGATGTGCCCCGGTCCTCCACCGCTCCTTGGCGTCCACCGCTCCTCAGCCCTGCACTGCTAAATCGTGCTGTTGCCGCTGCTCAGCTGGGACTTCCATGGAGCGCCACCACCCAGACCTGCTTCTTGCTGCCGGCTGGGAAGGACAAAGAGGTCCTGTGGGTAATGAGACCCTGTTAAAAAGGGACCTCGCCTCAACCCCTCGCCCCCTTGTGGTGCTTGGCAATAGCATGTCTTATGCTACTTCACCCGGGGGAGGGGAGCAAAGGAGTCCCGGCACCAGACAAGCCAGCACAGAACAAGGCCTTTTTCTCCACCCACCCCCACCCCCCAGGACTGGAAGTGGATTTGGGCAAGTCAGGCTTCTCTCCTATCCACCCCAATTTTAATGCAACAATGGCAAGGCCGGGTGACTGATTAACGCAGACAGGGGCATTCACATTGGCGGAATCCATTTAAGGATGCAATTCCACATCTGCATTAAAACAAACAAACCTTTGGCAGAGGACTCAAATAATGTTTCTCCATTAAATTAATCTGCTCTTACACATGCGTCGTGGAGTAATCCAATCTTACAGCAATTCCAAAGAGCTGAATTTAAAAAAATTTTTTTTTTAAAAAAAGGCACCTTCTAACCACCTTCTGAAGTGAATTAGCTCCACAAATAACTAATTGACTGCACATTAGTTATTAGGTGACCAGAATCAAAGTGCAGTGCCTTCACAGACAACAGAGAATATTTTTAAAAACTATTTAATGGTGTGGCAAATATATGCGAGCTAAAAGAAAAAATAACATAGCAGGGGCTTTCCCCCCTAACAATCAGAAAACAAGAGCTCTTTGTGGTTGTAACAAGTGCCGCCTTCTCAAATTCATCACACTCTCCTAATGAAACATCAGAAACCCAACTTGTGCCATTTTGTTTTGATGTGGAGAATATTTCTCAACAGAAATCCCGAGTGTTCTCATTCTTGCCACTGAATCCATTGGCCAAGCTCCAGATTTTACAGTTCATCAAAACAATATGGCTACAGAAAGGAACATTTTCAGTGGGTTTGTGCATCTTGTTCTCAGTGCCAACATTTAGACTTTGATTTGGAAACATAATACCCTCCATTCAAAAGCGGCAGGCATAAAAGAGCCGCTGTGTACACTTAATCTGCTTAGTGTTATCAGACGCATGATGGTACCAGAAGAAAAGGGAAACACACACATCTTTTTCAAATATCCCCTGGAGAAAGAGGACTGGTGCCATTTTCCTGAAAAGGATGCTTCCCCTTTCTCTGCTGATAGTTCTCCTTTGTGTCACTGTACCAGACTGGGTAGCTAGGGATTTTTCTATGACAGTGTCACTTGAGGTAGGATACAGTAACCAGGGCACAATCTATACACCTCCAAGTCTTTATTGAAATGGAAAGCTTTTTTAAAAAAGAACATTGCAAAGTTGTAAAGAACTCTACTGTCAGATGATTTTCATTTGTTGTCAAAAAGCAGGAGACTATCTTTCAAAAAAAATGCACCGATAAAGGCCAACTCCTCTACAAAGAACATGTGGAATAGACATTGTCACAATTACTGTCCTTTACCAGCTTCATCTGAGATGTATTCAATTGATCATTTTCTTTCTTTCTTTCTTTCTTTCTTTCTTTCTTTCTTTCTTTCTTTCTTTCTTTCTTTCTTTCTTTCTTTCTTTCTTTGCAATGATGATGGGAGGATTAATGTCCCTAACTGCATTTTATCTGATTTCTCAAGTGAATTAAGCAGCATATCTAGACATGAGACAAACAGATAAAGCTGTTGTGATGAAAGCCACTTGCATGTTTGAATAACAGAAAATAGATAACCTTATCGATGTCAATTTTAAAATGTGCTTTATGGGTGTAGCATTGAAAAGAGTGGATGTTAGAACAGTTTATAAATACAATGATATAGTTTCTTATTCCCAGACACTCAGTGTCATGATAATTTTTGCATGTTCTCCTTTCATCTTTATGCACATATGGTACTTCTCCTGTAAGACCATCAACCGAAAACACCAGAGGTGCCTTGAGTGTTGAGGAGCATAAAAGGCCCATGTCTTAGACCTAAAGGGAAATTTCTCAGAATGTTTTTTTTTATCCTGAAAAAAATTCAGAATAAAATTTGCCAAAGAAGGCTACTCTAGAGAATCTTTTCCAACCATACTGCATATGTTTTAATTCTTTAAGAAATGTTGTGGGTGTTGGCCACTCCTCACGTCCTAGAATTATTCTGGCATTTTTTTCTGAGTACTGTATTTGTATATCAAGACTAAGCACATGCAGAACAGTTTTCATATGGTGTCCCAAAATGTAGATTTCCGAGGACTGTGGTGGGCACAATATATTCAGAAAGTAGCATCTTCTCCCAGTTTGAACACATTTGTCTCTATTTCTGTGAGAGAGATGGCCTGAAAAGAGAGGCCAGCGTTGGTACAAATGAAAATAGATGTGTCTTACTAACATAGTCATTCAGCACTGATGCACTTGAGGTTATAGCTGATGAGTGAATTGAAATGGAGTGCATTGAATAACTTTTAGCAAAAAAGGCCTGGCAGCTGCATTTCCTTCCTTCCTTCCTTCCTTCCTTCCTTCCTTCCTTCCTTCCTTCCTTCCTTCCTTCCTTCCTAAGAACCTTTATCAAGCTCTGTCTTCATTTCTAGCAAGCACCATCTATGAAGTTCCAAAAGATTGTCTGAAATATTTTAGTTCTAGGAAGTTTACTTCTTCATGGCTGATTCTACATCATTTTAGTTCCACCATTGAATTAGCATTGTGTTGGAATGATTGAAAACACGATTGAAATTCTCCCCTGTACAATTCTGACATCTGCAACAGTGCTCCTTAATATGGTGTCAATACTCACCAAGGTTTAGTATCCCTGCTTTGTATGACTCCCAGAAATCCCTTCCAGCACAGCAATTGGTGGAGGCTTCAGGGAGTTGCAGTCCAGGAACATCTGGGGACCCACAGGTTGAGAACCACTGGTCTAATTTAATAGCTTTTGACCAAAAAGGTTTCTAATGGCATGGTCCCCCCCCCGCTACTACTACTGTATGCTCAGCTGTCCATCACCTTCTGCTGGCTATGGCTTAAGCTCTTTCCGTGCCTTTAGTGCTGGTTGCAGCCTTGGCAAAACAGATAAACTAAAGCTATTCAAGCTATTAAAGACGTGGGTACATGGCAAACTAATTAGGACCTGCATGTGTTAAGTCACAGTGGCAATGACACTTAGTCCTTGTTGGGTTAGAAGTTCTGAGCTTGGCCAATTAATAACAATATGTAGTTCCACCCAATCTCTGTTGGTGGGCCATTTCTTTCATCCAGAATCAGAAACATCTGGCCCACCTGATGTTGAAGGACTCCAACACCCATCAGATACAACACACAAAGCCAATAGGGGCAAATGATGGGACTTGCAGTCCAGCATCATTTGGATGAATGCAAATTCCCCACTCCCATCAAACACCAACCATGATAATATTTGGGTGCAGAATCCAGAGCTATTGCTTAGACTATTGGGTCCTTGGTATGTGAGAAGCCCAGGTGATGTATTGAAGCAGGCAAATATAGAGTTTTGTATCATGGTGCTCCCAAGATCAGTGGAATAATGTTTGTTTTTGTGATGAGGTTTCATTCTGTCAAAGGAGGCATGGAAGCTGGATAGATGTTGTAACCGTGACTCCAATTGATCCTCATGGTTAATCATCTGCTTTTGGGCAAAGTTCAACAAGAACTTGACAGCCACTGTTTAAAGAATATAAATGATTGTGTTTCAACAAACTGTTCCTTTTGTGTCTGAGATACAAAATTTCAGTGACCTATGGAGTGAATATCTGGGAGCATTTTGCCAATTACAATGTCTGAGATCTGTTATGAGCTCTTCCAGCAGCTGCTACATAATGACTTTAAAAAGAGAGAGAACTAGATTCAGGTTTTATTGTACTTAATAAGAGATCAAAATCATCAAAATCAGTAAAGTATGCCTCATTTTTAGTGGATCTTCTCTAAGCCTGGATTATAACCATTGTTGATGAATATAATTTAAAAGAGTTGGAAAAGCCTGTATGGTTGTCATAAAGGTAAAGGTTCCCCCGCACATGTGTGCTAGTCGTGTCCGACTTTAGGGGCAGTGCTCATCTCCATATTGAAGATGAAGAGCCAGTGTTGTGCAAGTCCATGGCCATGCAAGGAAACGTTTTACCTTCCCGCTTTTTACGGCGGTTCCTGTTTATCTACTTGCATTTACATGCTTTCGAACTGCTAGGTTGTCTGGAGCTGGGGTTATCAGTGGTAGCTCACTCCGCTATGTGGCACCCGGGATTCGAACCACCAAGCTGCTAACTTTGCAGCCGACAGTTTTCAGGAGCCTTAGTCCACTGAGCCACACACCCCTGCTGTTGTCATAGATAATCCCTAAATAAAAATATTTACTGCTGGCTTTCATGTCCCCCCCCCCATTAAGAGCTATCAAATAACTGAGGCATTTTAATCCATTTTATTTTGACCACCTCCGGATGGCTGTCCTTACAGTATTACAGAGCTACCCTCTTTCTGGTACAAATTGACTTATGTATTTTACATGCAGGTTTGAACTTCACCGTTCAACATTTCCCTTCAAGTCTAATTCGCAGGCCTGACATTTGTAAATTTGCGATCCAAATTGCAGATCATTCTGAGCTCTGTGCATGGGCTGGGTTTCTATCTCACGCTAAATGAAATTGAAATAGTAATCCTTAGTCCACATTGATTTATACAGAGGAAATGAAATTGTGTGTTTCCTTGTGTGGCACACTATTTAGTATAAAATTGAATTTTTATAGGCTCAAATTGGAGATGTACACAGACCCTGAGTTACTCTAAGAGGAACACAGAACTAATGTAAGTAGGTGATTGCTGAGTTTATTTTTCCAGCCATGCTGTATACTTAGGAACTTCATGGTGCAGCAGTTAAACTGCACTACTTCAATTAAGACTCTGCTGATGTTCTGAGTTTGATTCTGATGTGCTTTGGTAGCTGGCTCAAGATTGGCTCAGTCTTCTGTCCTTCTGAGGTGAGTAAATTCAGTACTAGAGATGGGCATGACCAGGAAAAATGACATTTCGAGTTGTCGTTTGTCGGGACAGGTCCGTTTTGGGTTGTTTCCATTTGTCGCGGAAATTTTCAAAAATTTGTCGTTTCCGTTTGTCGTTTGTCGTTTGTGTTGGCGTTGGGGTTGGGGTAAGTGGGCTCTGGGAGGCACCTCTCTGGGTGCCTCTGATGTCTGACCCACTAAGAAGGGAAGGGAAGGGAAGTGTTTCGCGTAGCCGCCGCGTACCATACATTACATTATGTTAGGGTTGGGGGGTAAGTGGCAGAGGCACCTCTCTGGGTGCCTGTGACTCACTAAGAAGGAAAGCATACTGGCGTACTGGCGTACAGGTTAGGGGTAGGGTTAGTGGGCTCTGGCTGGGAGGCACCTCTCTGGGTGCCTCTACTCTGACCCACTAAGAAGGGAAGCATACTTGCGTACGGATCTGGGTTAGGGTTGGGGTTAGGGTAAGGGCTAGGCTTAGGGTTACGGTTAAGGTTAGGGTGGGTTAGTGGGCTGCACCTCTGGGTGCCTCTGACCCACTAAGAAGGACAGTGTACTGGCGTATGTGTTAGGGTTAGGGTTAGGGTTAGGGTTAGGGTTAGGGTTAGGGTTAGTGGGCTTTTTATGCCCTCTGGCACATCCAGAAGTTTCAGTCAAAACCTGGCCATACGATTGGTGGAATGGGTCCAGAAATTTGCATGCTCCCATCCCATGGCCAGCCCATCATTGCGCAGGTGTAAAAAAATAAAAATAAAAATAAAATAAAATAACATCAATGGAGATGTTTTATTGCAAGAAAAACCACTGCTTCTACTATAAAAAACCAGGCATTTAAAATACCTAATTTTCAAATGTTTCTGTGGTGCTTTGGTGGGTTTTTGGACCACGATTTAAAAATAAATATTGCAGTTGCCATTTTGGATCCCCCCCACCGCATGGCAAATGGAGATGACGAGGATGGCCCCCCCAGCCTGGTACCAGCAGCCCAGGATAGGAGAGGGGGGGAGGCCGGGGACCCCCCCAGAAACCACCGGTGCCCTCACTGAGGCAGGCATATTTTCGCCTGCTTTTATGGCCGGGAATCGGTTTTTTTTATTTATTTTTAATACTTTTTTTCTGTGCTGCTTGGCATCGCGCGATTGCCGCGATGCCATGAATGACAACGAAAAATCAGACCCAATTTATCTTTATCGGGTCAGGTTTGAGCTGGAGCGGAGTAATTCTCATTACCGTTACCCGTTACGTAACGGTAACGATAACCGAAAATGGAAATGAGAATTTCGCCGCTCCATGCCCATGTCTATTCAGTACCCAGCTCAACCGGCAGGGGCAATATGTAGCTTGCATAATTTCGTAGAATAGTGAAGTTTGAATGGTTTTACAAGGCCATAAAGTCCAACCTCCTCCTTCATGCAGGAATATAAATTAAGGGATATCTGCCAGGTAAGTGTCCATATTTCTTTTGAATGCCTCCAGTGTTGGAGCATTCACCACCTCTCAAGATAATTGGTTCCATTTTAATTTAATTGTAAACTTCCACTGGGTGCTTTTAGTGCTGTGGGGCTATATATAAGCAAAAACAAAAAAACGAAGTGTTCTGCTTATATACTGCCCTATAGTAAAATAGAAATGGATACTTTAAGGTCCCTCTCCCAAGATCCCACTATTATCATAAAACGAGCAGATAAAGGTGGAGCCATTGTAATTCAAAATACTTTAGACTACAAACAGGAAGTCCTCGGACAACTGGCAGATACCTCCACATATACAATGTGCTCCAAAGATCCCACACAAGACATCTTAAAGGAGATTAAATTCATATTAGAAGAAGGACTAACTCTAGGATATATTACCAAATCTGAATATAATTTCCTACTCAACAGAAACCCCAGAATACCGGTCTTCTACACTCTTCCTAAAATCCATAAACAACAATATCCAGTTAAAGGCAGACCCATTGTTTAAGGCTCCAATTCAGTTTTAGAGCCTGTTTCAAAATTCATTGATTATTTTTTAAAACCCTTCATACCCATAATCCCCTCTTATATTCAAGATTCTAGGGATTTCATCAATAAAATTGAACCCATACAGATAAAAGAACATGACCTCCTGATTACTATGGACGTCAACTCTCTTTACACCAGCATACCTATAGAAGAAGCTTTATCCATTATACTTGACACTTTGCAGAAAAGAACAGAAGAACACCCCCCCTCATTCTTTTTACATGATTTAGCTGAACTATCTCTTGCAAAAAATTACTTCAAGTTTGACAATAAATTTTATTGGCAAATTAAAGGGGTTGCCATGGGTTGTCCTATGGCCCCTGAAATAGCCAACTTATATATGGAAATTTTTGAAAGACACATTTATTCCCCCACCAATCCCTTCTTTAAACATATTGTCAAATGGTTCCGATACATTGATGACATTTTTATTATTTGGAGAGGAGGAGACAAGCTCATAAAGTCCTTTTCTGAATGGATAAATTCTCTAGATACTAATCTGAAATTTGATTTAGAATACTACCATTCCGAAATCCACTTTTTAGATCTTACCGTCAAAATATACTCCGGACGATTGAACACCAGCCTATATAGAAAACCTATGTAACTTTATCAGATTTGACAGTTCACATCCAAAATCCCTCAGAGAAAATTTACCATATGGACAATTCCTAAGAATCAGAAGAAACTGTACCAACACAGATGATTTTCTATCTGAATCTCATCTCCTAAAAAAAACAATTGTCCAATAGAGGCTATCCAAGTCACATCATTGAAAGAAATTTCTATAAAGCAATTAACTCTAGAAGAAAAGATCTACTTTTAAGTCAACAGAGAGATACCCATAACCGCATTAGTTGTGTGTTGACATATAATCATATCACCAACAAACTACAAAATAGCATTAGAACACATTGGCACATCCTCAATAACATACCTGGGTGCTCAGAAAACCTTTAATTACTTTTAAAAGAACAAAAAACCTAGCTGACTTTTTAATCAGGAGTGAATTCAAAGAAGAAAAAAATCAGATAAAAGATAACATTCTCAAGACCATAAAGCCACCTACTGGCCATCACCCATGTGGGCATTGTATTTATTGTAAACATACCACAAAAATGACTGATTTTACAGATATACAGAATAGGACAGTGTTTTTCAACCAGGGGCCGCAAGATGTTGCCTGGTGTGCCGTTGGAAAAATTGAAAAATTACTTTATATATAGTCAATATAGGCACAGAGTTAATTTTTTAAACATTTTCTAATGGTGGTGTGCCTCGTGATTTTTTTCATGAAACAAGTGTGCCTTTGCCCCAAAAAGGTTGAAAAACACTGGAATAGGAAATATACTTTAATGCAATTCACAAACTGCAATACTCAGGGTGTTGTATATGTCATCAGCTGTCCTTGCCCTAAACTGTATGTAGGGAAGACTTCCAGACCCTTGAAAAAACGGATAGGGGAACATATTAGCAACATCAGAAATAAAAGGATAGGTACTCCTTTAGTAAACCACTTCATAGAATACAAGCATTCAGAAAAAGATCTTAAATTTTGGGCATTAGCAACTCTTCTAGACTTGATCATTAGGCTAAACACCTTATCCCCTATGGGTTTGAATGAAGAAATAGACTTTTTACCATTATTATAAGTTTTGGTCAAGGCTAAGCCACAAATGGATTTCACTTGAATGCTACACCAGCTGGGTAATCTCACCAGCAATTATAATAGTCCCCAGCTGTAGCTAGCAACAGACTGAGAAGCAAGACATTTAACGTCTCCAGAGTTTCTTTGAGCACAGGTTAGTGATGTGTATTGTAGTATAATATTGCAGTTATGTTGAAAAAACAGTTCTTTTACCCTACTGAACAATGAAGTGATAATACTAAGAAAGATAAGAGTATGTTTGCCAACAAGTGGAACACAGAGATAAATGCACGCAAATTCCGCTTCAGATAAGATGTTTGGAAATAGTTGTAGACAACACCCACATACATGCAAGCAGATGAATGATACCCTATGTATGGAAATAGTGGGGTAAACAGTAAAATACCCATGCATCTGCTATCATCACTTCTCTTTGAAGCTATATATTTTTGAGACTGTGTACACATGCATATCACGCCTTGTGTGGTTGTTCTCCAGAATGTTGTTATATAGGCTGGTTGGGAGTTTGAGACAGCAGGCCGGACTGTTTTTAGAGTATACCTGTAACACTTAGTGAGTATCCCTAACAAAGCATTTTAAGTGTTTATCATGCATTTGATTATTAGTGCTTCTGTTTGTTGTTCATATGTAAAATTCTCTGACTCTATGTCTTTTAAATGTCACCTTTTATAGTAAAAAGTCCCTGAAGAAGGCCATTTGGGCACATTTTAATAAAGGCCATTTTAATAAACTTTCAATAAACTTCCTAATCAGCATCCTGAGAGTGTTCTCTCCCACATTGCTACTGTCTGTGGATGCTCCAGTCCTTTCACCTTGACACACACACAGCAAGCTGGGTACTCAATTTACCAACCTCGGAAGGATGGAAGGCTGAGTCAACCATGAATAGGAATAGGAATCTTTATTGTCATTGCCCCCTTGCAGGAAAGGGGCTGGCTACCTGGGATTGAACCCCAGGTCGTGAGCACAGTTTTATCTGCAGTACAGGCATTTAACCACTGCACCACTTTGCTTAGTGCTCACCGGCTTTCTCTATTGTAAATGTTCAGCTTCATAAATAAATTGAAATGCTTCAGAAGAAGCATCTCTGGGAAATAAAACATGGAGAAATAGCTATTTTGGACTAAAATACAAAAACAATTTCCTATACAGATTTTTTTTTCCAGGTGAAAATTAATGAAGAAATGAAATTGTATTTCATTTAGCATTTAACTTAGGATTTAAGTATTTCATTCAGAAATAAAATAGTACAGTATTTGCATTTTCTATGTATGAAAAGGAAATATGATGTAAATTGCTAACTGATTGATTGATTGCTTTTCTACATACAGTTATGCAGCTGGAAACAAAGCATGGTCATAACAGATTGCAAATGAGGCAATCCATTCTGATCCTGTAGAATAGTCAGTACACCCACCCCATCACATACAAATCTATCTATCTATCTATCTATCTGTCTATCTATCTATCTATCTATCTATCTATCTATCTATCTATCTATCTATCTATCTGTCTGTCTGTCTGTCTGTCTGTCTGTCTGTCTGTCTGTCTGTCTAATTTGCCCAAGGTGGCTTAAATGCTTCAAAAAAGGAAGTATACAAAATACTCTAAACGAATTAAACAAGTATTAAAAGCAGTAAATAAGATCAATACTAAAAACATTTAAAAGCAACAGAGCACAACACAGAGCAAAACCCAGATGTTGTGTCTGCAATCCATGCTCAGTTTGTTTTTCAGTGACTTGCCCTTAGAGGGACTCCGTGGAGTGAAAGCGGAAGAAGGGAGAAAGGGGAAAGGAGGAATTTTTCAAATATGTGTGAAAAATGAAATAAATATTTTGCATCCATATCCTGTCTGCTATGTTTTACAGGTCTGGGAGAACAAGAACTGCTCTGTGTACCCAATTGCCATGGCAGTTTATCTTCATCACCTGTAAATTGCAGAGGAGTGCCATGGCCTGTTCAAGAAATGGTCAAAGTGGGACCCTCCAAATGTAGATGGATTGTGTTTCCCAGCATCCTCACCATTGGCTATGTTGACTAGAATCAGTGGAACCACAATGTCTTGAAAAATCCCAAGTTCCATTCCTCCTTTGTGCTACTTCAGGCTCTAAGTACTTGTGATTTTTCTATCTTTCCCTTCAACAGACCAATAGACAAGCAGGTAAGCAGTTGGGAAAAGACCCTGATGAACAAAATTAAGCATAAAATACCCTGCAGTTCTTATCTTCAGTTGTAACCAAGAATTTATTTATTTTTTACTCTCTTTTTTCTGATTTCATATTGTCTTTTCATCACTTTAAAACTTTCCCCTTAACAAGTGTGAAGAGGAAGAACTGTAGCAGGAGACCCAGAAATTATACTGCAAAGCTGTGCACTTTGGCATCTCAGAGCCACGGCTGCTTTCACACGACCGCTAAAATCTGCTGCAAAGTGCTTGAAGATGCAGAGCATAAAATCGTTTTCCCACAATTTTGACGACGCCCATGTAAGCGTAACCCCATGCATTTTACAAGTCCCTGGTCTCGAGATGGTGAAATCCTTGTCACTGTTCTGATGCAGATTTTAAACCACTTTCTCAGTCACACCAGAAAGGCAGTATCTTGAACACAGGACCGTGGGCAAGCATTTTTTCATCCAACATGCAGAAGGTTGTGCTAACTCTTTTGCTTCCTGTAAATGTATGTAATCGTTAATGGATCACCAAAGCAGTTGTGCAAAGAGAACCACTGGCTTTGATCTTCTGGTTGAGTGGCCACTTCTGCAACGGCACACTCCAGCAGAACTCTACACTTAGACATTAACGCTACAGAAACATTGAATAGGACTTTGGCTTTAGTAATTGACTAATTAGCACAGTAAATTCTCTTTTCATCGCAAAAAGGGAACTTTCCCTGACTCCTGTGCCTTTGGAGTGAGTTTGGAGTGAGTCCAAGAGAACTGTGATCCTCACAGTTGCTCCTCACTCTTCACAGAGAATGGTGAACAGATGCAAATGACATTTAAAAGCATCTGGCATTGCTGAAAGGGGCCAGGATCCAATTCCTTTGGGAACACCGAAGGACAGAAGGTCAACAATGTAGACCTGGCAGTTTGATGCAAACAGTGTCCTTTTTCAATCAGAAATAGGAAAAAAACACATTATTTTGTTCCCTTTGTTTAATCTTAAATTGAGACTGATTACAGTTACGGAGGGATAAGATGCTGGTGTTCTGAGAAGAGACAGTTGTTACTAATATTTTTAGGTGATTATTCATTTTGTACCCTCTGAGTCCTTTTGCAAGACAAAATGTGCCTTGCCTAAGTTGCTTGTGCATTTGAGAGGCTTGCTGTAAATTTCAGAGCAAGGAACGCGATACAAAACTATAGGTACTTTTTAAAAATCACAATGGCTACAATGTAAACCAGTGCTCCCCAATCTTTTTATCGCCGCGGACCGGTAAATGTTTGATAATTTTTCCCTGGCCCGCTTGTTTTGATTTAATAATTTTAATTTAATTGTATTTAAACATGCCTTCAAAATAAAATACAGCTACACCAAAAAATGAATATAAAGTGATGTATTTTATTTTGAAGGCATGTTTAAATACAATTAAATTAAAATTATTAAATCAAAACATCTCCACTCGATTTCTCCTCCCACCCCCCGTTGCCCCACCCACCCACCCACCGGAGATCCGACACCTGGCGGGTCTCTTTTGGAGTCTCCCCCCCACCCCGTGCCCCGGGCGCCGTTCCTTTTCGCAAGAGGGGACGGATCTCCGGCGCCCCCCCGGCAGTTCCCCTGCCACTGCCTGGGTCCAAAGACATCCCCAGAGGAGCTTTAGGGAAGAAGCGCCCGCCCCCGGGGCCCCAGGCGGCAAGCATCGGACGGGAGGGAAGGCAGGCAGGCAGGGGGAAGGGAAGGGAAGGGAAGAGAAGAGAGGAGGGAAAAGGAAGGCCGGCTCCAGCGCGCCCTCGCCCCTTCCACGTGCAGTCCAGCACCCTCGGGTAAGGGAGAGCGGGGGGCCTCCAGGGTGTGTGTGAAGGTGGCCTTCCTGCTTCCCCTCCGAGCCCACGAGTCCCATCAACTGGCCGCTTTCGGGTGAGGGGGGGCGACGGCACTTCAGAGAAGAATGCAACGATCCCCCCCGGGCCTCTCTCTCTCTCCCTCCTTTCTTCCCAACCCAAAGGCTGGCGACTGGGAAAGCCTCCCCCCTGCCGCCGCCACTGCACGCTCTGTGCCTGGGCCTGTCCGGAGTCTTCTGCCAGCCGCCATCCCCTCTCGTTGCTCGCCTTCCCTGGCGCGGCATCGGCGATCGCCGGGTGCTTTTCGGCTGGCCGCTCCCCCCCTTGTCCACTGGCTTGGGAAGGAAGTTAATTCATCTTCCTGGCCCGGCGCGCAGAGACCGCCCGGGCGCCTTCACGCCTGATCCGCCGCCGCCGCCGTGGCTGCTGCTGCTGGAGGGCGAGGAGGAGGAGGAGGAGGAGGAGGATGCGCCGCCGCTGCCGGGCGGAGGAGGGAGGCAAAGGCAAAGGCAAAGGCAACGGCAGTGGCTCCTCCTGCGCTCCTCCAGCCTTCTTCTTCCATTGGCTGCCCGCGGGAGAGAAGAGGAGGAGGAGGAGGAGGCACCGCGGAGGGGGCCAGCCGGGGGGACGGGACGGACCAAGCGCAGTCGGGCAGCTGGCCGGGACGGGGCGGGCAAAACAAGGGGGCGAGGCATCTCCCGGGCGGCCCAGTGCCTATTGATTCATGGACCATCACCGGTCCGCGGCCCGGGGGTTGGGGAACACTGATGCAAACAATGGAATCAGGGAAACACAGTTTAGTTGATTGGGAAAAGTGTAAAAATATGTTTGTCAGAAAAATGTGTGTGGAAATAGAGGGATTAAGGAACATTGTGTCTGGAATACTAGGGTCCTGCACTGATGTCGGTGCACTGCTGAGGATGGAGGGGCACCAGCAATGATGGCCACCGCATGGGGCACAGCTGGAAGAGAAGTAAAAGGCTCTGGATGTGCTGCAAGGTTGGAATTGGCCAGGCAGCATTTGGAAGAAAGAATTTTGGTCGGCAGACATGACATGGTGGAATGTTCAATGCAGTCCACCGGCACACCATTTAGAGGGAGTGCTGTGGCCAGAAGCCCCAGTCTCGCTGAAGATGGCTTTCCCGACCCTCCCATCCTGTAATGGTTTTGTGATTGTTTTCATGTTGTCACAACTTTTGGGAAGGCATTGGGATGGATCCTGTGGATGGCAAGCGGTAGGTGGGACCCTGCAAAGCCTAGGTGGAAATGAACATGTGGCTGTGGGCATTTGCCCCTACCACCACCCCAAACCCAGGAGGAGGACAATGGCACAAATATAGTGGCTTACGTCCTCATGGTACCTGGAAGTCCTTCCTTGGGAGTCTCTAATTGAGACAGGATATGTCAGGGAACAGCCGGGTTCATCGATATGGGGATCCAACCCAATGCCTGTCTATATTAGCTGTGCTGTAATTAGTTAATAAAGTTGTGGCCAGTTTTCTCCAGAGTTTATGTCTCTGTGTTTAAGTTCTTTCTTCACAGATGGAGGCAAGGTCAGCAGTGGGCTGTCAAATGCCTGTGAATTTCCACCTTGGAGGACCAGGTTTATTTTTTTCACTACCTCAATCTTGGCAGTGTCCAGCCTGAAGAAATTTCCTGCCATGCTTGAAAACTCAACTGTTTTTAATACTTAAGTGGCCCAATAAAAGTAGTATTCACTAGATGTGGGACTTTTGTTAGGTAGCAAATGAAAATGGAACAAAATAGGTGCTTTTTCTGTTTCCGTAGGCTTTTGTTACATTCCAATTGAGACCCTGTTAAAAACTAATGGCCTGTTCAATGAGAGGGGCAAGGTAATTTTGTTTCTCCATTGTTTGTACTTCCTTTCACCTGGTGTCTATCAAACTGACCTGTCTCATCAATGTCTTCCAAGGCTATCAAAATGACCAGGAAGGTAAATGTTTGTGGGAGTATTATGTTTGTTTGTTTCCTCTGTGGCCTTTGCCCTCACCTGTCACTTTCTTGGCTCTTGATGGGTAGCTAACATTTTCCCTCTGCCACTTGGAGACACCCCCCCGCAATATGCATGTTTGGGTGGCCCAGACAACAGCCTTGCTGTTCCTCATCCATCAATTTATTTCCACACTACGTGGTTCATTGGCATACCTACCCACCTGCAGCCACTTCAATCCAGCACTGCACCACAGAGAGGAGAGTATAGGCAGAGAAGGCAGCAGCAGTGGGTACCTCGGGAACAGGATGAAGAAACAAACAAACAGGAGCACAATTTGCTGGAGCAGAATATGCAGAAGGCTAGTTGAGAAGCAGAGATGGGCATAAAATGAAAAAATAGTTCTTTGTTGAGTTTTTTAGTTGTTTTATTTTGTTTGTAACAATTTTAAAGTAGTTTTGTTACAAAATGAAATGAAATGGAATGGAATGCTATGATCCACTGGATCCTGGAGGCAACAAAATGGCAGGGGAGCTTCCTTAAGCTGTTCCCTGTAAGCCCCTGAAATTTGGAAAGGTTTGGGGGTCAGGGGGCTGAGTTATGGAGCTCCAAAGGGGGTGCTCCTAGGAAAAAATCCTTCTAATTGGATTTGAGGGCTTACCTAGAATTGCTCCTAGAGGGGGGAAATGGTATTTCATCATGAAACAAAATGAAATGCATCCTATTGCTTCATTAGCTAACAAAGTAATCCGTTACGTAACGAAACAACAAAACAACATTTCATTTTTCATTTCGTGCCCATCTCTATTGAGAAGTTTTCTCCTCATCAGCACATTACCCTTTAAATGATACCAGCTTGTGAAAGGAATTGGCTACTGGATGTGTTTTAACATTTATTTATTTATTTAAAACATTTCAGCCCACTTTTCTCCTTAAAAAGGACCCAAGGCAGCTCACAGCAGTAGAACAAAATATTTAAAAGCTAACACAAGTAAGTGTACAAATATTGCAAAAGAGTCAAAGAAATACCACATCAAAATGGCAAACAGGATAAACAACAAAACATGTACAAAGCAAGACAACACAATGATCTATTTTTTAAAAAAACCCCTTTTAGACAGCTAGTCACATCTAACAAGATAGCTGTGATTCTCATCCAATCATTTGGGGTAGGGTGGGCTTCGTTCCTGGCAGCAGAAAACAATGATGGCTTTTTTTCTTTGCCTTTGTCTTTCTAATTGAAGTGCAAGATTGTATTTAGTATTTTATGCTGCATGGTACAAATAAAAATAGAACCTTTCAAATGACAAGTTGAAAGGTTCGTGTTTATACATTGTAGAAGTATATTATGTAGAGCTGAGAATGATTTTAGGGAACAGGGACAAGAAATTCCAAGGAGGGCTGGCTTGGAAAAACAGAGGGTTTTTTGTTTGTTTTTTTGGACTTCTTCCCTCAGATGCATTGGAGTTTGGCTCTGTCTTCTTCTGTGATTGTATTTCTGAATTCTTTAGGGGCTTCCCCTCCCATTATTGTTAGTTATATTGTTGCCTGCTTTTGGGGGAGATTGATTCTTTGTTGCCTCACTTCTCTGCTTTTTGGGGATGATTTTTAATGGCTTTTTTGGATTAGCACCAAAGAGAGGAAATGAAAGGAAATGGTCTGAGAAAGGTAGTCTCTCTCATGACAAATGAAAGGGACCAGTGCATGAATGAAATGAAAACAATGGAAGCATCTCTGCAAGAAACCAAAACACAACTGAAACAGACGGTTTTGTAATTCACGTCCCTATTACCCACTTTTGTTTTGGAATTTGTGCAAGTAACACACTTTTTCTTCTTTGCAAGAAGAAAAAAAAGTTACATTTTACAATGTGGTGTGATGAAAGGGCTGGGCAAAGAATTAGGAGAAACTCAATAAATTGAAACCAAGTGTTGTCCATCAGATATGCCAAAAACTCTTAGCATGGAATGGGTATTTCTGATACGAAGGCTGCTTTCACATGACCCCAAAATCCACTGCAAAGTGCCCGCAGATGCAGGGCATAAAATTGTTTTCCCACCAGCAGTGGACTTAAAAAAAAATAAAGTACAACAACGCCCACTTAAGCACACCCCAGTGCATTTTCCAAGTACCTGGTCTTGAGGAGGTAAAATTGTTCCGATGTGGATTTTAAAGCAGTGCATGCCTGGCCGGCTCCTCTGCCCTCTGTTTCTTTTTGTTGCCCTCCGCCCTTTTAACAGACAGGATTCCCTAATGGGCTTCCTGTCCTGCTACAATTAGCTGCTGCTGACTGGGGGAAGCGTGTTGGGCAGGTGGAGGTGAGCTTGCATTTTTTCTCCGTCCCCTGAATCCACAGCAGACAGAAGCAATAGAATCAGAGTGCAGGAGGGTGGGAACAAAGGAACTAGACAACAACTACATGATCTCTGGTTGGGGGGATTCGCATTTAAGTTGCCAGCGGATTTTTGTGATCGTGTGAAAGCGGTCAAAGTGCTCACGTGGGTAGATTATACTGTGTAGCAAATAAAGGACCATCCCTTCTGCTTGTTTATAGAAAGCAGACTGATCTGGGAGAAAACCATATGGAAGCCCAAAATCTAGTTTGAGAGCGAGGAAGCAAGAGAGTGTGTGCAGTGTAATTCTGCCTAGGCACGTGTTCAGAAGGCGGGTTGAACAGAATGATTCCTTCTTGTGTGTTCCTAATACCTTTGAATCTCTCCAATAAATAAAATGAACACATTTTAATTCCCAACTGGCTCTGTGAGGTTTACTGACTTTGTCAGTTTATTTCAAGTGGAGGGGTCACGTCTAGAGCACATTTGTTATTTTTATAGCGATGGGGAATGATGAGTAAAGTCACTTATGGAACAATCTTACGCCCTCCTTTAGGGAAAACTCAGCAGGGGAGAATTGTCTCATCCAAAGGCCTTCCAAAGTCTTGCCAAGAAAGCAGCAGGGAAGGAAGAAGAGTGTCTGCCTTACACCGTCCCTCGTCCCATGGCGTTTCTTCTTCTTTGGTTTCCTTCTCACTGCAGAGAATGAGAGGAGTGTACACTCCTTCCCCCAGGCTATGTCAGGTGTGTATCAGATAATTTATTAAACCCACTCATCCCAGAAATGACACACCTCCTTGCCTTCTCTCTTTTAGCATCTACTACGGATATTGGAGGATCAACGTTGGAGAGGCAAGCACTGGAGAGGTTTCTTCTCTCTCTCTCTCTCTCTCTCTCTCTCTCTCTCTCTGTGTGTGTGTGTGTGTGTGTGTGTGTGTGTGTGTGTGTGTGTGTGTGTGTGTGTGTGTGTGTGTGTGTGTGTGTGTGTACGCACGTCTTATCTCTCTCCATGTTCATCTTCCTTCTCACTTTTGAGAGGTAGATCTAAACTATCCCGTGGACCCTGAGATGCCACCTCTGGTTTGTAGGATTGCATTTTGATTCACTTTCAGCTGCTGTTCTCCCTTGCCACTTTCTTCCTCCTCAAAAAAATGATCCAATTGATGGAGATGCTTGTTGCATCTGGCAGATTCATTAGCAGATTTTAGTAGCTGCTCTGGTCACTAATGATACAGAAAGAGATGCCTAATCAGGAGCAAGTTCAGACGTTTGGACCGTCAGACCTTGCTTGGTGAATGCTGCCTTATTTTCATTCCTTTAATTAAAAAAAGAAAAAGAAAAAGAGGAAATTACTGGTTCATGTTGACAATGGCTTTTTATTTTAGCAATAGTAGACTACATTAATCACAAAGTGGTTTTCAAAGGGCTCCAACCCCACCTCCCTTCGAAATGGTAAACTCAGCATTTCAAATCCAAGGTGCAAGATGCAATTCTAAACCTCTTTGTCTTTCTTTAAATGGCTTCTGTTCATAATAACTTTTCCATTTGTTTGGATTTCTGTTTGGTTTCCATGCAAATGCACCTGGGAGCTCCTCAGTATGCAGAATCGTTTGCTTCAGTTTATAGAATCAATAGACCTGTAAATTTTATAAGACAACATTCTCAGTAGGAGCATTTCTGATTGCTTTATGATACACTCTTCCCACGGTTGTTGTTTCTCCTTCCCTCCCTCCCTCCTTGGACTCTATCCCACGAGCACTAAAATGAACTTTTAAATTCCAGAAAAGCCCCCTCCAAAAATAGTGACTTCACGAGCAGCCAGATTTTCGGGGTGGTGGTGATGAATGTTAGCCACACCCCCTGAAGTGCATTTTCCTGATACTACCTCTGTGGGTAGTATTTTTTGAGTCGCATGATGAGGCACCTTTGCCCCCCTCCAAGCCTGGAAATAAAGAGGTGAGACAACTTCAGCTTTTGGGTACAACGGGCCACAACTTTATTTATAACTTATCAACATATTAACTGGGTTAGTCAGGACCTGTGAAGGGGACCTGAGCCGTAGTGCAAACTGGTAACGAGATGGGATGCAATACTTCAGCTAACAAGCTCGATATACAGGTAAATTTGCCCAGGTGAGCAGCCACCCACCTGTTGAGCATTGCGATAGGATGGGCGAATCTGGAAGCCCGGCACAGCCCTCGAGATACCTCAATTCATATTCCAACAATAATTGTCTGATGACATAGCCAATGGTGATAGACTGAATTTGAGGGCTGTATATCGCCGAATGAGTTACCTAATTAGAGCTTTACCTGAAATCGGTTACCAGTTGCACTACGTGCCAAGTTAGTGATCAACGGGAAAGAAGCCCATCCCTGAGGTGAGGAGAATGGGATGGGCGAAAACGTGTGGCTACTCCCGGCCAATTTGAGTAGCCACCAAAAATTCCCATCCAGCCCCAAAAGGCGACCAGCTAATCTCATTCTCCGAACAAAGGGGGGAGGGCAGGGCTGAGGATCTCGAACTGACAGGCCTGGGAGGGGGCAGGAGCCTACTTATAGACTCCCATCCCAGGGCAGGAAGTCCCAGATGGGCGCGAAGTTTTCACACCCAAAGTCTGGGACTGGGGCGGCAAATGCACCCCTCCCCCAATGAATGGGGGTCAGAGCTGCCCTTGCCCCCCCCAAGCCCGGAAATAAAGAGGCGAGACAACTTCAGCTTTTGGGTACAATGGGCCACAACTTTATTTATAACTTATCAACTTATTAACTGGATTAGTCAGGACCTGTGAAGGGGACCTGAGCCATAGTGCAAACTGGTAACGAGATGGGATGCAATACTTCAGCTAACAAGCTCGATATACAGGTAAATTTGCCCAGGTGAGCAGCCACCCACCTGTTGAGCATCACGATAGGATGGGCGAATCTGGAAGCCCGGCACAGCCCTTGAGATGCCTCAATTCATATTCCAACAATAATTGTCTGATGACATAGCCAATGGTGATAGACTGAATTCGAGGGCTGTATATCGCTGAATGGGTTACCTAAATAGAGCTTTACCTGAAATCAGCTACCAGTTGCACTACCCGCCATGTAAGAGTCAGGGGCTCTTAACCCAACCAGCTGAGCAGCTCGGCCCTCAGGCCCCCTTGTAGGTCAGATAGGAAAATATCTAAACCAGGGTCAGATAGGTGGACTCCATCTCTTCTGTAAAGGTGAGGGGCACGACCAGAGATACCCGGGTGGGCTGTAGCAGACCCACGTCCATGCAGGAGAAAACTAACTGCCTCACCATTAACCCTTCTGAGGGCTCTGTCAACAAGGAAAGGGTCATGGGCTGGCCGCCACACTAAGCGTGGGATCAACGCGGACCAAAGAATGAGGGTGCTAGGGAAATAAAACAAAAATTCACTCAAGTCCTGCAAGATCTTGAGGAGCAAAACATCTCCCGGCACACGAGCGAGATCGTTGCCGCCCAGGTGCAGCAACAAGACATCTGGAGGGTGATGCAGAGGAATACGGCATGCCCAGCGGCGGAACTCCACCCACAGCATACCCCTGTGACCCAGCCAGTCCAAGGTGGCACACGCGCCCAGGCCCAAATCTCGGCCCCAGTGAGAGCTTGCAGCATACTCGGCTGCCCAGAAGACAAAGCTATGGCCGAAGATGACCACTGTGGCTCTTGTCTTCACACCAGATCCTGGAATGATAGAAAAGTTAAAAAGTTCGGACAACAGCTAAAACTTCAGCAACAGCCAAACATGAACTTGAAACTTCTGCAACCTCCAACGGCCAATACGCTGTATGCCAGCAGCATCGTAGCCCAGGGCTGCTGCCGTGGAGGCCGCCCCAATCCTGAATGAGTGGGAGCCGAAATGCCATCCCACAATACCAGCCCTGGCCAGGGCATCAGCAGTGACAGTCCAAAACTGGTAACGGGAAAGAGGGGTCCCGTTCGCATGGATGAAAAGGTGACCGGGTGTATCACCCCTAAGGGACAGGTAACCTGGCAAGGACCCAACAATAGCTCCTGCCCCCTGGCCCATTGGTCCATTTTGGACCTAAGAATACATAACAAAAAACCCTCTGGGAGCCAGCAAAGATCAGATCGAAGAAGGGCTGTATAAGACAAGTCAGACTTGGATGAGGCTAGCAGCTTGCTGATATGGAGCGCAGCAAAGAAAGCTACTAGGGCAGCCACCTTAAATAACGCCACCTCAAAAGGGCCATCGGAAACCACTGGCCACTGATCTGTAAGCCGGGATAAAATCTCTGGCATAAATGGGGCATGGTCATCCTTCCTCCTGCCCTGCTCTTTAGCCCAGCCCTCCAGCATCTTTTCCAACAGAAAATCACCCGAAGGGTGCTCAAAGCGCTGGGCCTTGGCATAAAATGCCAATGCAGACAGACGACCTTGAATGGTCCAAGGGGCCAATCCCTTAAAATAAAAGGTGGACAGCAAATTGAGTCAGCTGATCTGGCCGGGCATGATGAAGAAAAACCCTCCCGGGCGCAAAAGCTCACATATTCATTGCAGGCGGCCGCGTAGGCCCGCCTGGTCCTGGGGGCCAGGGCAAGTGTAAGTGCCCGGTGGGCTTCTACTCGCCAAGGGACCATACCTCGTCGGGGAGGATCACAGGCTCGGGTGAAGCCAGAGGGGCCAGCAGCCAGAAACGCTCCATCTGTTGGCGTGAGAGGGCATCGGCGATCTCATTCCTGACCCCCGCCACATGGCAAGCCTGAAACACTATATTAAGCTCCAGACATTTAAGTTGTCAAGAATTCCAAATGGGAAATTCACAGAGATGCTCCAATTTAGATTAGAAATATTTGATCTGCTCTCTTCCAAAGTATTGTAGTGTGGGGTTAGTGATTCAGCAGTGATTTCAGCTCAGAGACAAAGCAGGCTGGAGACAGCTTATGGTGAACAGCTCTTTAATCTGGGAGAGACAAGACTGAGGACTGGGGAGAGGGAGTTACATTTATAGGGGCCAGGACTGGCTAGGAAAAGATACATTTTGGAGGGAACAATTACAATCAATCACAAGGCTGCCTTTTGGCGGGAACCAATAGGATTGAAGATCCAAATGCAGCAACTAGAATCAACCAATAGGCCTGTTCCCTTTGGAACAGGAAGGCAGTTACTTCAACAAGCAATTACAGATCAATACATAACACAAAGATTTTCACTTTTTGGCAGCAGGGGTGAGGGAAGATGCATGTTACTGCCACTTTCCTGCTGCAGGTTGGGTGGGTGGATGTTGAGGCCATAACAATTCATGAGCACAACATCAATCGACATGACACAAAGGAATCCCAACATATTTTGTTCATTTATTCTTTGGGGATACATTTCAACCACACACTGCAAATGAAACAACTCCCCCCCTTGCCCACCTGTTTGCTAGAAGTTCTCAACGATGTGCCAGAAAACAGATAATGGACAATAAGTTTGTGTTTCAGGGACAACTACATTCAAGTCTACAGTCATAGAAATTCCCAAACCACATTTTTTGCCCAGTTCCTTGGGCATATATCTTATTGAACTCATTGGAGTTCAATACAAATGTTAAAAGTATACAAATCTTTAAAAAGAACCAACAATTACCACACTAAAATAATAAAGAAAATCAACTCCCAAGACACATTCAAAGCAACAAGGCACAACAATCTATTTAAAAACTTCTCTCTGACAAACAGTCACTAAGGCAAATCCCACCCAAAAAGAAAAGCTTCCATCTGGTTTTGGTGGGGCGGCAAAGACAGGACTAGCCCGGCCCCCTGTGGGAGGGAGTTCCAGAGTTTAGGAGCAGCAATAGAGAAGGTCCTTTCTTGGGTCCATAAATGCAGTTCTGAAAGTTCTGGGACCAAGAGAAAGGCCGCCCTTGATTATGTTAAAGCTTGGGCAGGCTCATAAAAGCAAAATATTCTGCTTATATACCACCCCATATCACTTCAAATAGTCTCTGGGCGGTTTACAGTTTCATTACAGTTTGCAGGCTACACATTGCCACCCCCCCAGCAAGCTGGGTACTCATTTTACTTACCTTGGAAGGATGGAAGGCTGAGTAAACCTTGAGCTGGCGACCTGGGATTGAACCCCAGGTCACGAGCACAGTTTTACCTGCAGTACAGGCATTTAACCACTGCGCCACAAGGCTTGAGATAGCTTGCACCCAAGCTGGTTAGGGCTTTATAGGTTAAAACAAGTGCTTTGGATTTTGCCTCAAAATGGATTGGCAACCAGTAGAGCTGTTACAACAAGGGTTTTACTGGTCACAGTGTTTTGAACCTTCTGAAGTTACCATACGTTTTCTAAAGGCGGCCCCACATAGTAAACATGATAGTAGTCCAAGCTGGGATGTAACTACGGCATGTATCACTTTGGCCAGGTGAGACTTGTCCAGGAAGGAGTGCAGCTGGCACTCTAGTTTTAGTTGAGCAACAAAGGCACTCCTTAGCATCACTGGTACCTGAGAATACAGGCTCAGAGACAAATACTGTTGCACCATCAAGCTGCACACCTGTGTTTTTGGAGGCAGCATAACCCCATCCAGCACAAGCTGTGTCTTTTTTTGACTGAGCAGGGACATGTCTACCTTGTCTGGATTAGGTTTCAGTGATCCAGAGCCAAAACAGCTTCTTCAGATTTAGATGGAAAGGAAAAATCCATCTGGCCCTGATTATGAGTAAAGGTGACTTAGTTTGCTCTGTTAATGGGATTTGGTTGAAGGGTTGATAATGACAGTGTGATCCTATACTCAGAAGCTGGCTTCATATAATTCAAAGAGATTTATTCCCAGCAAGGAAGGCTGGAGGCTGCAATTCTATACATTGGAGTGAATCAGTGACACTTAAATCCAAGTAGAATAAAAGTATGGAAAGTCTGTATTTGACCAGGCAATTTGCAAAATCTTCTGTTCCTGCAATGCATTTGAGTGCATGTTATCAAGGGAAGATGCACAATGGATGCTATTTTTACACATTCTCTATTCATTTCACATTAACTCCAAGAAATACATTATAAGACAAGGAGAATTTCTTTCAGATAGTCTGTTTGACTTCCTTTCATAAACCACAATAGAACCACTGTTTACTCGTTTGGTACAGTTCTTCCAGAGCTGTCAGGCGTTCATGTGTTTTTCCTCTTTTAAAGTGCCAAAAACAGCAACAATTTGATTATTTTCCAGGGCTATGAAATGGTTGCCTTCAATACCTTTCTTCTTCAGTGTCTTTCTTCTTGTCCTCCACTCCCAGCAGACAGACACCTGCCATGGTTTTAATTTTTATTCTCCTTCAACAAACCAGTTCTGTTCAGGTTCACAATTTGCCAGCAAGGATGGCTTTGTTTTATAAGCAGCAAAAATGGTGAGGAGTTGGATAGGTTCTCAGCATCTTTCCCAACAATGTCAGGGTAGAAAAGATCTGTTTTTTCAAAGGCCTTAATTGAGGAAGGAAGCTCATTGTCTTGCTCTCAAGAAGAGATGAGGAAGCTTGTTGTGACATTCCTTGTTGAGGTGCTTCATGAAGATGAGCCAGACTAAATGGATGCTGATGCAGATTTTATTTTGTAGTCCTGTTTACCACCTGAAAATTGATGGCTTGTGGCCATGTGGGAGACCAAAACAGAGATGGCAGGACTCTGACAATAAGGACATGGAAATTGTTGGCTGGGGGCCTGAAAGACATGGAAAACACGAAGGAGGAGGAGGAGGAGGAGGAGGAGGAGGAGGAGGAGGAGGAGGTGGTGGTTAGAAATGGGCACGGAACGAACATTTTTTCGTTTCCGTTACCGTTTGTCGTTTCCGTTACGTAACGAAACAACAAATGGAAATTGTGATGAAAATGCAATGAAACGAACAGAACCACAAAAATTGTGGTCATTACGTTTCATTTCCGTTAATGACGACACGCAATGAAATGAGCTGTTTTAAATGTTAAAAAATGCCCTGGACATCCGTAAAAACACAGCGATAATTATTTATATTGTCTGATAATACCTACCAGGGGGGTTGGGGTCCTTAAAACATTTGTTTTTGTCTTCTCCCATCGCGATGTATTTTTCTTTTCCCTTTAAAATGGATGTCACCACCAGCCACAAAATGGAGGCAAGCCATGTGATGTGATCATGTTCAACCAATAGCATGCCCAGGATGCAGACTGGGCAGGCAGGTCTGGCAGCCACAGAGGGCATAAAAAGCTCTGGCAGCCCCCGTCCTCCTTGTAGTCTCTGGTGGGAGTTAGGGTGGGATTGCTGTCTCTGCGACTCTAGCTTCAGTCCTGCAGCCTCCCTGTGTGTGGGGGTGCTGCGTACCTCTCGGTGAGTACCCTCCCCTGCCTCGCAGTGCAGTCACTCTGCGGCTGCCTTGCACCCTGGGCAACGCCTGCCGCTGCCTTTGCAGCCTCCCTGCATACCTAGTCTAGACTGTGTCTCTGCCAGCATCCATTTTTTTTAGTGTTTTCCCTCTGGTCTGGGGCGTTGGAGGATGCCTGCACACGGAAATGATTTAAAAACTGCACAAAAAGCGGGTAGAAACGACAAATGAAAAAACTAAAAACGGTAACGAAATTTTTCAAAAAATTCCTGACAAACGGAAACAAACCGAAACAGACCTCTCAACGACAAATGAAAAACCAAAACACCATTTTTCTGTTTCGTGCCCATCTCTAGTGGTGGTAGTGGTGGTGATTTTGAATCCTTATTGCTCTCCTTTGCCTTAAGAAACCTTCAAGGCACAGAGAGCAATCAGGGTCGTTCTAAACATTTACTTTATTTGTTTAAAATAGTTTTACTCCACCTTTCTCATTAAAAAGGGCCCAAGGCAGGTCACATATATAATGAAGAAGAACATGAAGGCTTTCTCTAGGTAAAAGCCCAACAAGGGATGGACCACAAGGAGTATATGTTCTGGAGTTTGATCAAACATGTTAAAAGACAGCAAAGCAATCTTTCCAGAACCATTTTGTAAAACAAAGATCCTATTGATTTTACCCAGAGAAAGCTCTCAAGTTCTTGTTGTTCTGTTGCATATCACTGAGAACACACAGTTCAGTAACCACGATATGTCCGTGCTGAAGAAAAAGCGGCAAATGTCCCAGATGTCTTTTCTCTCTGTGTGTGGTGACAGGGTGTTCTGTTCTTCACAGGTCACCTTTGGTAGTTTTCTACACTGCACTGTCAAAATGAGAATGATTTCAGGACCTCTTGGCTTTCCATCCCAGTTGCATTCAAGGGCCTTTTCAGGTACATTTTGTGTTAACAAGAACAGTCTGAAATGATTACGTCTTTGCCATATCCAATTTTGTTTTTCTTCAGAAGCAATGGGAAAAGCACATTTTGCATAGCAAATAGCTGGGTAAATCATCTCAGCATTGCCTGATAATAGCATCCTCTCACCCAGAGACAAAAATGAAGAAAAGAAAGATAGGTCACCAAAGTCATGGTATGAATGCCAGGGATGAACTGCAGCTGGAGCAGCTTGGTGTCACTGTGAAATAAGCATGAGTAATTTACATTTCTGACAGCAATGTGCTTCCAAAGCTCGGTGTAAAGGACTAGACATGGGCACGACTTGGCGAAATTCTCGTTTCTGTTTCCGTTTCGTTTTCCGTTCATCGTTTTCGAAGAATGACAATTACTCTGCCAGAACTCGAACTTGAACCGACTAAAGAAAAATTGGGTCTGATTTGTCATTGTCGTTCCTGGCATCTCTGCCAGAACTTGAAAAAAGTTTTAAAAAATAAAAAAACCGATTAAAGAAAAAAATATGCCTGCCTCAGTGAGGGCACCTGATTTGGTTTCTGGGGGTCCCCGCCTCCCCCTCCTCCTGGGCTGCGCAGCGCATCCTCGCGAGTTGCCACCAAGCGGCGCAGCAGAAAAAAAGTTTTAAAAATTAAAAAAACACCGATTCCCGGCCAAAAAAGCAGGTGAAAATATGCCTGCCTGAGGGCACCTACCAGAGGGGTGGTTTCTGGGGGGTCCCCCCTCCCTCCCCCTCCTCTGCGCTGGGCTCCTCATCAAGTCGCAACTCAAGCGGCGGCAGAGAGGAAAAAGTTTTTTTAAAAACCCCAATTCCCGCCAAAAAGCAGGCGAAAATATGCCTGCCTCAGTGCCACCTACAGTGGTTTCTGGGAGGGGGTCCCCGGCCTCCCCCCCTCTCCTCTCCTGGGCTGCGCATCCTCGTCGTCTCGCCAACTTGCCATGCCATGCGGTGCGGGCGGGGGATCCAAAATGGGGCAACCGCAATATTTATTTTGAAATTGCGTGGTCCAAAAACACACCAAAGCACCACAGAAACATGCAAAAATAGCTATTTTAAAACTGCCTGAATTTTTTCAGTAGCAGCAGTGGGTTTTTCTTGCAACAAAACGTCTCCAATTGATTTTATTTTATTTTATTTTTATTTTTATTTTTTCACATCTGCGCAATGATGGGCTGGCCATGGGAGTGGACCATGCAAATTTTTGGAGCCGTTCCACCAATTGCATGGCCACTTGGCCAGGTTTTGACCGAGACTTCTGGGATGTGCCAGTCAGGCATAAAAAGCCACTAACCCTAGCCCGAACCGGAACCGGAACCCGAACCCATACGTCAGTACACTGTCCTTCTTAGTGGGTCAGAGAGGCACCCAGAGGTGCACCCCGGTAACTCACCCTAACCTTACCAGTAACCCTAATCCTAGCCCTTGCGCTAACCCCTAACCCCAAGCCAGATCTGTGTACTCGCATTGCACTACAGCAAGTACACTTCCCTTCTTAGTGAGTCACAGCGGGCGCCCGTAGGGGTCCTCTCTCACTTCGTTCCCCAGCCCAAGTGCACCGCAGGCAGTGAGTCACAGAGGCACCTGAAAGAGAGGTGCCTCTGCCTGCTGCAACTGCAACTTAATGGTATGCATATCCAATTGGCTATGCATGCCATTTTATGCGGGAGCAGAGGAGGCACCCACCCCAGAGAGGTGCCTCCAGGAGCCCGCCCTTCATGGCTGGCCAGAGGACCACTACCCCAGAGAGCTGCCAGACAAAAACCAGTACAAATGAAACGACAAATTTTTTTTGAAAATTTCGCAAAAAATGGAAACGAGCCAAAACAGGCCGGCTCTGACACACGACAACTCGAAACGTAATTTTTCCTGGTCGTGCCCATCTCTATTAAGGACAAACAGCGAGAAGAGGTGGTAGTAGTATTTTTCCAGAGAACTCTGTCTTTTCCAGCCATTTCCAAGATGGCTCCTTCTAGTTGTACTCAACTGACACTTCCAGAATCCCTTGTGACAGTTTAATTGAACTGCCTCTTCCGAGCCAAGCACCTGTCAACTGGCAGGTAATTTGTCAGGGCAGCCTTGGTGATTAGACATGGGCACGACCAGAAAAAATGATGTTTTAAGTTTTCGTTTGTTGGAATGGGTCTGTTTCGGGTCGTTTCAATTTGTCATGAAATTTTTCAAAAATTTGTCGTTTCCGTTTGTCGTTTGTCATTTTTACCACGATTTAGCGCGATTTGACTTCCCAGAGCATAGGGGCTTCCCGCAATCAGGGCTGGAGCTAGGTGTTTTTGCGCCCTAGGCAGTGGGCGGGGTGGGCAGCGGGGTGGGTGGCGGGGGAGGTGCGGGTGGGTGGTGGTGGTGGGGGGCATGGGCGGGCAACAACAGCGGCAGGGGGGAGGCACGGGCAGACGAGCGGGCAGGCAGCAGCCGCGGGTGGACAGGCGAGTGGGCAGTTAGGATATCACTTAGGATAGAGGTTCTGTGTGTGTGTGCAAGCAAATTGAAGTTGGGAAAACAGAAAATAAATGGTAGTATATAATATATATTTAAAATAAATCGACACGTCCCACTCCCAGTCAAACCTCCCCCTTTATCCAATATCAGAAAAAAATCCTCACAAACTGCCAGAGAAGAAATAAAGAATAAACTGCTATTCCCTTCAGCAGACAAAGCTGCAGGGAATCAAAGAAATTATTTTCTAAATTCAATTCCCTCCCTGCCTGCCTAACTTAAATCCTAAAGCCTCCAGCCTCCCTTCTCAAGCTCGATCGGATCACACCAGTACCAGCAGCCAGCCCTCCTCCCTCAACCACATCCATACACCCGACTGCAATTTCTGGAAGGTGCCTTGGCTTTTTATTCCCTCCAAGACATCCAGAAGTGTCAGTCAAAAACCTGGCGATGCCATTGGTGGAATGGTTCAAAAAAATGTGCATGGTCCCATCCCATGCCCAGCCCAAATGGGCAGGTCTAAATAAAATAAAATAAAATAAAATAAAATAAAATAAAATAAAATAAAATAAAATAAAATAAAACCAACACGATGTTTTATTGCTATAAAAAACCCCACTGCTGCTACTATTAAAAATCAGGCATTTAAATTAAATAAATTTCACATGTTTCTGTGGTGATTTGGTGTGTTTTTTGACCACGATTTCAAAAGAAAAATCGTGGTCGCCATTTTGGATCCCCCCCACCGTGTGGCATGGCAAGACTTGGATGACCCCCCCCCCCAGCCTGGTGCAAGCAGCCCAGGACAGGAGAAGAGGGGGGGAAAGGCCGGGGACCCCCCAGAAACCACCCCTCTGGTAGGTGGCAAAGCCTCAGGCAGGCATATTTTCGCCTGCTTTTTTGGCCAGGAGTCGGTTTTTTTTTTAAAAAAACTTTTAAAAACTTTTTTCTGTGCTTCGCATTGCGCGATCGCCGTGATGCCACAAAACAGAAATGAAAAACCCAACCAAATTTTTCTTTTTGCGGTTCGAGTTTGAGTTCTGATGGCTTAATTATTGTTACCGTTTCCGTTACGTAATGGAAACGATAACCGAAAATGGAAACGACAATTTCGCCGAGTTGTGCCCATGTCTATTGGTGATCCAAAAGGCTGTGGAGGGCAGTTTGTCAGAGAGGGGTTAGTTAAGAAAGGGATTAGTTGTGAACAGGAAAGCAACGCAGGTCTTGGAGTCTCCTCAGCAAGAGGAGAAATAACTAAAAAGGGGGGAAGAAATTTTTTTGGAGAGAAAGGAAAAGCAAATTAGCCTTCTGAGGAGGGACATAAGCAGTTTACTATCAGAAAGCTGGGTTTGAGGATCAGAAGTGTCTGAAGTGCTGGTAGGTGGCTACGTTGGATCATTGTCACTGTTGTATGTGATTCTCTATCTTGCAGCAAAGAAAGCATTACAATTTTGAATATATGAAAATAAAACTACTACTTCCGTTCCAGTTACTGCTACAGCTTAGGCCCCTCCCCCTGACTGGTCTAGGGTTAGAATACCACAAAATGACATAAAACGCAGAGGGTATATGTCATTAATCACTCCTCATAATGGATTTTTTTCTTTTTGTTTGCTCTTTGTAGCTTTAAGGTTACATTTTAATGTTCTAAGATGCCTCTCCTAATTCCCTGTTCTTAATTTGAATATGTCTTAAATATTCTAGGCTGCATGTTCTCCCTTGTTATTGTAAGCCACCTTGAGCCCTTTTGTAAGGAGAAAGGTGGGGTAAAAATATTCAAAATAAATTTAAAAAAATCTTGGTCATTTTGCTCCACTTACATCTTCAATGGGAAGCTGACATCCCCCAGTCAGCTATGTTCGTTAGAGATCCTGAGAGACATACTACAGCACTACATACTGGCTAAATGTTGAAATGTCAGGATCTCCTAAGATGGAGACTGCAAGCATGCAGAATCAGTTTGAGATGTGCTGGTGTCTGTTTTCAGCACAGGAGATGTAGAGTCAATTGTTACTTTTTCCAGCATTATGTATAATGGACTTTTGGTCAGTGAATTGTTGATGGAGGGCCTTGGCATTCTTGTGCTGGTTGGAAGCTGAGGCATCTAGACACACAACAATCTCCCATGTCATATTGGTGATGCCCAATATTTTCTTATTTTATTAGTGGCCTACAATGGTATTACCTCTAGCCTAGTCATCTAATACTGTTCTGAATTCATGTCTGGACCAAATAATGGACTGGATGAGGGTTAATAAATTGCAACTCAATCCAGACAAGACGGAAGTGCTGTTAGTGGGTGCTTCACCAGACAGGTTAGAGGGCCATTTCCCTGTCCTGGACGGGGTTGCACTCCCCCTAAGGGACAGGGTCCATAGTTTGGGGGTGCTCCTGGATCCCGGTCTAACTCTGGAAGCCCAGGTGGACTCGGTGGCCAGGGGTGCCTTTCTCCAGCTGCGGAAAATATATCAACTGTGCCCCTACATAGATGAACGGAGCCTCATGACAGTTACGCATGCACTGATTGTATTGATTACTGCAATGCGCTTTACATGGGGCTGCCTTTGAAGACGGTCTGGCAATTACAACTGGTGCAGAATTGTGCTGTGCGGCTGGTGAGTGGCACGGCCGCCAAGGAACACATTACGCCGATTCTGTATAACCTTCATTGGTTACCAGTTGCTGCCCGAGCCGCATTCAAAGTGCTTGTTTTGACATATAAAGCCCTAAATGGCTTAGGACCTAGATACCTGAAAGACCGTTTCCTTCCATATGAACCTACCCGGCAATTAAGATCCAGCCAGAGGGCCCTCCTGAAAGAGCCATCCCTCAAGGTGGTGAAAGGAATGGCTTGTAGGAACAGGTGCTTTTCGGCAGCTGCCCCCAGATTGTGGAATGGCCTCCCAAGCGAGACCCGCCTGGCACCAACATTGATGACATTCCGGCGCCAGGTAAAAACAATGCTGTTCCAGAAGTTTTTAAACTGATTATTGTGGGTCCTGATGGTGATTTTAGTATGGTATTTTAATACATTGTATTTATTGTATTTAAATGTTTTATTGTTGTATTTTTATTGCAATTTGATGTTTTAATTATTTGAATTGTTTACTTTGATTGTGAGCTGCCCAGAGACCTTTGGGTAGTGGGCAGCATACAAGCTAAATAAATAAATAAATAAATAAATAAATAAATAAATAAATAAATAAATAAATAAATAAATGAAGTTTTAAATGAAGATCTAATTGGGTTGATGAGCATGCACTACTGCCATGTGTATAGAGCCAGAAGCATTCATGTTGTAGGTATACTGACATGTTTAGAGCTTCCATCTCAGTGTGAGAAATAATGCTGTCATGTCTGGAAACAGATAAGGAAAGAGATTGCCATGATCACATTCACTCATTTGTTACCAGAGAATATGACAGCATCTAGCCTCAATTGATTGACAGATCCTGGTACTGTAATGTCTGTGGTCGTTTCAAGGCATGAAACTGTGTGAAAATATTTTTCAGCATGCCATCTCTGAGCTTCTAGGGGGCGAAGTGACATTGGTAGTTGTAGTAGACCTGTGCCAATTACACTACCCCTTGGGACACTGAGAACAAGCTGATAGGCAAGTATAAATCACACTGAGGGAACGTTTGCACTTGATCATGTACTTGTGTGGCCCTGCAGGTCCTTCATTAGTTATTTTTTCCCAAGGAAGTATTTAAGCTGAAACTAACTACAAATTGGATTCTGACTTGAAGATATTGAAAGTTTAGACCCTTGAAACCAGTTCTTCCCCATTATAAATGCTACATATATCTTTCCCTCTACTTTTTAATTTCATGAATCCTGAAATTGGCAAATCAGTGCTTTAGCAAGTATAAAGCAAGGACTGACAGTTGCAGATAATTCATGAGATTTGTGAAAATAGAAGGGGGAAAATCTTTGGCACGGATGTCATTACTATAATTGCCAGATTCTATTTTTCAGCTTTGGGGTGCCCATTTTCACTATGAGGGTCTGCAGTTATATTTGATGAGGTTGTATGACTATGGGGTGAATATACAGTATTTTTAAACTGGTTCTGGTTTGAGCCCAAAGTAGGAAAGCAGATCTAAGAACAGAGTATCCCTTAAAAATACCCATCTTGCCTATTTATTCTATGGGTCATATCCTACCAACAAAGAACTCTTGAAGCAGCTCACAAAGGTGACAAGCAAAATAACAAATGCCAGTCCTAATCCACATAGCCAAGCTTAAATATATTGGATCTGCAACCTGACAACATCTGATGGGTCGCAGTTAAACTGCCTGTGTTCTGACTGGTAGATTCTAGCTGTACAATATGTGATTTTTGGCTGTTCAATTAAAGCTGCGATCCTAAAGCCATTTCATAGGAATAAGTCCCTTCAGATATAGTATCCAATCCATGAATATTAATTTATTTTATTTATTTTAGAGTATTTTTACCCCACCTTTCTCATTGGAAAAGATGGCTTACAGTAATGAGGGATAATATACAGTTCAGATCGATTAAGACATGTTCAAGTATTGAGAACGTGGACTACCTTACAGCATTAAAATACAACATTACATTAAATCTACAAGAACAGGACTGGACTGGATAGGACTGGAGAGTTAAAATTCCTGTAAAAGAAGTTGTTTCAGAACAAATTCAAGAGGCGATCTTTGGAGAGGTTTCTATCAAGGAGCTATTCCGATACTGATCACCATCCCAACATTTAGTGAGTAGAGATGGGCACAAAACATTTTTGTTTTGTTAGTCGTTATCTCTTTCATTATGAAACAAAACACATAATGAACAGACCCATAAAAAAAAAACAAAATGAAACAAAACGGAAATTTCCATTTCGTTTGCTTCATTTTCCATTTTCCATTGGAATGCATTAAAGCAATGCATTCCTATGGGGAAAAGGCAGTGGTTTCTCCACCACCACCACCACACCCAGGTGGAGAAAGTGCAAGCTTTTTTTCCACCGCAGAAGCCACCGCCAATCAGCTGTAGTGCGGGGCTTCGGTGGGGAAAAAACGTTTTAAAAGCCTGCCCTTTCCCCCACCCGATTGGGCACCATTGAGGGGTGTTAAAAGAAACAAAAATAAAATAATAAAAAACACACTGACACGCCCCCCTGGCCAGCTGGTCAGTGCGAGTTTTTAAAAATAATAAAAATTAAAATTAAAAAACACACCGATATGGCCTGCTGGCCAGCTGTTTGGTGTGAGATAAAAGAAATAAAAAAATAAAAAATAAAAAATGTGCTGACCCAGCTGGTCCAGCTGGTCAGCGCAAGTTTTGTAAAAATAATAAAAACAAAAAAACTAAAAAATGCACCAACATGGCCAGGTGGTCAGCGCAAGTTAAAAGAATTAAAAATACAAAATAAAAAATGTGCTGACCCGGCCCACGGGCCAGCTGGTCAACACTAGTTTTTAAAAATAAAATAAAATAAAAATGGTGCTGACCCATCCCTGGTCAGCGCGAGTTAAAAACAACAACAAAGAAACAAAGAAACAAAGAAACAACAAAATTATTTTTTTAAAAAAATCATTTCATTCTAAAAGAAATGAAACAGTAAAAATGAAACAAAAATGAAACAAAATGCCATTTTGGTGTTTCACACCCATCTTTGTTAGTGAGGAGAAACTCTATCAATGCCTCTAGGTTACAGGACAATCCCTATACAGTGGACCCTCGTATAACAAATGGTTTGTGCAACATAAAATCTGAAATAAAAAAATTCCGGAGATAGGGGAAATTTGCTTAACAGAATCGTCTATGGGCGAATACGTACAACATAAAAATAGTCGCGATTAGGGATTACTCTGTTTTCAATGCATTCCTATGACAAATTTGTATAAAGAAAAATTTGCTTAACATAATTTCATTTGGAACGGATTAATTCCTTTATACAAGGTACCACTGTAGAGTTAATGAGGCTCCTTCATGCCTTCTTGTCTGACCAGCTTCTTCAATGTGCAGCATATAAGAAGCTACACAAACAACTGCCAAGCCATTTTGAGTTTATTTTGGCTGTGTATGAGACAGACTGTATGGATACATTTCCGTATTCAAATAGGCACAACCATATGCCACTCTTCCTCCCCCCCCCATTTTCCTTTCTAAATTGGAAAGAACAGTCTGTTTTTAAAAATGACTGTATTCCTCCCCACCTCCCCCATCATCCTGCCACCAACAAAATTATGCTAAGGGAATAGACATGACTTAAAAACAAAAAATCTAAAGATACAAACTACATATATTAAATGCTTCATCTGCTGCCACACAGAGCCTTTATGGGACTTTTTATGAGGGGCTGTTACTGAAGGATAATAAATAATGTGAGTCATCAAATTGCTGTGAAGTCTTTGGGTACTGAGATGCGAAACAGTTTGCTTCAATTTTTTTTCTCCAGGTATTTTGCAGGAAACCACATGTTCTTACTTTCTCATGTTTGCAAAACAGTGCAAGGACCAGGTGCAGAACTGGAGACGGCATCTAATGTTGCCATCAATGCTTATAATCTTGCTCCAGGATGATTTATATCTTGCTGTTTAACTGCTCTTAAACTGCATGAAACAATTTTCCCCTTGATTTCTTCTGTGCTAAGCAATTTAGATTCCCATACGGGAACAAACCGAAGGGAGATTTGGTTTCTCGCCTGGGGCAGCAATCCTAAATGCAAAAGGATTTAGGCTAAGGAGCAAATCCAGTTGAACTCCCTAGGAATTACTTCCTAGTAATCACACCGGGGATTGCTCAGCAGGAGTGTTTTCTGAAAGCAAGTTTTGTGTACAATGCACTGACTAACTTTCCTGGACTTATTCTTTGACTGGCGAGTGTGACATTAGAATAGGCATAAAGAATAAGATTACGATGGCTGTGCATTACATTGCAAGCATGAAAGAGAGTATCCTTCTGTTTCTTGGGAACATCAATGTGATGATGATGATGATGATGATGATGATGATGATGATGATGATGATGATGAGATAATCTCCTGCTTTGGACTACCTAGCTGTTAGGTGACTGGTTGCTCACTATAGGGATAGAATTTTAGACCACGAGAGTCTTTAGTTTCATACAGCTGGGCTTTCAGTATGTTTTATGAGGCATTTCAGGGTGTGTGTAATCAGTTTCAGTGGGCATCTTCAGTTCAGTGTTTCCGGGACACCATGGAACACCAGGGGTGTAACTAGGCTCCCCCCTTTCTGCATCTGCATTTCAAACAGTGGTTAAACTGAAGTACTGCAGCCATGCCTCTGCTCAGACCTAAGTTTGAGCCTGAGGGCTTGCTCATTGTTGGCTCAGACTCCCATCCTTTTGAGGTTGGTAAAATGAGTACTCCGCTTGCTAAGGGGCAAGTTAAGCTGGCATAATTATGTTGTAAACTACATACAAAGTGCTTTAGCACATGGAGCAAAGTCAAAACAACAACTCCTTTATACTACTGCAGTGAAGTCATTTTCTTACATGGGAAAAATAAATGGACTCTCTTCCAGAGATGCAGATAAACTTCTGCCTTCCCCAGTGTGCTTTGCTCTTGTGGATTGAGAGTTTTTTTCTATTTATAAAGACTCAGTCCTACTTCTGACTCTTGGTTATAATATGGTGTGACAGAGAAAGCTTGGAATGTTACTTTTAACAAAAAAAAATCGATTACACGTGATGGTATTCATTATGGTACTTCTTTCATTACTTCTTGTTGCTCTTCTAAAAATCAAAGAATATTTTTTTGTAATGAAGCAGACACTGCATATTTAAAATTGGTAAGAAAAGTCTCTGGCCAGGTTAGTGTTTATTCACAAGTAGAAATGGGCATGAAATTAAATTTTTGTTTCGTTTTTCATTTGTTTCAGAATGAAATGTAAAATAAACTGATTTTTAAAGAAAAATGAAACAAAAGGAACTAGAAATTGTTGTTTTTGTTTTGTTTTGTTTTGGGCACATTGTGGGGGAAAGCGTGGGTTTTTTAAACTGTTTTTGAGCCACTGAAGTAAGTGGTGATGACCACAACCACTGCTTGTTTCAGTGGCTCAAAGACAGTTTAAAAAAACCCTGTCTCCCCCCACCCAATCGGGTGCATGCGCTGAATGGCCTTCCCCTCAACACACCCAATAAGGGGGGAAATGAATAATGAATAAAAACAAAAATTAAATGATTTTAAGAAGTTTTTATAAACAAAACAAAATGAAATGTGGACAAACGAAGCAAAAAACAAAATGAAATGTCATCACTATTCACAAGGTTAAAGTAAAACACATCCAAAACTGCCCTATATTTAAATAATGTAAAGAGAATGTGCTTAAATAATTAAATGTCATAATTCTAATGACGATTTGTCCTGTTTTTGCCTGTACAGACATGTATCTAGGACAGGAATCAAGAAATGTAATAGTTATCCATATTGGAAGTCATTATAAAGTATTTCTTTGCAGACAGCAAAAGTATCCACACACTTAACATTGTTAACCCAATTTTAATATCCCAGAGCCAAATTTAGACTAGGGGGCATGGATGAGATTGCTATTATGCCTTATTAAGGTAGTGTGAAATCTGCATTAAAATAGATCTGTCTGTTCATTTAGAACCCACCTTTCTCCTATTATAGAAACCCAAATTGGTTTGTTAAATTGGAGTGTGGCTGCAGATAGACAAAAGCATACCTAGAATGCTGTCTTAAAATGCTTTTGATACAGAGAAACACAAGCTGCCTAGATGCCCTGAGCACATCAGATCTCTCCTGATTTCGGAAGCTAAGCAGGGTCGGCCCTGGTTAGTACTTGGATGGGTGTCCACCAGGAAATACCAGGTGCTGTAGGCACCTGGAATAGGAACTGGCAAACCACTCCAGTATTCCTGCCAAGAAAACTCCATGGACATGGGGTCACAAAGAGTCGGTCACAAATGTAATAACACAACACACATACACAGAGAGAAACAGGAATGGGGAGGCCTGGAGTTCTACAGGATCATGCTACATAACTAGAGCAGACAAATACCAAAAAGGCCAGACCATTCCAAGTTGTCTGCAAAGAGACAACTAATTTATCCCATAAATTCTCCCTTATTTATTTATTTATTTATTTATTTATTTATTTATTTATTTATTTATTTATTGGACTTATATCCCACCCATCTTCCTGGAGGAACTCTGGGCGGCTTCCAGTGAACAGACCAAGCAGTAGTCGTCAGTACAAAATACAATGGGCAGATACAATAAACAATGAATACAATAACAATCAAACAACAAATTAAAAAAACACTTCTGGCACCTTTAGCATTCTAGTGAAAAAGGCTCTATAGCCATACAGCTAACTTTCCAAAGTAAGCAGAGATGGCAAATAGTGGGAACAAAAAAAAAAAAAAAAAACAACTGACTAACTGCATAAATTAAACTTGGTCACCAAAGGCCTCTCGAAAGAGCAAGGTTTTAAGAGCTCTATGAAAGGCCAGCAGGGACTCTGCAGAGCACATATCACTTGGAAGGGTGTTCCACAACGAAGGGGCCGCCACCGAGAAGGCCCAATTACGGGTGATGGTTTTCCGGGCCTCTCTTGGGGTAGCGACCTGGAGCGAGTGCGCTCGTGACTTCCGGACTGGTCGGGCCGAGCTTGATCGCTGGGCGATCCACTCCGCCAGGTAGTCTGGGCCCAAGCCATTGGGGGTTTTATAAACTAAAACCAGCACATTGAATCTGATCCAGTGTGCAATGGGCAACCAATGCAAGCGAGCCAGGACTGGGGTGATGTGGTCATAGAGACACACTCCAACCACCAGCCTGGCTGCTGCATTTTGTACCCGCTGCAAGCGCCGGAGGAGAGTCAAGGGCAACTCCATGTAAATAGTGTTACAGTAGTCCAACCTCGAGATCACCAGTGCCTGCACTACTGTTCTCAGGGAGTCCCCGTCCAGGTATGGGCAGATCTGGGCTAATTGACGCAGGTGGAAGAAAGCGGATCTGGTCACAGCAGCCACCTGGGCATCCAAGGATAGCACCGGATCCAGAACCATGCCCAGATTCCTAACCCTATCCGCCAGCTGGAGGGAAACACCGTCCAAACAGGGGAGAGGGCCCCCATAACCAGACGGGGAACTCCCGAAAAACATAACCTCAGTCTTCTTGGGGTTGAGCTTAAGCCTGTTTGCCCTGGTCCATGACATGGCCGCCCCCAGACACCGGTCAAGGGCCATGACAGCTTCCACTACAGAGGTGGAAAAGGAGAGATAGAGCTGTGTGTCATCAGCGTGCTGATGACAGCAGACTCCAAAACTCCGGATGACCCCCGCCAGTGGTCTTACATATATGTTGAACAGCATGGGGAAAGAGACGAGCCCTGCGGCACACCACAAGGGAGTGTCCACGGGGCCGACAACTCTCCACCATGCTGCACATACTGGGGAGGAGCCTCCAGGAAGGACCGGAGCCAACTGCGAACAGTGCCTCCGATACCCACCTCGGAGAGCTGATCCAGTAGGATACCATGGTCGATGGTATCGAAGGCCGCTGACAGATCCAGGAGAACCAACAGGGTAGAGCTACCCCTGTTGGCCGCCCAGATTAGGCCATCTTGCAGCATGACCAGAGCTGTCTTGGTCCCCCGGCTGGGCCTGAAGCCAGACTGGCATGGGTCAAGGCAATGCTGTTACTCCAGATGTGATTGTATCTGGATCACGGCCACCCTCTTGATGACCTTGCCCAGAAAGGGGACATTGGCGATCAGACGGTAGCTCGCCAATTGGTCCGTCGCCAAGCCTGGTTTTTTAAGGATGGGCTTAATTACCGTCTCCTTCAGACGGGAGGGAAAAACCCCCTCGCTGAAGGATGTGGTGGCGATGATGGCGGGCCATTCAGGCATGGTCCCCCCGGCCGCTTTTATGAGCCAAGCTGGGCAGGGATCGAAGGGGGTGGACGTGGGCCGGCAGTGGGCAATTGCCCTGGAGGCCTCCAAAGTGGAGACAGGCCCAAAATCAACCAATCGAGGAGAGCGAGGGGGTGCCGCAACTGGGGGTGGCGAGGGAGGACTAGTGCAACCGGAATCGAAGCCGGTCCGGATGGCCTCTATTTTCGATCTAAAGAAGACTGCGAAGTGCTCACTACTGAACTCAGTAGGAAGAGGCCCAGTCAGACTAGGATTGGTGAGGTCCCGAAACACCCGGAAGAGTTCTGCCTGGCGGTTCGAGGCCTCACCAATTCTCAGGAAGTAATAAGATGTTTTACCCTCCCTGATCGCCCGAGAATAGCGCCTAGTCTGGATGACAACCGCAGTCTTATTAAATGCTGTCTGGCTTGTCCTCCAGCTGCTCTCCAGCCTCCTCTGTTCCTGCTTTATCACTCTTAACTCCACCGTGAACCAGAGCGAAGGTCGAACTCTGCGGCGGAGGAGACGCTTGGGGGCGATCCGGTCGATGATGCAGGAAGTTTTTTCAAACCATCAGTCAACCACGGTCTCAGCTGGATCATCAGCCAGCCCACCAGGAAGCTCCCCGAAGGCCTCACGGAACCGAGCAGGGTCCATCAGCCTCTGGGGGCAAGCCCAAACAAGAGGGCTGGTGGTCCCCGTGGGGAGGAGCTGCGACTGACAGGGAAAGGACAACAGGTGGTGGTCTGACCATGACACAGGTAGGGAGACTAGGTCCCCCACCTCCAGAGAAGAATCCCCCAACATGGAGGTAAATACCTGGTCAAGGGTGTGCCCAGACCTGTGGGTGGGGCATAAAACATGCTGGGACAGGCTCATGGAGGTCATGGACTCCATGAATTCCAGAGTAGCACCAGACAGTCCACCACTAGCCTGCATGTTGAAGTCCCCAATGACCAGAAGGTGAGGGGACCTCAACAGTGCCGTGGCGATGAACTCTGAGAGCTCTGGTAGGGATTGAGCTGGGTTGTGGGGAGCGCGGTAGCCCAGTACAATGCCAAACCTGTCCCGCTGACCCACTTACAGGTGAAGGCATTCTAGCCCTGGCCTAACCAATGTCGAGGCCCTGTTGACAGAAAGAGATTCCCTGTATACAATACAATTCCCTTGTTGTTGTTCCTCCTTTAGTTTTTTTGTTTCTCATCCTCCATTGGTTTGACCTGATTTAGTTATGCTTATTGTTTATTGTGTCCATTACATTGCACAGTTTATATATTTTGTATACTATTTGCATACAAGTAGTATACTATTGTATACTAGTTTTATATTTGTATACTATTAGTTTATATATTTTGTTTATATATTTTGTATACTATTTGCATACAAATAGTATACTATTTGGAGAGTGTTTAATAGTCCTTAAAATCCTTGTATACTATAGTATATTTTGTATACTAATGGAACTTGTTAATTTTGTAAACCACCCAGAGTGGCCCTGTTGCTAGATGGTGCGGTAAAAAAATCTAATAAATAAATAAATAATAATTAATAAATAAAGAGAAAGCAAAACCTCTGTCAGCACCCAAACAGTAACTGAACCAACCAAGCAGGATCCATCAACTTCTGTCCTCAAAGCCAGGTTGCAAAGCATTGTCCATCTTCCCGATAGATTCTTCTTGATCCCTTGCCAACTATGACTCTTTGGGCAGAAACAGGCATTACTGATTATCTCTCCTAATTGGCGCACTGAACAAAAGGTGGGTAAGAAATGTTTCCCTATCCTGCACTGATTGTTTTTGATTCTTTGACTGCTTTTGGGGGCATGTAGGGATGGGTCAGGGGTGGTGTCAAGGTGACTTAGGCTACTGTGGCAGTAAAGCAAAATAGGGAGGGGAAGAGTTGAACACCTCATCACCATGGACCCTAAGATTCCAGGACTAGGATGAAGAGTGAGGGAGACTGGCAATGCCCACTACTTATCTTAGGTCCCAAGATATGGGCATGCAGCAGGATCCTAGGGCTAGGCTCTCTAGAAACAGAAAGATGCCAGACATGTGTATCACCCTTCAGGGTCAAGAAAGGAGGACCGGTGAGATCTGGGCTCCTGACCCTGGTTCTTCTATACTACAATAGTCTCCACTGCAGGAAGTTGCTGGTTAATTGTTCAATAAAGTTGCCTCTCGATTCTATGTCTTTAAATGCTGACACAGGGGAACATGGCCACTTGTTTCAAGGTTTATTCTTGTTCACCCTAGATAGATTATGGCTCTTCATAAAGAGGAGGTACAGCTGAAAGGCAGGATCACTGCACAGAGTGTATATTTTTTCCAATCTAGCCTAATTGCAAGAACACCTGTGCTGCATAACATTATGCTGATCTATTTGGAGAGTGTTTAATAGTCCTTAAAATCCTTCATTTCTCCACTCTAATGGGCCAGGGCTGTTTGCACATTAAGTGGAACAAGCCACGTGTATATTTAGACAGAAGCTTCTGGAAAGACTTATTGGTCAATCAAATGCCCTACCTGAAACTTGGAGCAAGATGCTTATTCAAACACTCCTAATGGCTTTCCCAGTTAATGAACTGGACATTATTCAAAGTGTCTTCATCTCTGAAACTTCAGAGCAGATTGCTCTCTCTTGCGTATCACGTTTCGTATGGGGGAACCCGATGAGTCAGCAGAGGGAAATTATATTTATATGGATGCAGACTGATTAGATCCCACCCCTGACAATGAAGCCAAGATTTTAAAATGAGGAACTTTTCTTCTTAGGAAGAAGTTGGGTAACATTTTCAGACTTAAAGAAAACCCAGTCCATGATGTAAAGTATGTTTCTTGACTAAAAAGGGAATAGAATCGTAAGTGCTGCTTTATACTCCAGCCTCCGCACATTACAACAGCATAAACAGCAATATTACAGCTTTTAAAAAAACAAAACCATTAGTAAACATTACAAATAACTAGAAGTGTGTTTATTGGTATCCTTGGCATAGTCAAGATAAATGTATTTCAAGAGATAAATGTGTTTCAAGTGAAGTACTAGTCCCCTGAGTGCTTGTAATATGTAAGTTTCCTTTGAAATAAAATACCAAAAGGAATATCAACAGCCAATCAGAAATGGGGAAAGGATTATAGTGAAAACAAAGGACAGTGTTCTTTCTTTCTTTCTTTCTTTCTTTCTTTCTTTCTTTCTTTCTTTCTTTCTTTCTTTCTTTCTTTCTTCTGTTCCTCTTTAGGGGACAACTGGGCTTTAGTTCACACTCTGCTGTGAATGTGTATAAAATAAAAATCAAATAGATTTCTCTCCAATCCCTATCCTATACACATTTACTCAGCAGCTAGTCTTATTGAATTTAACAGTGCTTAACTACTAAGGCTAAAATAGCAATAGTATTTTTAATCCAACAAATTTAGAGTGTTTCAGTCTTAATTGCATGCTATTTATTGAATTGCATTCAATTTTATTTTAGTATTTTGTACTTTCATTTTGATTCTTTTAAACTTTATATACCACCTTGGGTGCTATTTTTGGGAGGAAGGGAACATATGAACTAACCAACCAACCAGATGAAGGTTATTATTTGCTCTCTAAGTGCAAATTAGACCATCCTTGTGCAGTAACATAGGACAGCACAGCTGTAATTTTCACTGTATCATTTTGGTATTATTTATTTATTTATTTATTTATTTATTTATTTATTTATTTATTTACCATGCCATCTGACCAAAGGTCACTCTGAGTAGTTTACAGAGATTCTGAACATAAACAATACAAGAAATAACACAATTAAACAGTATACAATATATAACAAAATAAAAAATCAATCATAATTAGAGCAATTTTCAAAGAAAAATAGCAGCAGCAAATTCATCCACAGGGTGCTTTTGTTGTGGCTGGGGACTTCAATCAAGCCTGTCTAAGAACTGTTTTCCCTAAGTTTGAACAGTATGTGAAACTCCCCACCAGAGGGAAGAACATATTGGATCGTGTGTACTCCAATCTGAAACAGGCATACAGGGCAATCCCTCTTCCCCATCTGGGCACATCTGATCATTCTTCACTTCTTCTATGCCCGAAGTACATCCCTCTCAGGAAAAGAACCCAGCCAGTTATTAAAATGGCTAAAATATGGCCAGAGGGTGCTCTTAGTCAGCTCTAGGACTGTTTTGAAACAACTGATTGGAGTGTATTTGAAGACCAAGACCTACATGGATACACTGATGCTGTACTTTCAGACCAATGAAGCTGTTTGGATGAACAGCGAAACGTTTCTATCTCTCAAAAAAGAAGTCCAGTAGCCATGACTCAACTTCCAGATGAACTATAAGGGCAAGATGAGGAACATGGCTGAGGCTGATGCCTCACTGGCAGAGGAGCTGAATATCTTCTTTGCTCGCTACGAGGTTAAAAGACCAGGTCCCATACTACCTGCTTGCCAATCTTCAAATTCCCAGCCACTCATTTTATATGAACATCAAGTGAGAGCTGCATTGAGGGCTGTGAATCCCAGTAAAGCTGCAGGCCCAGATGGGGTACTGGGAATAGTGGTAAAAAATTGTGCTGATCAGTTAGCAGGGATCCTGACAAGAATTTTTAACATCTCCCTGCAAACAGATTGTTTTCCATCGTGTTTGAAAGCAGCTACCATTGTCCCAGTCCCAAAGAAAACAGCAGTTAATTGCCTAAATGACTACAGACCTATTGCATTAATGTCTGTAGTGATGAAATGCTTTGAAAGATTGGTTAATAAAAAAACATTAAAAAAAAAAAAGAAAGATTGGTTCTCCAATACCTTAAAACATGTTTTCCACCAGACTTTGCCTATAGGAGAAATAGATCAACAGATGATGCCATAGCAACTGCCTTACACCTTTCAGTGAGTCATCTGAAGAAACCTGGAAATTATGTTAGGATGCTTTTCATTGATTACTGTTCAGCTTTTAACACCATCCTACCAAGCATTCTTATTAAAAAGCTGACTGATTTGGACCTTTCTTCTGCCATCTGTGATTGGATCAAGGACTTTCTAAGGGACCTCTCACAAACAGTGAGGGCTGGGCCTTTTACATCTACTTCCCTGAAGCTTAGCACTGGCTGCCCACAGGGATGTGTGCTTAGTCCCTTCCTGTATTCACTGTACACATATGAATGTGTATCATCTGATCCATCTACTGTGATTATTAAGTTTGCAGATGATACCACCATAATGGGTCTTATTTCAGGGGGAGATGAATCAGCGTACAGGAGTGAGGTCCAAAAATTATCCACATGGTGCCTAGAAAACAACTTGCATCTAAATATTACCAAGACGAAGGAGATGGTGCTGGACTTCCGGAGGAAGAGAGAGGAACCAGCCCCATTGTACATCCAGGGGGGCTGTGTGGAGAGAGTTTCTTCCTTTAAATTTCTGGGAGTTTACCTCAGTGAAGACCTCTCCTGGGGAATCAATACAACCAAAGTAGTCAGGAAGGCCCAGCAGAGACTGCATTTCCTCAGGGTCTTACGTAAGAACAAAGTGAAGCAACAACTGATGATCTCCTTTTACCAGTCCACAACTGAAAGCATCCTCACATATTGCATTACCATTTGGTATGCTGGATTGACAGCTGCTGACAGGAAGACACTACAGAGGGTGGTAAGCACAGCTCAATATATCACAGGCTGTCCCCTAAATGCACTGGATAACATCGCTAGGGATCGTTGCCTCAAGAGGGTTGAAAAAATTCTTAAGGATGATTCACACCCCGGTCAGCACCTCTTTACCTTGTTACCATCAGGCAGAAGATATTGTAGTATAGCCTGTCGCACCAACAGACTGGAGAACAGTTTTTACCCATGGGCTGTCAGACTGCTGAATGGGAAATAATCCCAGGACAAGTATAGAAGAACTGACCTGTGGGCTGGCGCATTCTGTGTCAAGTACACAGGGTGCAATAAGACTGAGTGGTTCCTAGTGGGATGGTGGTGGGATGGTGGTGGGGGTGGGCAAGGGAGACTCAGCCAATTTCATTGTGAACATGTTGTACATTGACAATAAAGGTATTATTATTATTATTATTATTATTATTATTATTATTATTATTATTATTATTATTATTATTATTATTATTATTATTATTATTATTATTTAAAGTACATACAAAATGGGCAGAGGCAGAATAGAATATAAAACTGGATCAGTGGAGTGAAAGAGAATATATACATGAATATGGCAGCACATTATAGATCCTATCCTATACTGAATGTGTTTTCCTTATAAAGTAAATGTCTCTAGGAGCAGTGTATAAAGGGGTTTGTTTATGGCTATTTAGAGAAATTATTTCTCCTGCCAACCTAGCAGTTCGAAAGAATTTAAATGCCAGTAAATAAAAAGGTACTGCTGTACAAAGTGGGAAGGTAAAACAGTATTTCCTTGCAGCCATGCTGGCCACATGGTCATGGACTTGCACAACACTGGCTCTTCAGCTTAAATATGGAGACAAGCACCGGTCCTAGAATCGGACAAGACTAGCATGTATGTGTGTGTGTGTGGGGGGAGGACCTTTACCTTTCAGAAATTATCTAATGTATATAAATGCATTTCATTAATATCAGACTGAAAAGATGCAGGAAACACTGAAGTCTATTGTTTGTAATGCCCCCCCCAAGTTCATTAGACAATAAGCTGCTACCAGAATGCATCCCTCTGTTTTTGCACTCTGCTCACCCTGAAAGCAGGCAAACAAGAAAATAGCCAACTCCACCCGTGTTCTGGAAGACTGAGTTAACCAGCAGTTGCCATCTTCAGTATGGGAATACAGTGGAACCTTGACTTACATGCTGCTTGACTTGCAGCATATTTGACTTGCAGCAAGAAGGGGCCTGTTTGACTTGAGTTCCAGGCTTTGACTTACAGCACAACCCAGCATCGTGGCTGCCACCTCCAAACTGCTCCTGCCTTCTTCCTCTCCTCCGGCAGCGGTGGCTTCGGCGAGGCCAGCTCCAAGCACCTGGAGCTGGTCCTCGGCCTCACTGAAGCTGCTGCTGCTGCTGGAGGAGAAGAAGGGCTGGAAGCTCAGGGCTGGCCTCGCTGGTTAGACAGTCAGCTCAGTCTTGTAAAAATCTGGCTGGAGGACAATGAAGCATTTTAGCTGGAGAGCTGTACAGTTGGGGACTCTAATGGCCTTGTTCAGAACTTGGAACTGGTTAAAAATCAGCCAGGAAGCTAAATGCCCAGGGTTCTCAGCTGGGGAACTGCAGTCTTGTAAAAAGGAGACTGGCTGCAGAAGTCTGGTCCACAATCTTTGGAAGCATTTTAGTTGGGTGAGCTGTACACCAGCGTGTGCTCTGCCAGCAGGGAGGCTCCAGTCCCTGCAAAAGTCTCTTCAGGCGGGTCATCGTGAAGAGCAAGCCTTAGAGCTGTTCAGAACTTGGAAGTCTGGGCTTCCCTGTGGTTCGCCCTAAAAATCAACCTGGTCTGTAAAAGGAGGCTTAATTTTTAAATGGTTGTTTTTTCATTTTTTTATTATTGATTATTTAGTTTGTTATTATTATTATTATTGTTATTATGAACATTAAAATAAATAAATAAATAAATAAATAAATAAATAAATAAATAAATAAATAAAACTTAAATGTTAGACATTGACATTAAAAAGTGGAGGCGTAAACTCCACTATAATTCCTGCCTCCTCCTCTCTTTGAAGAGACATTTCATTTACATCCCCAGAAGGAATCTCCTATCCCAGTCAAATTTGTGTTAAATTGCTGTTTTCGGGGGTCTTTTTCATCATCTGGAATGGATTAATCCACTTTCCCATTACTTTTTATGGGAAAAGTTCATTTGACTTAAGGCATGTTTGACTTATGTCTAGACCTCTGGAACGGATTAATGATGTAAGTCAAGGTTCCACTGTAACATGTCGTGTGATTATCTTCCTTCCAGAAATGACATCAACTGGGCAAGGAAGACCAACACATGTCTATGGCAATCATTCTGGGAATCCCATCAAAACAAAGGGGGGGAGGTTTGAGCCACATGGCCATCACAAAACATAATTCCAAAAATAGGTTACAGGCAATACCTTTACAGGCCACTAATAAAAATAAAAAACAAAGAACATTGCAAGCTTTTGAGTGTAAATCACTCTTCTTCAAAACAGGTCCCAAATCACTCTTCTTCAAAACAGGTCCCAAATCACTCTTCCTCAAAACAGGTCCCAAAACAGGTCCCAAAACAGGTCCCAGAAGTTCAGACATGGTTAAAAATGTGCTTTACCAGGAGGTTACTTTTAAAGTCCTTGGTTAGATGATGTTCTTAAAGTCCATGGCTAGATGATGTTGCAGCCAGTGCAGGCGTCTTGTTAGAGGAAGGAAGTTGGAGGGTAGTTGTAAAAGCTGCTTAAGTATTGGGTTTCACACACCCCTTCTTCAAACAAAGGAGCATGTGTCATACACCACCCCCACTCCCTCACCCATCTCCATATGGCTCTGTGAGACATACAAATCTCTGTTGGCCAGAGATGGGGGGCAGGGAGAAAAGGGTTGATGCAGGGGACCCATGTGCTTCATTCTGGGATTGGGGTAAAATTGAGTAAATCCACTAGGTTTGTCAATTGGAGCCAGATTGAATTAAAGTGATATTACCTAGTGGTTGCAGTCATGCCCTTTGGTGTTGAGAGTCCCTGTGCCTCATTCCAGGACCGTGCTGGCTCTTTCTTGGTATCTTCACAATGAGTGGCCTATAAAGGTATTGCCTGTAACTGTAACCTATTTTTGTATTCTGGGAATGTATATGCTAGCAAGACCCAGTAACTAAACATTGAATATGGGATTTAAGACATTTTACTTTTATTCAAGAGCAGGAAAAGAAAACAAATAAAAAATAATTTTGAATTAGTAAGCTAATTTCATCAAATGGTAAAGATCCCAATTGCAGTAAGTAAGTACAAATAAAGAACTAATGACCAGGTCAGAGGAACACCTATGCAAAATAAGAAAGCTAACTAACTGATTCTCTTGATGTAGAGGACAAATAACAGATATAGCTAAGGCTCTGTGCTCACACAGAGTGCCATACTCATCAACAGAATGCTATGCTGAAATCTTAAGGTATAAGGACCCACCTCTGCTCTTTTTATACCATTTCTATATTTTTCTTGGATGACAACCATTAATGAGTCAAAAGGAACTTTTCCCGGGGCTTTCCAGATGTGTAGCTCTACACATCTGTAATGAGTTTTCACTGGAATGCAGCTGTGAGTTATCACCAATTTATGATTCCTTTTTATTTTCAGACTATACTGGCTGATTTGGGGTACCTCCTTATCCCTGCTTGTCTATCACAAATAGAAATGGGCACGACTAGGGAAAATGACGTTTTCGAGTTGTCGTGTGTCGGAGGCGGCCTGTGTCGGCTCGTTTCCGTTTTTCGTGAAACTTCGCAAAAAATTGTTGTTTCGTTTTTTGTTTTTTTGTCTGTCGTTAAACTGGTTTGGGGGTAGCGGGCTCCTGGAGGCACCTCTTTTTTGGGGGGTGGGTGCCTCCTATCCTCACCCGCTAGGGAAAGCAGGCTCCTGGAGACCCCTCATACATGGGGGTCTCCTCTCCTCACCTGCTGCAAAAGGGCATGCATGCATAGCCATATATGGATATGATTGCATACCCAGTTGCACGCAGAGACACAGCAGACTGGCAGAGGCACCCCTCTTTTTGGGGTGTCTTCCCTGCATCAGTCAGGTCTCGGGGGCATGGTTTGCATCTGTCACACATGCTGCCGGCCGAGCCAAGCCTGCAGGAGTCACCCAGAGCCACAAGTGGCAGACTGGCAGACTCTCTGCACCCGCTGTGTCTCACTAAGAAGGGAATTGTACTTAATGCAAGTACAGATCTGGCTTAGGCAACAGGGTTAGCGCAAGGGCTAGGGTTAGGCTAGTTACGGGTGAGGTTAGGGTGAGTATTGGGATGCACCTCTGGGGGCCTCTCTGACCCACTTAGAAGGACAGTGTACTGGCATATGGGTTAGGCTTAGGGTTCGGGTTCGGGTTCGGGCTACGGTTAGTGGGCTTTTTATGCCCGGTTGGCCCATCCCAGAAGTCTCTGTGGTCAACCTGGCCAAGTGGCCATGCGATTGGTGGAATGGCTCCAAAAATTTGCATGGTCACTCCCATGGCCAGCCCATCATTGCGCAGGTGGTGTAAAATAAAATAAAATAAAATAAAATAAAATAAAATCAATGGAGAGAGGAAAGAGGAGACATTTTGTTGCAAGAAAAACCCACCGCTACTGTAAAAATTCTGGCAGTTTTAAAATAGCAATTTTTGCATGTTTCTGTGTGGTGCTTGTGTGTTTTTGGACCACGATTTCAAAAAAAAAATTGCGGTCGCCGCCCCATTTTGGATCCCCCACCCGCACCGCATGGCATGGCGACTCGAGTCCAGCTGCCCAGGACAGGAGAGGGGGGAGGCCGGGACCCCCCCCAGAAACCACCCCTCTGGTAGGTGCACTCTGCACTGCAGGCATATTTTCGCCTGCTTTTTGGCCCGGGAATGGGGGGGGGAGTTTAAAACTTTTTTCTGTGCTGCTTCCGCTTGAATTGCGGTGGCCGGCGGCGAGTCCGGTGCTTGTTGCGAGCGACTACGATGAGGATTTCCCCCACCCCCACCACCAGAGCAGCCCAGGACAGGAAAGGGGGGGGTCAACCACCCCTCTGGTAGGTGCCCTGAGCCCTCACTTAGGCAGGCATATTTCCGCCTGCTTTTTGGCCGGGAATCGGGTTTTTTTTTAACTTTTAAAAACTTTTTTTCTGTGCCGCTTGGCATCGTGGGATCACCACGATGCCAGGAATGACCACGACAAATCAGACCCAATTATTCTTTAGTCGGTTCGAGTTCGAGTTCTGGCGGAGTAATTCCCGTTACCGTTTCCGTTCCGTAACGGAAACGAGGAATGGAAACGGAAACAGGAATTCCGCCAAGTCGTGCCCATCTCTAATCACAAAGCCCAGCTGGAACACTTTACCATCTAGAAACCTTCCATCCCAGCTGGCTCTAACTTCCTTTCTCAACAGCCTTATTTGGTGCTTAAAAGGAAGCCGGCATGGCAAAGATTATTAGTGCCCTTTGATCTTCTGCAAAGTAAAAAACATAAATGGTAATTTTAATTATTATCTTCAGGCTATAACTGTTATCATTAACAATGCTTTAGAGAAGACATTTGGTGTGTTTTAGCTTGAAATAATGATTGGGAACAAACGGAAAGACAGTGCAATTATATCTTACAGTTTATTACATTGTTCAAAGATGTGTGGCAGTAGAAAGAAGAGAGAACTGAAATGTGAAATTTTTGGGGAAAAGAGAGTCAGCTTGCGCAAGATTAAAGATGACAGGGAAAATGTGTGTACCATTTTGGTTTGCTCAGGGATGAAAAGTGATCCTTGTGGGACTTGCAGAAGAAGACTGCTTCACCTCATTGAGAAATTGCCCCATTCAGAAATTCAATAAAAGGGTTAATGTTAAGCAATGAACTTCATCTTAGCTTACCTTGTGCAGAATAAAATCTGAAGGAAAGAGCAGTCTGTATACATGGAGTTATATCTGAAGGGGAGTGTAGTGTGGATGGAGTATCTCCATGTGATCAAAAATCCTGAAAGTTCAAGTTTTCTGAACACGTGGAGAACCCCTAAGAGCACAGACCGCTCCCCTCTTCAGATTTTGCTCTCCACACACAACAGCAAGGGTGATCTACCCCAATGGTTCAAAAGTTAAGACTATCCCCTTAAATGAACACATAAATGAATCTATCGTATTGTATTTATTGTATTCACATGTTTTTATTGTTCTAATTTTACTGTAATTTTGATGTTTTAATTGTCTATTTTGATTGTGAGCCACCCAGAGACCGTTGGGTAGTGGGTGGCATACAAGCTAAATAAATAAATAAATAAATAAATAAATAAATAAATAAATAAATAAAATATTGAGTTTCTAGATGAGGGGGCAGTCACATTATGCTACACCACTGGTACTCAACCTGTGGGTCCCCAGATGTTCCTGGACTGCAACTCCCAGAAGTCTTACCACTTTCTGTGCTAGAAGGGGTTTCTCAGAGTTGCAGTCCAAGAACATCTGGGGACCCACAGGTTGAGAACCAGTGTGCTACACCATGGAGATCCTTGCAATTACATGGCAACTAGAGATCGGCACGAAACGCACATTTTTTCGTTTCCGTTATCGTTTGTTGTTTCTGTTATGTAATGAAATGACAAACGAAAATTGTGATGAAAATGAAACTAAATGAACAGAACCACAAAGATTTTGTTCGTATGTTTCGTTTCCGTTAATGGTGACGTGCAATGAAATTGACCTGTTTTAAATGTTAAAAAATGCCCTGGACATCCATAAAAATGCAGCGATAATTATTTATACTGCCTGATAATACCTACAGGGGGGGTTGGGGGCCTTAAAACATGCATTTATGTCTTTTCTCAGATCGCTGTATTTTTTCCCTTTAAGGGGAGTTATGGGACATCGACCCAAAATGGCTCCCAGATGCCTAATATTGATTTATTGGGTATTAAAACACCCTGGACATCCGTAAAAACACGGTGATAAATATTTGAAATTATTACCTACCAGGGGGTTGCGGTCCTTAAAATGTTTGTTTTTGTCTTCTCCCATCGCGATGTATTTTTCTTTTCCCTTTAAGGATGACAAAATGGATGTTGCCACTCCAGCCACAACATGGAGGCAAGCCATGTGATGGGATCATGTATATTACTGGACAACTTCAACCAATAGCATGCCCAGGTTGCAGACTGGGCAGGTCTGGCAGCCACAGAGGGCATAAAAAGCTCTGGCAGCCCCCGGAAATGCTTTAAAAATCACACAAAAAGCGGGTAGAAATGACAAACGACAAACGGAAAACGGAAATGAAAATTTTTCAAAAAATTCGCGAAAAACGGAAACGAACCGAAACAGACCTCTCAACGACAAACGACAAACGAAATGCCATTTTTTTATTCGTGCCCATCTCTAATGGCAACTTCTCTTCCATCAAGCTGTAACCTTGAACTGGAACTGTTGTTAGGCAGAGTGAGGCAACCATCTCAGCAGGCAGATGGTGGAAGGCATCAGCCCCTCTGCTGCCTATTTCTCTGTGTGGCCCAAACTATGTTTATTGTTTGTTTGATCTGTGGCAGATAACACTGGGCGTTTATACACGTCCCCTAAGCTCCGCCGCAAATGGCTGCAAGCTCCAGACCTTAAAAATGTTTACCCACCAGCTCCAGAGTTTGCAGACAATTAAGTGCAACCCCGCCCACTTTAGCGCGACCCAGCGCACTTTTCTTGTACCTGCTTTTTGATGGTGAAAAATATTTGATGCGGAGAGTGCCTGAGCTCTCCTCACTTCTTTCTGTTGTTTTTCTTTTGCCTCTGCCCCTTAAAGAGTAACCAGGAAGTAAATGGAGGTCGGAGCAACCTCCACCAGCACCGGAGGTAAGAATGCATTCTTTTGTCTCTGTCTAAGGCTTTTTTTTCCTCCCTCCCCTCACGCAGACAGAACAAAGAAGTGCGGAGCGGGTGGGGACGGAGGAACAGCAACAAACCCTCAAGATCTCTGGTCCGAATTTAAGGGACCAGCGGATCTTAGGGGTCGTGTAAAAAGGCCCACTGTGAGCATTATGTGAGGTGTCCTGCGTCCACTGAAGCAGTCTGTTACTCTCCACCTGTTTTGAAGGGCACAAGGGATCTTGGCAAGTCTTTTGTGTCCAAGTCCTGAGCCCCAAGCCTCAAGTCCAAGTCCCTGTTAAAAACATGTGCTTTGTTCCAGAGGAAAAGGAACAGGTAGGTGGGTGCCAAATCGCAATTCAAGACTGAGCCATGGAAAAGAAACTCCAGGCGGAGTCAGAGTCCAGTCACTGATGTGACTTAAGTCCAACTTGACAGCGCATCCCTCAGTTTGAGTCCCCACATAATGAAGGGCACTGCCCCAGCTTCAGTGTTCAATTCAGGTCCATTTTAGTTCAGAGACCCAGTTTAGTTGTCTCTGTGTTTGTTTGCTTTAGGGAGAAAAAGAAAATATCTTGTAGTACTACTGTTATAAAGTTCTGGCTAAATTGATGGGTTTGTGGTCAGAAAGATGAAAAGGCAGGCACCTAATCCGACCATAACAGTGTAATGGATCTGAGGTAGAAAAAGCCTTCTGAAAGTGATTGTCTGAGAAGATAGATTTTCTTTTAGTTGAACAATGTGGCTTGAATGGGATCTTTTAAAGTCATGGAGGCTAAAATCCAAGTGAAAAGGGCTGTTGGGGAGGAAGAGAGACACTGCAGGGCTTGCTTCCAAGTAGGCTTACATAAAGTATGTGTTCTGCTTATATAACACCCTGTAGGGTTTAAAAAACTCTCTGGGTGTTTACAATTTCTTTATGCAAGCTACACAATCCCCCCCCACACACACAGTGAGCTGGGTACTCATTTTACTGATCTCAGAAGGGCAGAAGGCTGAGTCAACCACAAGCCAGCTACTTGGGTTTGATCCCCGGGTTGTAAGTACAATTATACCTGCAGTACAGCTGTTTAACCCCTGCACCACAAAGCTTTCTACTGAAGACTGTCTTAAGAATATCTTGTATATTGTTTGATCCAATGATTTGGTTCTCTGTGAGTATTCTGAATGAGAGCCATTCAACAGAAACATTTTTTTTTAAAGTGTGGGCCATTTTTTTCATATGGTAACCCATTTCAAATTCTCATTCCATTTGGTCATCACCCATGACTATAAAGAGCTGGACTATAAAGAAGGCTGATCAACACCGAATCGACACTTTTGAGCTATGGTGCTGGAGGAGACTCTTGAGAGTCCTCTGGACTGCAAGGAGATCAACTCAACTTCTCTGTAAATTCCATTGATTCAATTGACCTACTCTAGTTGTGGCTTACTACTGGATTCCAGTCATTATGTATCTTCTAGCTTGAAAAGGCTACATAACACTACAACCATGTAAGGGAAAACTGGCAATAATCCCCACCCCACCCCCCAAAATCCAATACTACAAAAACAATTTTTTTGAGTTATGACTGGTGCAGAACTGAAATGGATTTCCACCCAATAATGGGGGCAAAGCCTCTTAGAAGTAGACTTAATTTCTAATACCTATAACAATGCGGTGGGATATTTGAATACTCAAATAAATTACAGGCATTCAACTCTGTTTAAGCAGCTCCTTAAAAACTCAATGTGCTTCACATAGCAGTGCAAAAAGAAATAGACTGTTAAAAAGAATGAGGTGCAAAACTTGAAGATGACTTGAAAATGATTACTGATAAAATATTGCAAGGCCACAGATTAAGTGAAACCTTTTTACATAAGAACATAAGAAAAGCCTTGCTGGATCAGGTCCAAAAGCCCAGCTAGGTCAGCTTCCAGTATCTCACAGTGGCCCCACCAGATGCCTCTGGGAGCACATGAGAAAACTAGATACCTGTCTCCTGATACCACTCCCCCGACTCTGTCATTTTGAGGTACCTCCTTTTAAGCATGGAGATAACATGTAACCTCATCATGGTTTATAACCTGCAATGAACTTTTCCTCCAGAAATCTGCCCAATGCCCCTTTTAAAGACATGGAGCCCAGATGCCATCACCACATCCTGGGGCAAGGAGTCCCACAGACTAAGAACATGCTGAGTAAAGAAATATATTCTGAGTAAAGAAATATAGATACATTACTAAAACTATAGCACCATATTGAAATTAATATTAATTTGTTATTGGTTAATAAATATGAATAAGATTCCATTTATTATTACCACATTAATAATAATTGTCAACAGCTCTTCCATACTGTCTGGTCTTCCAGAACCCTCCTGCCCATATCCTTTTCACCTGGACCAAAGGAGCGGCTCGGTGGGCCACACAGCTTAGCCCGATGTCTTCCACTGTGGCAGAGAGTGTAGTCCTAACACCTAAATTGAAGTAGGTTGGGGTCCAGTCCAGAGTCCCAAACCATACTGGCTTCATTTGGCCCAATTTGTATGCATTTGTATGCAGAAAAGGGAGGTTCAATTCCAAGGCAAAGCCAATAATTTCTGTTGTGGATCCTGCCTTTAGCAGATTTGGCTGAGAGGGGCCTTTTCTGGGCTGAAGTGACTCTCAATCACTAAGAGCACTAACCGATAGTTCCTTCCTGCCACTGGATTCAGGGAGCCACACCTATAAGCTAAGACAGCCATGTCCAAACTTCGCCCCTCCCAATGTTTTGGACCACAACTCCCAGAATTCTAAGCTTAGATTGCCAATGGCAAAGGACTGTGGGAGTTGTAGTCCAAAACATCTGGAGGGCTGAAGTTTGGACATGCCTGAGCTAAGAGGTCCCCCCCCCCGTTGTCTGATGGCAGTCAGTCTGTTGAGGCCTGTTGCTCAAAGCAGTTAGCTGTGTGATTAGCTTGCTGTTCATCTCTTCACTGTAACTGAAACGTTTTTATTCTTTCTCCTAATAATGCCTCAGAGTGAGTCGTTGAGAGTGTAAGTGCCAGCTGATGAGATAAAGGGGTGGACTAAACAGGGAAACCTGAAGCTGACGTCTACTCTGTGACTCCTTGCACTTCTGCTGTCTTGCCGGAGGAAGTTAACCAAATCCAATGCTCTGTTTCATTCTGGACAGATTCAAGTGTCTAAAATGAGGGCTGGCTAAAAGGGGCATAAAGTGAGAAGGGAATGATTGACCAAGAGAGGAAGAAGACACCTGGGCTTTGCTAAATGATGGCTACAACATATGGTATGAGGTCACTGTTTCACCTTAGTTTACAGGGCTCACAGTCTGTTTAAGACATCACATTTACTTCCCTGTCTGGGATCATCCATATCTCTAAATGCTATCCACATCACTGCAAAAAGAGAAAAGGTTACAGCCAATTTGGATTTGCAGTGCAAACTGGTAGGCGGGCTGGTGACCCAAGTTTGCAAATTAATCCATAACTGGAGAAAAAAACTCAACCGTACAGGACCCAGATTAATATTGACCAAATCTGGATCCATCCCACACTAACCAGTTGCTTCAAAATGGAACCAGGGGACCTGTGCGCAGGTCTAGGTTCAGCTAGGAGGCAAGCTGGCTTTTGCACATAGAATGAGAGGTAGAATCATCTTAGCTCCTCCCTCAGGGAACAAAATGTTCTTGTCCTGGCAGAGGAACCCTATCTGAAACTGGTGTATTATTATATTAAATCTGCACCTACCTCCAACAAATTTAATATTTTAGCCTTCTAATTGTCTTATAGTGAATTCCTCTCCCCATTTTCACAGTTAGGTTATTTCATAAAACAGCCTGTGGAATGCATTAATTTATTTTTGCCTGATATTCTAAATACGTCCCTATTTAGCAACACGGCTCAGATAAAACACTTCATTTCCATTAACAACTTTTTAAAGTTAGAAAATTATTTCCAGCTCAGACATTAAGAAGCCATAGTGGCTGGATGAACAGGAGACTATTATTTTGACAGGTTTATTTTTATAGTTGGTGCTTCAGAGCCATTTCACTTTCATTGCAGGCTTGGTGTTTAAAATTTATGGAGTGTCTTTTTTTAAAAGCGCTTCCAACAAGTCTGTAATTATTCATCATTGTTCTTTTTTTTTTTTTGCTCTATAGATCCCCAGGTCAAGCCATTTATTCTGAAATGGATTTCTAGGTGATAAATGTGATAAAGATTTGAATTAGGCATTGGAGGGGGGTTTGGTGTCTACCTTGAAAATACTCATCTCTTCCTCTTCCACAGATTGATCAAATGCTGTGACTTTGCCATTTTATGTGAATGAAACTCTGATGACCATATACAGTATATACATTATGAAGTTGACCCAATGGATCTCCTTAATCCGCATTAAAAGTGCACGCCACATAGATCAGCCATTACCTGTGGGGCTGTTTCCATATTCCTAAGAGAGCAATGGGCAAGCAGAGGCTGATATAAGAAAAGGGTTTTGCCTGTCTGCCACCCAAGCCGTCTTGATAATGGTCACATTTTTCCTACTACTGTTAGTAGTGGAGAAATTTGGATCCTCATTAACGTTGCTGGGAAGGTATCAAGTTTAAGCCTCTCATTCAGCCACCCTGGAGAGGCCGATGCTAGTCTGAAACCTCCTTTCATCCTCTGTCTCAGAAGTGCACCCGTGAAGAAATATTGCTGTATCTCATTGAAACAATCCATCTCAATGCAAAGAGATAGCTCATTGGAAATTCTCCACACCCTGCAATAATGTTTACCTCTAGTGAAAGAGAGAGACAAAAGGAGGTTTTTATTCGAGTATATTTGGGGTTATTTTAATTACATTTTGCACAACATGTAATCCTTTATTTTCTCTAAACTTGTGCATATATATGATGTAGAACACAACACACACACACACACACACACATGGAGAGAGAGAGAGAGAGAAAGAGAGAGAGAGAGAGAGAGAGAGAGAGAGAGAGAGATGTGAAGCCAACATTTGTTTTGACCACATGTTTTCCTGCTTCGGGAATGCTCTACAAGCGCTGCGAATGAGGCGCAGGAGCCATTTTGCCCATCCCGGGGAGGGCAAAGGACAAGAACAATGACAGAGGCTCATGAAGGCCAAAGGGGAGTTTATCTATTTAAAGAGGCTTCCAGTGGTCACCCTGCCTCTTCGTCATTGATTGCCGCCCACCCGCCAACCCAGTATTAGGATGAGATTTTACTGGGAATTTTTGACCCGCCCCTGTTTGGCTGTACAAGGAACAGATGTGTTTTTGCCCATCCCGTTCTTAATGGATTATTTCCTGGGTTTGGTGTGGTGTTTTCCTTCGGTCACACTGGCGGGTAGTGGAGGAAGACAGGTAAGGTTGGGAGTTAATTGATACCTGAAGATGGTCTAAGCTGGCCCCACCTTGCAGCATTGAAGGCCCTGAGGACTCAATGCTGTGTGGGAGGGAAAGGCTGGGTCCCACAGGTAGCGATAAAATTGGAATACAGAAAACGATATTGATAGGCTTGGGCAATTTCCGCTGCTTGAAGGGGCCCTCTTGACTGAAGAATTAAATCAAATACATGTTAAAAGAGAGGATGTTTTAGGACGAATTGAAAAATTAAAGAGCAACAAGTCACCAGGCCCAGATGGCATCCACCCAAGGGTTATTAGGGAACTGAGATATGAGATTGCGGATTTCTTAACGGTAATATGCAACCTGTCTCTTAAAACGGCCACAGTCCCGGAGGACTGGAGGATAGCAAATGTCACACCAATTTTTAAAGAAGGAAGGGGGGGGGCTGGAAACTACAGGCCTGTTAGCCTTACGTCTGTCCCAGGGGAAATGATGGAAAGCCTCATCCAAGATGATGAGGATGTTGACAACCTCGAGCGGGTGCAGAGGAGGGCTACCAGGATGGTTGAGGATCTGGAGGAAATGTCTTATGAGGAACGGCTTAGGGAACTGGGAATGTTTAGCCTCTCTAAAAGAAGACTGAGAGGGGATATGATAGCTATGTTTAAATATTTAAAAGGATGTCATATTGAAGAGGGAACAGGTTTGTTTTCCATGGCTTCAGAGACTAGGACTCAGGGCAATGGTTTCAAACTACAGGAAAAGAGTTTCCATTTGAACATTAGGAAGAACTTCATGACAGTTAGAGCTATTCAGCAGTGGAATATGCTGCTGCGGAGGGTGGTTGAGTCTCCTTTTTTGGAGGTTTTTAAGCAGAGGCTGGATGGCCATCTGTCGGAAATATTGTGATGGGGGTTCCTGCATGGCAGGGGGTTGGACTAGATGGCCCTTGAAGTCTCTTCCAACTCTATGATTCTATGATTCTATGATTCTAAGAGAAAATCTTAAAACACATAGAAGAACAAAGCTTGCTGAGAGAAAATCAGCATGGCTTCTGCAAGGGTAAGTCTTGCCTGACAGGGGATAAGAGGGCAGGTCCTCTTATGGATTGAGAACTGGTTGAGATCCAGGAAACAAAGAGTAGATGTCAATGGGAAATTTTCACAATGGAGAGAGGTGAAAAGCGGTGTGCCCCAGGGATCTGTCCTGTGACCGGTGCTTTTCAATCTATTCATAAATAACCTGGAGACAGGGATAAGCAGTGAGGTGGCGAAGTTTGCAGATGACACGAAACTTTTCTGTGCGGTAAAAACTTAGAGAATATTGTGAAGAGCTCCAGAAGGATCTCTCCAAAGTGGGGGAATGGGCTGCCAAATGGCAAATGCATTTCAATATAGCCAAATGTAAAGTAATGCATATTGGGGCAAAAAACTTTATCTATCAACTCATGGGCTCTGAGCTATCTGTGACGGATCAGGAAAGAGATCTTGGTGGACAGCTCCATGAAGGTGTCTACCCAATGTGTGGCAGCGGTGAAGAAGGCCAATTCCATGCTAGGGATTATCAAAAAGGGGATTGAAAATAAAACAGCCAACATTATAATGCCATTATACAAAACGACAGTAAGGCCCCACCTGGAGTATTGTGTACAATTCTGGTCTCCGCACCTCAAAAAAGACCAAGTGGAACTGGAAAGGGTGCAGAAGAGAGCGACTAAAATGATTACTGAGCTGGGGCACCTCTCTTATGAGGAAAGGCTAAAACATTTGGGCCTCTTTAGTCTGGAAAAAAGGCGCTTAAGGGGGGATATGATTGAGATGTACAAAATAATGCAGGGCATGAGTAAAGTGGATAGACGGAAGCTCTTCTCCCTCTCACAAAATACCAGAACTAGGGGACATACACTCAAATTGAGGCTGGGAGAGTAAGAACAGACAAAAAATATTTTTCACCCAGCGCATTGTTAGTCTGGGGAACTCCCTGCCACACAATGTGGTGATGGCATCTGGCCTGGATGTCTTCAGAAGGGGGTTGGACAGATTCCTGGAGGAAAAGTCCATCACAGGTTACAAACCATGATGAAGATGTATCAACTCCAAGCTTAAAACTGGGGTACCTCAAGGACCAGATGCAGGGTAGTGGTATCAGGAGACAGATATCTAGTCTCATGTGCTCCCAGACGCATCTGGTGGGGCCACTGTGAGATACAGGAAGCTGGACTAGATGGGCCCTTGGCCTGATCCAGCATGGCTCTTCTTATGTTCTTATGTTCATTGGGCTGAAAACAACATAAAGACCCTTGCCCTTCCTGGTTGATTAAGAGCGCAGGGGGGAGCATGCCGAAATGGGCTTCACTGATTGCCTCGGCCTCCTTCAGAGACGGGATTTTTCCCAGTCTTCTGAAGGAGACGGTGGTGAAGCCCATTATTAAAAGATCCGGCTTGGCTGTGGACGATTTGTCCAACTATCGTCCCATAGCCAATGTTCCCTTTTTGGGCAAGGTGATTGAGCGAGTCGCCGCCCTGCGTCTCCAGTCGTTCCTGGAGGAGAACCATGTCCTGGACCCTTTCCAGTCCGGGTTCAGGCCGCGTCATGGGACGGAGACGGCCCTGGTCGCGCTGCATGATGATCTGTTGAGGAGGGCCGACAGGGGTTGCTCTACCCTGCTGGTCCTTCTCGACCTGTCAGCGGCTTTTGATACCGTCGACCACGGTATCCTGCTGGAACGGCTCTCGGAGGTTGGGATTGGGGGCCAGGCCTTGGCCTGGTTCCGGTCCTTCCTTGGGGGCCGTACCCAGCGAGTGAGCTTGGGTGGTGAGTTGTCGGCGCCCTGGACACTCTCTTGTGGGGTGCCTCAGGGGTCGTCGCTCTCCCCAATGCTCTTTAACATCTATATGAAGCCGCTGGCTGAGATCATCCGGAGTTATGGAGTCTGCTGCCATCAGTACGCTGATGACACGCAGCTCTATCTCTCCTTTCCACCGGTGCAGTGGAGGCCGTCCGTACCCTTGATCGCTGCCTGGCTGCGGTTCTGGATTGGACCAGGACCCACAGACTCAAGCTCAACCCAGGCAAGACCGAGGTTATGTTCTTCGGGGCCTCGTCGGAGGGGTACTGTGGCCCTCTTCCCAGTCTGGGCGGGTCCGCCCTCCAGCTGGCGCAAAGAGTGCGGAATCTGGGCGTCGTCCTGGACCCGGATCTGAGCCTGGATTCTCAGGTGTCAGCCGTGGTCAGGTCGGCCTTTACCACCTAAGGCTTATCGCCCAGATTCGCCCGTACCTCGATGAGGGCTCCTTGAGGACAGTGGTACAGGCGCTGGTCGTGTCGAGGTTGGATTACTGCAACGCTCTCTACATGGGGCTCCCCTTGAACCTTGTTCGGCGATTGCAGCGGGTCCAGAATACGGCGGCCAGGCTGGTGGTTGGTGCGCGTCGTTACGACCGCATCACCCCCATCCTGGCTCGCCTACACTGGTTACCCGTTGCCTCCCGAATAAGGTTCAAGGTGTTGGTTTTGGTTTACAAAACCCTCCATGGCTTGGCCCCGACTTATTTGGCGGAGCGTCTTCCCCGACAACTAGACCGGGCCCGGCCCACCCGTTCTTCGGTGGCCCTTTCCCTGCAGACGGTCCCCCCGAGGGAAGCCCGGTGCGAGTACTCGCGGTCGTGCTTTCTCGGTGGTGGCACCGGCAATTTGGAACAAACTCCCAGGTGAACTACGGCAGGCTCCCTCGCTGGCGGCGTTTAAGAAGAACCTTAAGACCATGCTCTTTCGAGAGGCCTACGGCGAGGGCTAGGGACCCTGCTTCTTTTTTTTTTTTCCCTCCCTCCCGCCTATTTAACCTTGGATCTAATTGTTTTAGCAAATCTGTTGTCTATTATCTGTATTTGATTTTATATGTCTTTTTACTTTTTATGTTGTTAACCGCCCTGAGTCCCCATTGTGGGAATAGGGCGGTATACAAGAGTTAAAAATAAATAAATAAAATAAATAAATAATGAAAGATAACAGGGATAAATGCAATGTTCTACACGGGGGGGGGGGCAACCAAACACATATTTACAAGATGTCTCAATAATACTACCTATAAGACAGATCCTGGAATTATTGTGGGTCCCATACTAAATAGGAGCCAACAGTTCAATGCAGCTACAGGGGAAAAAAGGCAAATACTTTTTAAGCTTGCTTTAACTATTATATAGTTTCTGAATCACGTAAAGTACTAATTCTATTTGGCACAGATTAAGCTTCCTCTTGGGAACTATGTCCAGTTCTGGAAACCATACTTAAAGAAGAATGCTAACAAACTGTTACACGTTCAGAGGAGGACCACGAGGATGATCAGGAAATTGGAGACCAAGTCCCATGAGAAAAGATGGGAAGAATCAAGCATGCTTAGATAAGTTAGTGGAGATAATGACAGTACTGTTTGAAAAGTTGTCTTGCGGAGGGGAGGCAGGATCTGTTCTCAATCATTCCACAGTGTGGAGGACACAGAATAATGGGCTCAACGTACAGAAAGCCAGATTTCAGTTGAATATTGGAAAAATATGCTCTTGTCCTGCTGTTGTCCTGTGAAATAAATGGAACCAGTTGCCTTAGGAGGTAGTAAGTGCTCCAACATTGGAGACATGAACAGGAAATTAGACAGCCATTTTGTCAGATACTCTTTGATTTGGATTCCTGCATTGAGCAGAGGGTTGGGCTTCATGTTCTTATAGGCCCCTTCCAACTCCATGATTTTAAGATTCTATGATTATGGCTTATCTCTAGCTTTTTATATCCTTCACCACCAGTTTTGGATGACTGATAGAAAACAGCTTATACAGCACTAATTCAAATGCTTCTCATGTCTTGTTGCTTCAGCACTATTTTCTCTGTGTTTTTAATGTTTAGCAAATGAAACAAGGCAAAAAGGGCTAGTAAAAGGGTGATGATGCTGGCAGAGAAGGTTGAGGGAGTAGGAGGGGCTGTGATATGAAGCACATTTTCCTGGGATAAATAAACATTTCTCTGTGAACAGTAACAGTGATTTAAATGCCAGGACAAATGTCTTCATAGTTACGCCCTCTGTGCCATCTTGATTTTCTTGTAATGTCACAACCAAGACAGGGGTAAAATTCTGACATGTCCAGTGTAACAAAAGAGACATCAATCACACTTGTATAATTAAACTTTATTAATGGAACAATTGATTGTGAGAGCAAATTGCAAAGAGCGAGAAATTAGGCTGATTTAAGCAAATCACCAGCTTAAAATTATTGAAGAGGAATTGGAAGAAAGATTTATTTATGATCTATTGGCACTGTTGATATTTACCAGAGATAATTAGAGAGGGGGGCATCTTATTGATCTGCTGTTCTCTTGAAACACCTTTACTGGAATAAATCAAGTAGTGAATCTCCCATGGTACTGTTACCATATGATAAATTTGGGGTAAAAGATTATCTCCTTGGAGCACCTTCTGAAAGCTGAATCTTGACTCTTTCCAGATCCAACCCTGTGAGTCAATGATGTCTGACAAGAAAATATGTAATGGAAATGTAATAAATCAATGAGAGACACAAAAACAACCAATACAAGGAAATTGATGTGTAATCACAATTCAGCCTAGCATTATTCTGTGCACTAAATGGGTGTCTTCTGCCCATTTCCAATCAATTGTGAGTAAAGATAATGCATATAACACTGTAGAACATAACAGAAGGGAGGTAAAAATAAAAGCAGAGATAAAAAGCCATAATTAGGAAATAATGGGGTTGGTGTGAGAAGACAGAAGGACAATTGTAAGCATCTAGATCAGAGATTCTCAACCTGTGGGTTCCCAAAGTGGTGTCAGGAGACAGATATCTAGTCTCATGCACTCCCAGACACATTTGGTGGGGCCACTGTGAGATACAGGAGCCTGGACTAGATGGGCCTTTGGCCTGATCCAGCATGGCTTTTCTTATGTTCTGATGTTCTTATCTTCAGATGCTCCTGGACTGCAAATCCCAGAAGTCTTCATCACTAGCTGAGCTGGCCAAGATTTCTAGGAGTTGCAGTCCAGGAACATCTGGGGCCCCAACAGGTTGGGAACCATTGGCCTAGATCATCTTTGACTTCAGTTATTTATTTATTTTATTTATTTATACAATTTATATGCCACCCACTACCCATCAGCCCCAGGGCGTGGTGGCTCAGTGGACTAAGGCTCCGAAAACTGTTGACTGCAAAGTCAGCAGCTCGGCAGTTCAAATCCCGGGTGCCACGCAGTGGAGTGAGATCCCGCTGTTCACCCCAGCTCCTGCCAACCTAGCAGTTCGAAAGCATGTCAATGCAAGTAGATAAATAGGTACCACCGTAAATAGCAGGAAGGTAAAGCAGTGTTTCCTTGAAGCCATGCCGGTCACATGACCATGGACTTGCACAAAACTGGCTCTTTTGGCTTGAATACAGAGATGAGCACTGTCCTTAGATTCGGACATGACTAGCACGCATGTGCGGGGGGAACCTTTACCTTTACATTTACCCATCAGCCCCAGCTAGTGTGGCCTGTGATCAAGGTAAATTGGATTGTAGTCAAAGAGTATGGTGAAGAGGGGGGCTGTAAAGTCTAACTTTGGCCTGTTCTTCCATAAAGACAGAGAACTGAGTCTGTTTTCCTTTCTCTCATCTCCACTGTTTCTGAATTTGGTAATTTCTGACCTACAATGATCTGACACTAAATTCTTGTCTATTCCTATTCCTCAGTCTGAACTGAAATGAACCAAAGTGCTCTATTGCATTGCCATTTCTCTCTTGCCTCCACAAACCTAGCTATGAGATCCACTCCAATCCACAGCCAGATATGGTAAGTGGAATACTTACCTATTTTGTGTTGGTGGGTCAAATGGCTCTCTCTCTCCCCCCTCTGTCTGTCTGTCTGTCTCTGTCTATCTGTCTGTCTCTCCCCCCTCTCTCTGTGTGTGCTTTGCCTCCACATCCTGGAAGAAGTGGGATAGTTGTGGTTTGACGCATGACATCATCAAGTAAGGCAATGCCAAGACCTAGGTGGGGTCAGAAAGGTTATTGATTTCCCCACCCAGCTTTGGCTTCTTCTTTTTTTGGGGTCATTGTTCAACCTTCCCTACCTGCTCTGTAGGTCCAGTGTAGTATGTAGGGATTTTGTGAACGGATACAAAGTTCATGGCTTGCCTCACCATAGCGGCATAATGTCCTTGAGCCTATCATAAACTGATTGCTCACAGGGTGTTAAGGTACAAGATGAAGAGAGTGAATGCTATCTGGTTAAAAAGGTCACAACTGGTACATATAGTGCTGAGAGTACAGGGTGGTAGCTGTAACCTCTTATGGGGGCCATTGGGTGAAATGGGTTCCAACATTGATCACCTCAGATACAGAATTTAGAACCTCGCCTAGGGAACAACTTTGGGGTTAGAACATGCTGAAAGTTCTGGAACTTGAGGAGAAACAGGCCCTAAATTATTCTGGAAGTGGCCTGGCCAGTGGCCTGCTGTAGTTATACAGCAAGACATCAAAGCTTCAGTCTGAGAGGTGGTCAGGAAGGCCCCTAAATCTGACTTTTATTCTATGCTACCCACTGGAGGATGGGTGGTTTATGCTGTTATATGAAATTGTGTGTCTTATTTCTTTAGGTTGGTAAGCAATGTTGCCTCATGGCCTCTTGTGAACTGTGATCTGGGGAAGCAAAAAAAAAAAAAAAAAAGACAAAAACTGCTCTTTTTTGTTAAATGGCTTGGTCAAAAGGACAAATAACCCCTTAGTAATTACCATGTGTACTGTAGTAAACTGCCACACTAATGGTGCAATCCTGATTCAAAAATAAACTGGGTGTGGGGGATTAGGATTAGGATTACATATAAATGTCCTTGTCTTGCAGATTGCATTCAAAGTACAGTGGACCCTCATATAACAAACAGTTTGTATACCATTAAATATGTACAACATAAAAAAATTCCAGAGATAGGGGAAATTTGCTTAACAGAATCACCAATGGGGCAAATCTGTACAACACAAAATGGTCACCAATAGGGATTACTCCTTTTTCAATGCATTCCTATAGGAAATTTGCATAAAGGAAAATTTGCTTAACAGAATTTCATTTGGAATCAATTAATTCCTTTATACAAGGTACCACTGTACTTCAGCAGGCTTCAGTCCTGTTCATTTCACATCCAGGTCCAGTAAACAAAACAACAGTAGTCAAAGAGACCCTTTTAAAACTCATAAATAAATAAATAATTATCCAAACAGATAATACGAATGTTGTACAATGTCAGCCAAACATCTTTCTCCCTTGAACAAAGTTTCTACTTTGCTTCTTCCTTTTTTTACCTCTGAAAAATCTCTACAGCAATAAATATTAATTCCACTCTGACTCTTGCCTCTTTCAAGACTTCCCATGTGCTGAGTTAATTTATATCAGTACTATGCCATATTAAATCCATGAAACATCTGCTTTGGTATAATTACAGGGGGGGGATGGAGAACAAGAGAGGATAATTAATATCTCAGCTGCATCGGAAATCCAGGTTTCCCAGGTGTCAGCCCTGAAGTTGTTAACAGCATGAAAGATGCCTTTCTTGGTTCTAAAAGATGAGTTGAGTCACTGTAACACTAGGATTTCCACCCCCCCCAGGGCATCTCCTTTCCTGGGAAAGAGAGAGAGGGGGGGATATGTATTGCATAACCCTAAGGTTCAGAATGGCCCTACAAGCACAACCTGCCTGGAAGGCAGTCTGCCTTCAGAGTGACTATGAGAGTTCTGCCCTGCAGGTAGAATGTTGCCTTTCTCCAAGAAAATTGTCTCAGGTTGTCACCCTGGATACTAAGGATGCAAGGCAAATGAACGTGGTTGTACTAAAAGGCAAGCAAATAGGGTGGTTTGAGTCTTTTCAAAGGCATATGCTGTATCTGGTGAGATTAAGATGGAAACGCACCTCTGTAGGAATTATTGGTCTTTGAAAGCCAAAAAAACCTACATACAGGCACAAAAGGCAGCTTTACAACATTCTTTACATCTCCACAAACTGCAAATCAATTTACTTTGATGGCCGGTCATTGGGAGGGACTCTTGGGGTGCTCTTTGCATATTGATCGGAATATGTAGCAGAAAGTGTTTCTTGGGTGGCTCTTGCCTAGGGATGGGCACAAAGCGAAAAACAAAATGCTGTTTTGTTGTTTTGTTAGTTAACAAAACAATATGTAATAAAGCAGCAGCATTTCATTGCAGACAAAATGAAACGGTGGGTTTTTTTATTTAAAATGAACTGTTTTGTTCCACTATAAAACTGCTTCCTTACTCGCTGGGCTGGCAAGCCAGCCTGGCAAGAGAGGATGAGCAGGCCCTGAGGGAGATCCTGTAGTCTCTATTGCCACCGAAGAGGCCCACCGCTGAAGAGCCACTGCCACTGCTGCCACCCAGTCAACCTGGCTGGAAAAATGAAATGCGGGAGGACGAAACGGAACAAAATGAATTTCAGTTTTCTGTTTTGTGCCCATTTCTGTTCTTGCCTCCTCTTCTCCCAATCCTCTTCATAATGGGTGTTTTGGACCTGAGGTAGGATGGTAAACTGCTCATGGGGAAGACTTCAGGATAAGGGGCAGAATCAATCTCTTCTCCTTCCTTCTGAAATTATTCTCAGAGCCTGGGAAAGTGGTATTTTGGGGAATTATAATTTAGAGACTGGAGTGATTGCTGGGAGCCCTAGTCCAGAATAGTAATTTTTACAGGCTCAGGAAACCAGGCAATATGGATGGCTCACAAGAACACCAATTCCTACTCCTTCATCAGACTGATATTTTAAAAAAAATGAAGGAGAGAGGTGAGGAGAGAAGCAACAGGTAGGATTCAACCCCTCAAAGCAACTGTTGGGGGAGGCAGGACTAGGAACACCTGTTTAACCAAGAAACGAACCGTCATGAACCACTGGTACATGCCCATCTCTATTTGCATCTCTTTCTACGTTCTGGCTAGCAGTGTAGAAAATGCTGCCATCCTTACTACTAGTAGTGATCCATCATACAAGCAATATTTTTGCATGGATCCATAGAAACCTACCTGTAATTGCAGAACCAGTATATAGTTTTACGCAGACCCATGGTCCAGTGCGAACATAATATTTAGAGAGCTATGTCAGTTCCAATGGAGCAGGGTTGTCCCGAGATATTTGGCTGCCTGAGGCGAAGCAGCAAATGGTGCCACTCAAATCCAAACCATGGCATGGGCCCTCAATAAGTTACTTTAGCAGCAGAAAAACCCACTATCTTTTCCTCCCAGAAAATAAAAAAGAAAACAGAGATGCAAAGGAGGTGTCAGCAGGCTAGATACCAGAGATGGGTGCTGTAATTGAGGAATTATTTGGGGTGGCTCTGCATTTGATGAGAGGAAGGAGCCCTTACATGTGCAGAAGTACCTTGCAGCTTTCTATGAAAAGGGGGTGTTTGGATATGTTTCCCCTCTATGCCTGGGTCTAATCTGATACATTTAGAGCAGATTTCATCATCATTTGAACTTTTAGTGCTTCCAACAACTCAAATACCTGACCTAAATCCACCAAGTGATATGGTGCATTGTGTATACTGAAATGCAGTTTAATGGCATATGAATGGGTTTGTTTCATATATTCCAGTCTTGGCTGGGAAGAAAGGGTGGGAGAGAGAAAATAATTTTAGTTGGAATTCTCAGATAGGCATGAAACACAACAGTAGGTTTTAAACCATTGTTATTAATCTCACATTTCTGTGAACAGAGATAGTGGCCAATGCAAATGAGTTTTCAATTGTGTTAGGCACAGCTTACTGTACTTTTAGGAGAGAGCTCAGTTAATATCAAATGAATAACTCTGCTCTCATCTCCTTAGGTAATTAAAAAGGGGGAAATGGGATTGCAAATAAGGTTTTGATGCCGCATCAGCAAATCTATGGTAACCAAGGGATGATGGACTGAAGCACAGCTTCCATATAATTTGACTGTCAATGCAATTTGAGCAGTACAATGACACCAAAATACATACACTTTAAATAAATCATAGTGTTTTTTTAATGCAGGCACATTGACCTCTGTGAAAGGAGAGAATAGGTAATTTTACATATGTCAGTCACAGATGGTGGAAAATCATTTTTAAATATGACTAGTACCTCAGAGAAGAACAAGTGTGATGCATAATTTGCAAGTGGAAGCAAAGTAGTAATTTGGCCTGTGGTTTGCAAGAAGCTAGCAAGTGTGTCAACCTATATTTGGGCCTGTTGCAGTGGGAGAGGGAGGCTGCTTTTCATACAGGTTTTCAAATGCAACATAAAAAGTGCCTTGCGTTCTATGCCGATCACAAGAGTCATTTGGTTGAAACAACTGGGAAGCTGAAGCTTTTAAGCAATATATTCCTCAACCTAGTGTTACTCAACTGAGAATGAAGGAAAAGATGTTTGAAACCAGTATACCACCCTGGGAAAAGTGACATAGACAAGTGACTGGTTTGGTTTGGAACACAGCCTGTAGAATTCAAAGATAAGAAAAGTTGCTTTGGGGGCCATGAAACCACAGCCTCATTTGTCTTAGCCCTTATTTGGTAACCTGAAGGAGGGTTTACCACAATGCACCTTAGATGATGATGCTTTTGGAGCCAGTCAGGAATCTCCAGTTAGCCCTAAGCAGAAATCGACCATGAGTTACACAGGGGAGACCAGAAGGTAACATTCCAGTGCATCTCCTCTGAAGCAATGTCTTTGGCTTGCTGATTCTTTGTTCACAGAACCTAAATGGTGTGTGCTTTGTTGTTTCTTTACATTTGTCCAATAGTGTCTTACTAATGAAAGGCCAGAAATATAATGAAAGATCTTCAGATATCTTTATCTGGAGGTCTTTCACAGGTGACACAGTTTTCAGAAATTAGGTGGCACCGAGTTTTGATGGTTGTCACCATCCCTGTGGAACCAGGGCAGCTTGTGGACCAAGATGGTGGAGCTTCATTCCAAAACATCCATGAAACATTCTTATCTGCCTCAGCCATAGGATAGAATGTTAATTCTGGAAATAATTAACGATTGATGATTGATGAGAATTATTGCAGGACTACCTCCAACCCACCTGATCATAGCTCGGCATTATTGTGGGCAATGGTACTGGTTTCCATCCTGGAGATGCTACTCAACGCAACTCACTCACTCACTCACTCACTCACTCACTCACTCACTCACTCATCTATCTATCTATCTATCTATCTATCTATCTATCTATCTATCTATCTATCTATCTATCTATCTATCTATCTATCTATCTATCTATCTATCTACACAATGTGTTTTTTTAAATGTGATTTACAAGCATGTTGATCAAGTGAAAGAAATTAACAGCATCACATTTAAATAGCTTTTTATTTCGAATAAGATCTGTTGTTTCTAGTTTACTTTTGTGAATGGCTGATGTGTACATCAGGATGTATGGTTAATTCCTCAAGGACAAATAAACCATTCTCTCTCTTTCTCTTTTTCTCCCTGTCCCTTGCAGCTGTTAGAAAAGCTGGTGTAAAAAGCCTACAAGTGTCTCTAAATAGGAACATAATTAATGAGGTAGGTTAATGAAGCAGAGCAGACAATGCTTCTGAATCATTCAAGGGCATCATAGATTTATGTGCACTGTTTTTACAAAGCATTAACATCAGTTGTCTAGAAAGGGCATAATGAGAAATACATACTTTATTAAATAGAAAACTTACATATTAAACACAGGTGGGCAAAGGGAAATTCCCACAAATAAAATGAAGCTGGGTATCTTACATGCATAAAAGGTCTACATTAATGGAACATTTTAGGGGATCTATCTTTCCTAGGTTTCACTGAGTTCAGAGGGTGGGCACTTGGGATGTAGTGTTACCATGTAAATTTACTCTGGCAAGAAGTCAGGAAGAGACAAAACCAGCTGACCCCAAGTTCAATTTTATTGATAGGCAGCAATAAGGAATCAGCCAGGGTCTTCTCTTAATGGCCCCAAATAAACAGTGTAAAAGAGTTTTGTACAACAAACTATGAGTCATAAAGTCATACAACCTCATTGGATAATATTTGCTTACTATTTGGATCCTACATCTAATTGGCTGGAAATGTGAGGGAAGCAACTCATTGGTTCTCCTATAGAGATGGGACATTTCTATCTTCCCTGATCTCCCTTCCAGGATATCTTGTACTGTATGTTCTGACTATCTAAGCCTATAGCCCTGGGGCTACATTCCTAAGAGGGGCACTGGAAGGGTGAACTGTGGGTACTTAACTGCTTGAGCAATTCTAAAGGCTAAGCAAGAAACAAATACAAAAAGTATAAAGGAATATAATTATAAGGAATAAAGGAATTAATTCGTTCCAAATGAAATTATGTTAAGCAAATTTTCCTTTATACAAATTTCCCATAGGAATGCATTGAAAATGGAGTAATCCCATTTTTATGTTGAATGGATTTGACCCATAGATGATTATGTTAAGCAAATTTCCCCTCCCTCTGGAATTTTTATGTTGTACAGATTTTATGTTATACAAACCGTGTGTTATACAAGGGTCCACTGTATAGGTGAAGAAAGGGTGATAGGGCCTTTTGTTCTATCATCTGGCCAAAAAGAGGTTACTTCTGGTCATATCCAACTGGAAGAGGTGCAGCAGCAAGTATTGCATGTAGTTGGGCTTCTGGACCAACTTAATGGGGGAACAAATATATGGGGAGATCTGGCTAGTGGGCACAGTTTCTAGATGAAGTCCACCTACCCAGGTAATATGATAGACCCATGGCTAGGTGGCCATTTTCTCCTTGCACTTGCTGCCAGTTCCCTTAGAGTTCCCACTACCTTTATCTACAACACATGGGATAGAGGTGCAATTTTCTCAGTCCCTGCTATACTGCCAGACCACAGGTATTTTACCCATCCCACCCCAAGGCACATGCAAGAGGGAGGCATATGAGTCATAATGCTGGCACTTCACCTCCTGCCTTGTTTCATTGTGATAATTGTCTTTCCATTCCTAGGGTTGAGAAGATATGGCAGATGCTTGAGACTTCAGCCACTGTCCTGAGATCTGACCATGAAAGATGCCGCCCAGAGACCTTTGGGTAGTGGGTGGCATATATGTTGTATAAATAAATAAATAAATAAATAAATAAATAAATAAATAAATAAATAAATAAATAAAATGTTATATGTTTGCCCCAACCCCCAACTGCAGAAACATGGAAACTGTGGATTTGTGTCCAGATGAATCTAAGCTCATTTTACAAAATTCAAGCACATAGTTAAACACAGCAACTGTGTTGAAATCAAAGGAACTTAAGCTATGCTAGATAGTACTTCATGTTGATAAATTGATAAAACTATTTATTGCATAATCGTCAGATCATTGCAAACAAGCAAACATATTATCATGCCATATTAATCAGTATTTATACAATAAATAAACATTTTAATATTAATGCTTTAAAATATAGTATAAAATATTGTTTACTTAAACTAATTTAACTAAAATCCCCTAAAAGTATTTACTTTACAATTTTAAAACCTTTACATAAAACATTTAATTTGCATTCTAAGCGGATATCTTCAAACCTCTGAATCTTTATAGCACTTTACACCTATACCATCCAAATACTTAGCTCTGCATATAGCGGCTTTAAAAGCAAATATTGCAACTCTGTGTATTATATCTAGATTAGATGTTTGTAATAAAAAACTCAGTTTCTCTGAGATGCTTCTATTTTCCACTTTTTAAAAAATGTGCTGTAAATATTTTTCTCTTATTTTGCTATCTATATAGGGGACAGTCTAATACATAATGGGCTAAGTCCCCGAGGGCAGGGTTTCCACAAACACATAAATGATTATCTATAGGGATACCCTGAAACCTACCCCATTTCATCATAGTATCCATTTGTTCAAATCGCAAGCGAGTATATGCTTTCCTCTATTGCATTTTCATTGGGACAGTTAAATATTTTTCATAATGATGCAGTTGTTTTGTATTAGCCAGCCATTTTGTTGTTGTTGTAGATGCAACAGCAGATATATCCATCTGTGCCTCAACATCAAAAACTCTTTGCTTAAAAATATGAATTGTATCTTCACGTAAAGGATTTAAAGCTTGAGCTGAAAAACCAAAATTTGGAAAGAGCTTAAACAGGTTCTTTAACCATGAATGTTCATACTTAGAAACACTCTGCTCCTCCAAACAAATCTTGGGCAATCTTTCTTCAATTAAGCTACTCATTTTGCACCAATACTTTACCATTCTTACAAGAATCAGACCCGAAATCGTTTTTGCACCAAGTTCTGCTCTTATTACATGTGCTGGGGTAGAACTTGAAACTCCCATAATAGCCCTGTAAAATTGTGTTTGAATCTGTTCAATTTTCTTGAGGTTTGCAAAACTCCATATTTTAGCACCATAAATTAACATAGGAATTATCTTAGCTTTAAAAAAAATTAAAATTGGGATTAAAGTGCCTGGGTAACTGTAGTTTAAGAGTTTGTAAACCGATTGTAAACTGGCCCGTACTTTTAATGTATTTTTTCTCTATTTGCGATGCCCAGGATCCTGATGCCTCAAAGTTAATGCCCAGATAGCAGTAACATTTAACCTGCAGTAAATCTTTAGAATTTATAGACCACTTATGAGTTTTTCTTTTTTTTGCTGAATACCACCACTTTGGATTTATCATTATTAATGCAAAAATCATTTTCTTGGCAATAAATATTAAACCGTTTCAAGTCTCCTCATACCCATTTGGGTTGTTGATAGCAATATCATATCATCAGCATATAATAATATATTTACTTCTCCATTTAGAATCCTAGGCATATGATAACTCTGATTGAGTATAAATGGCACCACATCATTTATATAAAAATTAAATAAAAATGGAGATAGGATGCATCCTTGGTGAACACCCTTATATGTTGGAACAGAGTCTGTCAATGCAAAATTTAAACCTGTTCTCACCTTCAGTGTGGTTTCTGTATACAGTGCTTTGAGCAATAGCAATAATCTTGGATCTATATTTCTCATTGCCAATTTTCCCCAGAGGCATCCTCTATTTATCGAATCAAATGCTCCACTTAGATTGATAAAGGCTGCAAAAAGCTGACCCCCTAAAGGTATATTTATTTATTAGGTGTTGTAATATAAAGCAATTGTCTAGGGTTGAGCGTCCCTTCCTAAAACCTGACTGTTCCTCAACAAAGATGGAATTTTCTTTTTCCCAGTCCTCTAATTTATTCAAGAGATGCCTTGCATAAATTTTTGCTGGAATATCAATTAGGCTAATAGGCCTGTAATTACTGGGATCATATTGATTGCCTTTCTTAAACAGTGGGATGATGATACTCATTTTTTCTAGCCTTTGGGTATACAGCCTGTCTTATTTATGTGAGTAAACAATTCAGACAATATAGAGGTCCACCAGTCTAAATAGTTTTTAAATAATTCAGGGGGTAAGAAATCCTCTCTTGGTAAAAGGCGAAAGATTTATATGAACTGAAGATAGATCAGATAAATTTCCCCACGAATATGAAGAAATATGGAGAATTATTTAAAACAATGAAAGTGGCAAGATTAAAAGATTGGATTAAAAAGATGAGAACAAAGCAGGAAATTAAATGCATACTGCAAGCCAAGGATTTATCTTGGTTGAATTATGCCCAATTAGAAAGTTGGATGAAAGAATGGATAAGGAGAAATATACAACTCAGAGAATATACAAAGTTTGAGCAATTCCTGTTAACATATGAACCAGAGAAAGGAAATACAGGGAAAGGAGCAGTAGGTAAAATATACAAAATAATCCAGGATTCACTTGAGAATAGGGAGCTGGGTACAATAAGAGAGGTCTGGAAACAAGACATAGATAAAGAAATAAATAACGATGAATGGAAAAGAATTTGGAATTTGAGGATTTTATGATCATTATCAGTTAGAATAAAAGAAAACTACTTCAAACTAGTTTTAAGATGGTATATGACACCAGTCAGACTGAACAGAATGAACCCAAGATATTCCAAGTTCTGCTGGAAATGTGAAAAAAAGATAGGCACCTATATTCATCTGTGGTGGGAATGTGAAATAGTTCAAAAGTTTTGGCAACAGATTTTCAGTGAGATAAGAGAAATACTACAAACTGATATTAAATGTGAACCGGAAACTGCATTGTTGTCATTACCACCTATTATTGAATATGATATGAAAACAAAAGAATTAATTGCAAATCTTATGACAGCAGCAAGATTGATTATAGCTAAAAATTGGAAATTGAAATTAGATCTTAAAATTGCTGACTGGTATAAGGAAGTGTGGGATATAGCTTTAAATGATAAATTATCTTGTAATATAAAAGTTTTGCGAGGGGAAATGAAAAAGGATATTTTTATGATATTTGGGGGAAATTTATAGAGTATGTACTACTAAAAGGGAAAGGGATACAACCGACCTATAATCCATCACAGTTCTGGAGAAAAGGACCTTAAGAAGCTAACTAGAAAAAAAGAAGATGAAGAAGGAAGAGAAGATTCAAGAATACTGGTTGGTCCCGGAGGGTGGGGGGCACTTTGTAGTGTTCGATGATATTATTGTCTATTATTGTTTATTATTGTTTATTGTATGTTTGTATGTCTGTAATAAATAATTAAAATATTTTAAAAAAGAAAAAGAAATCCTCTCCTGGGCTTTATTGTTTCTCAGTGTCTGGATAAGCGTTTTAACCTAAAGCATTGTTACAGGTGACCACTGAGGAATTAGACTTGGCTCTTTATTCTCTAAAAGTTTGTCAGTCTGCTTTACATCTTTCACTTCCTTAAATAGTTCTCTATAATATAATTCCCATAGCTGGGAGAGGAATATCCATGACAGACTTTGCCTCATTGATTCTACCAGCCACTAAGTGCCAAAAATGTGTTACATTTATCCCTGTTGTGGCTACTTCTAGCTCTGCCCACATATTTTCCTGATACTGCCTTTTCTTTGATTTAATCAATTGTTTATATTCACGTTTGAGTTTTAGCATATTATTATGTGTCTCCTGATCATACAGTGTTTGAGTTTTCCTCATCTGTCTCCTCAATACCTTTCTCCGCAATCTGCATTCCCTATCAAACCATGGGGACCTTGTATCTTCTGGTGGCTTTAGATGTGAATCTGTTGTTTAAAAAGGTCTTATGTTCTCACAGATTTGATAATATGCTTCCATAACTGTGTTTATGTTATCATCTGGGGTTAGAATTATATTTCTTAATTTTAAGCAGTAGCTTGAATTTTGAAATTCTGAAATTTTGTTTACTGCCACTTTTTGCCATTTCAATATCCTCTCCCCTTGTATAGTTAAATTTTGAGCTAGCCATTTATCTTGTGGACTTACTTTCCTGTGGTCTGATTTAGCTTTTACTTCCACTATTATAGGCTGATGATCACTGTCCGACATAGGGTGTACAGTAATGCCAGAGAATAAATGAACTGTTTATTCTTGGAACACATACATAATCTAGCACATTCGCTGACCTTTAGGAAAAATAAGTGTATGGATATGGGGTATTGCTATTGTTATTTCCTAATATTTGCATATCAAACATATATAACAGCTTAAACAGGTTTACACCAGCATAATTTATCTTCACATCCTGGGAATTCCACTATTTTAAATTAAATCTAAAGTATCTTCATCAAAAATCCCACATTTCTCTGCAATTTTTGACAAGTCATTTCCAATTCTTGCATTGAAATCACCCAATATTATAGGCAACACATTTGGGAATCTTATTCTATGATCTTCTAACAAAAGTTCCAAATGTAACCATATATCAGGAACATAATACTGGGATGAGACAGGCGGTATATATACATTTACCAGAATAATCATCAGATCTTGAGTCTGCATCTTAACTATCAACACATTTTTGTCAGAGGTAAGTGACTCAACCATACTACCCTCCCAACCTAAATCTTGCTTCACAAGAACAGCTAACCCCCCTATGGCTATTCCTTTCCCGTATATTTTCAGTGCTGGATTTACCCATGCTTTGAAACCTGGCACTACTAGGTTTTCAGTTTCAAGGAGCCATGTTTCTTGAAGTGCTAATATTGAGTATTCAGACAGAAAAGACTTCACCCTCATATTATTTCCACTTGCCTTCCATCCAGCTATGTTCCATGAAACAATACCGACTAGTATGTTTAATTGTTCTGCTTTGGAATTGTTCCAGGATAAACATTTAATTACAGATCTCTTATGATGAAAAGTAGGGTGTGGCAGAGCTGTTAAATGAGTAAGAGGGGAAACATTACCTAAACCATGAGATGAAGAGGGATCTAACAGAAATTGGAGATAACAGTCTATCTATTTTAAAATAACTCTGCATGTTAACATCATTTCCTGTGTCACTAGTTGCAATGAGCTCAGCATCACAAAGCTCAGCATCACAGAGTCTCTCTCCAACACGTTCGCACACAGGGACCACTGGAACATCCTTCCCCTGAGAGCATCTCCCATCTCTATGTCAAACTGAACTGTAATCATATCCCATGCCAGGGATGAGGGTCTGACGTCCACAGGAGTTAACTCGACCTGGAAATTCATTGTTCCACCTACTTCTCCTCTTGTTAAATCTTATATTTGTGCTCCTTTTCCTTATGATGACTGGAATTGGGTTCCCTACTGTCGAGTTGGAGATCGAACTGGATTGAATGGTGGATAATTTCCTTGTGGATTGTGGCTGTAATGAACCACAGTCAGAGGGTTGGGACCCCTGAGTAGAGGTGGATTGGATAGGAGTTGAAATGGTGGGGTCCGTGAGCTGTTTGATACCACTATCCATAGGGAACCTTGCCTTCTTGGTGCTAGAATTGTCCTTTGATGATGCTGGAATTTGACTATCAGCTGGCTGAACATTAGCCCCAGAGGACTTCCCTTTTACTGTATGCTCAGAAGATTCAAATAATTTAAATAAGGGTTTGAAGTTCACGCTTCTTTTCTTGGATGTTTGTTTCCAGATCCCCTTTGTCTTCTTTGTCTTACATGTTTCAACTTGGCTTCCAATGGAGGATGGGCAGGAGCCTTCTCACAGATCTTTGAGGGGGCCTTCCCTGAAGGTTTGTGCTTTATGCTTGGAGAGACAGTTACAAGTGGAGGCTTGGAAAAGTCAACTGTGTTTGGTACAGAGACATTAGGGTTCCCCTGCGCCCCTGTCTGAGGACCTACACATAGAAGTAGTTCTTCCAGTGAAAGTTTGTCAATTTTGTCAATGGTTTTGGGTGACAGACTGTAATAATTCATCTTATCGGATGGACATTGTGGATGTACAGTCTGTCTCTGGTTCAACAGGTCTTCTGGATTTCCCACTGGGCACATCTTGTTCTTTCAGGTAACCTTCTATGGTAGACACGGATTGCTTTAGTTCCTTTAATATATCTCTAATTTCTGTTAAGAAGCACTGTATTCTGCAACTGTCTGATACCTTTGGTGTGGTTAATTTAGCAGAGGCCAAGGAGACTAGTGTGCAGGAATGAAAAGAGTCATGGTTCCCTGTTATAAATGTGGTATCTGTAATTTCTGGCTTTCTAACATTTGTACAGCTTACCTCCCTTGGACCAAGGATTATTGGCACATTCAATTGCATTGGACCCTCTAAGCCCAAAACTGGATCAGACACAAAATCTGACATTTTTAACTTGCCAAAGTCTGCATTCACTGTGCTGCTTAGCAGGCTACCAATTGATTGATGTCCTTCCAGTAGCTGATCATTCATCAAAAGGCTATCAGATAAGTCAATGTGAGGAGAAATAGGATTCTCTTTGTCAATTGTTAAGACTTTCTGGGAGGTAATATAGTCAGTCATCTTAACTTGCCTCAGTTTCCTTGGAGGCACAGGGTAGAGTCCACCTTTACTGCCATGTTTAGCAGAATGCATGTTAAAGTTAAATGGGAAAGACAAATCACTATGGTCACACTCTGAAGACTGCAAAGGCTTGGAAAACTGATTACTGCTGTGCATTCTGCTGGTTCCCAGATCAGAAATGGGAGTAATTGATATTGGAGTATTGCACTGTAGCTCCCTTAACACTGGATGAGATAGGGTGAGACAGAAGATTTCCATATCATACAGAGTAAGTAAGTAAATGTGAAGTATTCACTCAAGTTTGCTTAAAACAATACTTCAGCAGATGTTAGAGTTGTATTTGAGTTCCTCAGAAGAAAGCTCTCAGTGAGCTGCAGAATTCACAGAGAGGGCAGTTCGAAATCACCTGAGCTTTATCACAATTAAGTAAGTAAACAAAGCAGCCGGCACCTTAGTTGCAAGCAGCCTCCAAGCACAGCTCCCAAGGTCAGTTTTCTGCTGCTAATAACGTTATCAACAAGGTCAGCCAAAATTGTTGTTAAAGCAGTAAAAAGCCCAATAAATAATGAGAAAAGAATGCTTCAGACTCACAAACCCTTGCTGACCCCACCCAAGCCCTAGTACTTCATGTTTTGGAATCTTCTTTTTTTGAGAAACATAGCTGACCATCCAGCAGAGGAAGGTGTAGAAATGCAAAGATGTCCAGGTTGCTGTTGTGGTCCTTTTCTGCACTTTTCTATGATAATCCATTCTGAGATTTCTCATAGACCTTAAATGTATATGTGACCATGTATAACTCGTTGTGGTGCAACAAGTGCTGCTAATTTCTAGTGTTATTTCCTATAGAGGGCCACACTTTTAAAAGTATTTTAATATGCAAGCCTTTTGTGTGGGAAATGGAGAAAATAACTTAGTATTGTGAAAAGGGATTTCCCCCTCCAAGGAAAAATCATTTACAATAAAATGAAAAAGGAAATACTTTTGTAACATTATTATTTCATCCATTCAATTCCAATTAGCACTGACATTAAAATGTTGAAACTAATTTGCTGCAAATTTTGTGTCCTGCATGCTTCTGATGATGTTAATTGTATTTTAGGTTGAGTAAACTGCAGTCTGAGATTAGACACTAGAAGCAGGGATAGACTAAATGTGGCTTCCAGATGAAGCTATATTGCAGCTGCCAGTATTGCTCATTATTGGCTAAATTGGTTAGGACTGATGGACATCTGCAGTTCAACAGGACTCGGTATAGAACTTTTTTTCACCCTGGTGCAGGGCATTGATGACTTCAGTCCTCTTGCACCATGGTTCCACCTTATGTCCCCAGAAGTTCTTGGATGTTCTGATCCTATGTTCAACTCTACAGATTGATTTCAAAATATTATTTTATGTGTATGTGTAATTTATCAATTGCAGTTAAAATCGGAGTAAGTTCTTGACTCGAGCTAAATGTGAGGCTACAGCCACAACCAACTTTATATTTGGAATATGGTACAATACCAAATATGGTGTTAGTATTTTTGTTTGTTTGTTTGTTTTTTGTATGCTGCAGCAATGGTGGAAGAAGTATTAGCTTTATTTGCTGCCTATGTCTGTGAAGATTCTTAGTCATCCAGATGAAATTATCTAGGAGTTCAGTCATGGCCACTGGGCTTCTTTTCTTGTTGGAATAACATGTTTCACGACTCATCCAAGTGGCTTTTTCAGTTTGAGGAAGGTTGGTAAGAGACCTCCAATTTATGATCCATGTCGGTTTCATTTCAACCTGGTCTGAATAGCCTCATTAGATGGATTATGGAAAGGGGTGTGTGAAAGTCAGCAGTGGGTGAAGGGTTGCACAAGTGTGAGTAGCAAGATATTTCTAACAAGAAACAAAGTCTAGTTGCTATAACTCATCTTCTGGATATTTGCTCCAGAAGATTACTAGTTGGCAAATGCCATAATAATAATAATAATAATAATAATAATAATAATAATAATAATAATAATAATAATAATAATAATAATAATAATAATAATAATAATAATAATAAAAAAGTGAGCCATTCAACAAAATGGTGCAAATCATCCTCACTGCCTACAAGCCATGGTGCTCAATAGACAAACAAGCCTCTACCAGGGGCCTCTCCCAATTGACTCCATTCCCTTCTTTCCCCCTCTTTCCCTGTTCTTTTCACTAATATTATGGGCTCTATCTTTGTTCACTGAACATAGGTTGCTTTCCTTTTCAAAAACACTTGCCCCAGTAATACTTTTTAAAAATTATTATTAATAATTATTATTATAGGTGAGCAAGTTGCATGCCCTTAATAAGGGTAGGGAAATCCTCACCTGTAGAAAATGCTGAGCAATATCTTTTATCATCCCTTATGATTAATTGCTGTGGGCAAAATGGGAGGTATCACCATTCCTACATTTTAGAGTAAATTTGAATTGAGCTCATCACTCACTCACTCATCATCAGCAGCAGCATAGTGTGCCATCAAATCAATTCTGACATATGATAGCCCTTTTCAAGGTTTTCCAGATGGAGGGTACTCAGAGGTGGTTGACCAGTCCCTTCTTCTGGGAGCATCTTGGTGGAAACGTCCAACCTTCAGCTCTGCAGCGACCCACCTCACTGAGCTACCACCCAATCAGCATTTACTTGGGAACCTTTGCTGCATTTTCACAATCAATCACCTTCTTTGAAGTTAGTCTGTAGCTTTGTTACTCTGCAAAGATGGAGGAGTCCATTGGCATGGTCTGTGGGGACATTAATGGAATCTGATAGATTCCAGAGGTCCTGGAAGCCTTGGTCCCCCTAAAGAAGAGAGTGATAATTTAGGGTGCTTTTACACAACCCCTAAGATCCGCTGGCAACTTAAATTCGGATCAGAGATCTTGGGGGTTTGCTCTTCTTGCTGTGTTCCCACCCTTCCGCAATCCCTTACTCCTGTCTTCGTGAGGGGAGGAGAGAAAAAAAGGGAGAAAAGAATGCAGGCTCACCTCCGCTCTGCCGTCCGTCCGAAGCTGCCCCGGGAAGCATTCCAGTCTCTTAAAGGGGCGGGGGGCAAAAAACAAACAAACAGAAGGGAGGAGAGCCCGGCACTCACTGCTTTGCAATCCACATCAGAAATTTTTCAACTTCGGAGACCAGGTACTTGGAAAATGCGCTGGGACACGCTTAGGTGGGCGTGGTCGTACTTAATTTTTTTAAAAGTCCGGAGGTGGTAGGAAAACAATTTTAAGCTCCATATCAGGAAACCCTTTGCCTCGGATTTTAAGGGTCATGTAAAAGCGCCCTTAGACCAACAGTTCTCAACCTTTGATAAATGAGATGTTATTGGCTTTCAAGTCCCAGAAACTCCAGCCAGCACAAATGGTGTCAAAGGCCTTGGGGAACTGAAGTTCAGGAACACCTGGAACCACTGAATTGGTTCAGTTGCATGAAGGATCCAACACAGTTTATGATACATCATGATGCTTCATGATTCTCAAGGATAAGAACTGAATTCCCAATAGGTACCAATCAGACACCTGAGGAACCTAACCATTATTACAGCTAAACTGTGTATCTTTTGCAAGACAAACACAGTGCATTTTCTCCAATGATATAGAAGCTGAAAATCAATAGTACATCATAACTACTGAAGCTAATGTTCTACTTGATAAATCCCTTTATTTGTGACCGGCAAGCGGATACACATTTCAGTGTGACTAATATTGCTATATATAAAAATGGCAGAAAATGATGGGAGGAAATTCCTATTTCAGAATGTATTGTAAATTCATCCAGAGCCAATGAAAGCTTATCGAGTTGTATTTAAAACAAGATTAAAAACCACCACAGGAGGGAAAAAGTTTAATTTCTTTTTAAAACTATTTGTGCTTTATGTTTCCTCTCAGTTGCTATCAATACACTGCAATGTGGAAGATGAACAATTCTCAATATTGAGGGCAAGATGTGTCATTTAATACTTGCATGTAACTCCAATAGAAATGGAATGATTTTTTTATTCCAATTTCAATAAGATAATTGCACATCCACATCCCAGGAAGTGTTTGGATAGTGGCAAATTTGGCAAGCACTGATCATGACAGTCCCCTTAGGCTGCTCCTTCCCCAGAAAATCGAGAATGCAAATAATTGGATTGGTTTACATTACGAAAACAGAAACAGATTTTTGTGCAAAGGTAATGGCTCTTAATCATCCAATCAAAACAAAACTAACCCTCCAATCCTTTGCTTTACAGCAAGAACATCTTCCCACAGTACACCACTCTTGGGATAGCAAAGCAAAAGTGTTCTGCTTATATACTGCCCCATAATGCTTAAGCACTCTCTGGGTGGTATGCATTTTAAGTAGGCAGGCTACACATTGCCCCCCCCCCGCAAGCTGGATACTCATTTTACCAACCTCAGAAGGATGGAAGGCTGAATCAACCTTGAGATGGTTACCTGGCATTGAACCCCAGGCCGTGAGTAGAGGTGGGCATGAAACAAATTGTTGTTTTATTTTTTGTTTCGTTCCCCAACAAAATGAAAAATGAAGTGACCCATCAAAGAAAAATGAAAAGAAACGGAAATTTCCCCTTTGTTCCCTTTTGTTTTTTTTTTTCCCATAGGAATGCATGGAAAACTGGTTTTTAAAACTATTTTCCTTCCCCCCAAGCCCCATGTGCCAGCTGATCCATACTGGCATGGGGGAGAAACCCTTTCCCCCCACCCCAGTGCCAAACAGTAGGTGCACAGGGCTTGGGGGGGTTAGAAGCACCTGCCAGCTGATCAGTGCTGGGATGGGGGAAGGTTTTTTACCCCACCACAGCGCCAAACAGCTGGCATGCGGGGCTTGGGGGAGGGAGGAAAAGGACCCACACCTTTTCCCACCAGCGCACCCCATTGTGGGGAAAGGCATGGTGTTTTTAAAATTTCTTTGAGCCACCGAGGCAGCCCGCACCAATGAAAAACAAAAACACATAAGGAATGAAATGAATTTTTTTTTAAAAAAAATCATATCAAATGAAATAAAAAATGGAAAAGGAAATTAAAATTTTTGGCATTTTGCACCCATTTTGGCATTTTGTACCCATTTCTAGTCGTGAGCACAGTTTAGCTGCAGTAAAACTGTTCTATGTACAGAAATATTGAGAATACAAATAACAATGGAATGATTCTTTTAAAACATGCGAACAACCTTTCCATGGTTTCTGAGACTTCAAAACCTTTGCCAAAAAAAAAAAAAAAAAAAAAAAGCCACAGGAGATTTCCTTTATTTTGAATGCTGTTTCTGCAATTTGGTTCAATTTGGTAAAAAAAAAAAATCTTCATCCTTTTTCTCTTCCAGGGAGCACAACAAAATGGCATTAATTTTTGTGGAGCAAGAAGACTAATTTTTCCATTCTTCCTCCTTCTAGGTAATGCACAACATTCCTAATTCAAAGCTACCTACGGCTGTGTGCACGCCTACCGTTGCGCCAAAAATCTGATTCACAGATCCGCAGCAGGCTTGTTAAAATTTTTCTAGGTCACATTCTCTGGCTCTACCCAACCGAATAGAGATGGGCACGAAACGAGCAATTTTTCGTTTTCATTTTCGTTTTTTCGTTTCGTTACGTAACAGTGTTTTGTCTCCAAAATGAAACGAAAACCGAAACAACAGAAATTTTGTCAGCATTGAACTGTAATGAATGCTAACGAAACAGCAATTTTTTGTTTTTGTTTTCGTTTTTTTGTTTTGTTACGTAACAAAACAAAAACGATTTTTTTTGCAAATAATTCACAAAAAATGAAAATGAACCGAAACGGACCCCTAAACGACAAACGACAAACAAAACACCATTTTTTGAGTCATGCCCATCTCTACAACCAAACCCAGTGTTAGAAACACGAGCAGCATTTGTTACAGTCCTTGCAACTTCATACAGCGCAGGTCTGGTTTGTTCTTTACAAACTTGCCCCGGTTTTTCAGCAAACATGTTAAAGTTGAGCTTGGGAGTCGTCATCCCCCATGTCTCCTTGATAGGGACTGGCCTTGATGGTCCATAGGGTCCTTTCCAGCTCTGCAAGTCTAAGATTATTATCTAAGGCCAGTGTTTTTCAACCACTGTTCAGTGGCACACTAGTGTGCCGCGAGATGTTGCCTGGTGTGCCGTTGGAAAAGCTGAAAAATATCAGCTTTGTGTTCAGCCAAATAGGCCCAGGTTGCGCACTGAATAAAGTATTTTATAATTTTTCATATTTCTGTTTACTTACTATTTCATAATAAAGTAATTATAAAATACTTTCTTTGTGTTTATTTGATTCCTATTCAAGAGAATTACTTTATATATAGTCAATATAGGCACAGAGTTAATTTTTTTAACATTTTCTAATGGTGGTGTGTCTCGTGATTTTTTTCATGAAACAAGTGTGCCTTTGCCCAAAAAAGGTTGAAAAACACTGATCTAAGCCAGTGATGGCGAACCTTTTAGAGACCGAGTGCTCAAACTGATTCAAAACCCACTAATTTTTTTGCAGTGTTCTAATACAGCTATGTGCCATAGGTTCACCAACACTGATCTAAGCCTTGGGTGGGAGCTGTTGCTCTTAAACTGAATGCAAGAAGTTAACCCCCAATGACTGCAGTGGGATTGGCAAATTGCATAGATGTGCTCTGCAAATTGCTATTGTTTGGAGACAGTAATAATTTTCTGCCAAGTTATCTAGGTTTCACAGTCATTTCTTTCCACTTCCTATGTATGGATATGCAATCCATTGGCTACCTGCAGATATAACATTAAGTGAAAAAATAATATATATTAATACCTTGATTTATGAGCATAACCTGTAACCATGTACTGTATTTATCTTGTTTGTACATGTTCAGTTATATACACACATATACATAAGAAGCTTGTGGCTCTTGCTTGCACTTTTAGAAAAGCTGGAAGTGAGGAGCACTATTAACAATAACTTCTCCTTGAGGGACACCAATTCTTCTTCTTTTTAATATTAAATAATGTACCATATGCTAAGAAAGGTAGTGTTTGTTGGTTTGGAACTTGGAAATAACCCCTGCTGGGCCAGATGTACATAAAACGACACAGCTCAATTCGCTTTCCAAATGGAAATTGAAATTACAGTGTCTTTTAAATAAAAGCCCATTAGGTTAAATATAGGCTTGCAGCAGACATTAATTGAACTCCTTTTTACATTGAGCCATGGAAAAAGTGAATCTGAAGACAAACATCTTGAAATGGATATTTCAACAATTTCGGGGGGGTTCTTTTCTTTCTCTTTCTCGCTCTCCACTGTGAGGGGAAAGAATACGGTTCAGATAATGCACTGTACAACTGGAACAAAAGGCACAGATTTTGAGTTCCAGCCCTGCAAAAATGACTCTTTTTCCTGTATGGAGACACGGGAATAGAATGATGCTTGAAAGAAACCCAGCAATTATGTTTTATGCAGAGTACTTGCCATTTACAATACCCAGAACAATAGGCTACATTGCTCAGCAGTGCCTCCTAAAAAAACTTCTGCATATGGAATTATGGAAGGGCCAAAATTAATTTTGCAAAACGTTTTGAGTAATGACTTTTAAGATCAGCCCAGACTGACAGCTTGTTCTATAATTTGCTTGTATGACTATTATACAACCAATATATATGTGGTTTCGCTGTGTCTTCTGTAGTCCTCTTTGGATGTTTTTCCACCATGTGTGGCATGGAGGATGGATTGAGGTCATGTATGTCTCATACGCATGGTAGCATGATACATTTGGCATCTATACAGTGAGTGCTGACATCTATGGAAGAATGTTCACACATGACCTACAATTCACATGTAGATGTTGCATGGTATTTCTGATGCTGTCTATGTCCTTTCTAATTCCTGGTCCACATTTCTACATATACTGTATGTGACCAGCTTTGCATTTGTAAGGGCAGCTTTGCTTTGATCATGCTCAGAACATAGGGATTAAGAGATGGAGTTGAGATACGCAATGTTGGGAAGTGGTCCAAGAAGCATGGCCCTTCTCCATCTTCCACAGCATAACCCTATACATAAATGAACTCCTCAACAGGAAATGTAAACTTTGACAGTGAGATTCTTCCCACTGGGCACTTAAGCACAATCCTAAAATCATTTCCTGACGGTCCATTCCAATCTGCCCTTGCTCATTTAGTCTCCAGTTCACCAAATCAGCATTCTGATGATTCATTTCTTTCCTGGAAGATCTCTAATGCAGAGAACTGTCACCATTTTTACGTAAAAGTCTTAATTAATGGATCAGCTAGACAATAAAGCACATGTTGATTAATCAATGAATTAAATCTGCATATGTTTGCATTTTAATGAAACAATATATCCAAGAAGAAGCATTTGTCATTTCAGATGACATTCTCAGCATTCTAAATAAAAAAGTTGTTTATGCCCACAGTACTGTGCAAAAGCCTCAGGCCACCATTAGGTTTGTTGGTTTGGCAATGATATAAGGTCCATATATAATTATTTCTCATACTCTTTATTAAAATACAACCAGAAAATACAGGAAATTTGTATGCAGTATTCAAAATAAGAAATTAATTTAGAAAACCAACCAAAGAGCTATTTCCAAGCTCCAAAACATCAATTGCTTGCCCCTATTAGCTTCTGTAGGCTAAAGTGACCAATATTCACTTTGTCTCCAAGCAAGCACTTGGCTATTTTAAGCTTAAATGGAACAGAACCCTAACCACTACCACTGTTAACAAGTGTTTTGGGCTCTGTGCAAATTCTCAGTCATCCAGGTGAGGTTATCTGGAAAACGAATCATGGCAACTGAAGTCCAACTTTGAGAAAAGTATCCTATATTTCATGTCAAAATGACTGCTGTGGGAAAGGTCTGTTCCACTAGGTTGGTGCAAGATATGCTTGTATGAGTTTAATTCATTGGAAGCTTCCTAAAAAGATCAATTTTTCAATCACATCATTCCATTCAAATTACCAAGTATCACAATCTGGATCCTCCAGATGTGGTGTTCTTCCTATTATAAATAAATTTGAAGATTTGGGATTAGTTTTTTAAAAAAGGACTAGATTTGGAATGAATTAATTCCTTTATAATTTGTTTCAGATGAAATTATGTTAAGCAAATTTTCCTTTATACAAATTTCCCATAGGAATGCATTGAAAACGGAGTAATCCCATTTTTATGTCATACGGATTCTCCCCATAGGCAATTATATTAAGCAAATTTCCCCTATCTCCACATTTTTATGTTGTACAGATTTTATGTTATACAAACTGTTTGTTATATGAGGGTCCACTCTATCTATCTATCTATCTATCTATCTATCTATCTATCTATCTATCTATCTATCTATCTATCTATCTGTCTGTCTGTCTGTCTGTCTCTGAGATCATAAACTCTAATGTTTTCCTACTATCCCCAGCTGTGCAAATCTCAGCGTGCACTGCCAAATGTAAGACTTGGTGGGTGAAGTCCTGTTGTTCACTGTGTGAAAAATTGTAACTTTCACTTCATTCTTTCCTAGTAAATAATAAGAAGAAATGCTACTGTGATTCTTGGAGGCGTGCATGGCAGCATTCCATGTGTGTACCCCCAAAATCACAGCAGAAACTTTTTATTTGCTTGTTAGGAATAGACGGAAAATTATATTTTAGTTTTTCCTTCTAAGCCACAGAATTTTATCCACTGTTCTAACAGGAGAGGTTGACAGTATCTTCCATAGGGAATCTAAGGCCTGCGAGCTGCCCTTTAAATGAATGGCAACTGGGTGTGATCTGACACCAGGCCATTCTCACTGAATATACCTGACAGGATCATTGTTTGTTTGTTTGTCTTTAACTGGTAATTGCTTTGAGTAGCATTAATTAACCGCAGTTGCTTTTCGGGTACGGAACCACTCCTTGTTACATTAACAAAGACAGTGTTGCAAAATGTGCTTCTGAAGAGTCTTCTCTAAATAGCACTTCACACAAGAGACACTCCAAAAACTCTTCCTAGCTAGTTGCCAGAATGGAGCTATCCATCTCTTACATCATAATTGCCATTGCCATCTATATTTCATGCTTGCTGTGAATAGCTAGAGATTTTGGAAAAAACATGTTGCCATGTATTGTTTTGTTCTTTGGGGACTCAGCACACATCAATCAAGTAATTAAAAAGAAAACCAGAAATCTATTCAAGAAAAATAAAAATAAAAGGAGAGGGCCAGATTTACCAGAACGAAGATTGTTGACAGGAACAAAGAAATTATGGCAACCCCCATGTGGGAGGCAGATAATCCAAGGGTCCAGCATGGGAATGTGGGGAGAGGTGGGGGACACCCAGACATGGAAATGGCCACCAGGAGGGGGCAGACACATTTGCTCACAACACATTCCAAGGGGTTGTTCCAGAGGAATTAAAGAGAGGGTCCAAGGAGGACAACTCCCTTTCCCCCTCCTGGTCACCGAGCAGGGGAGCAGGTCAGTATCTGCTCCCACGCATTGCTACCATCGTGGAGTACCACGTGGATGAGCCAGGACATGTCCTGGGATCTCATTCACACCCCCTTTCATGTTCAGTCTTGGGTACGGGTGGGATTGGTGGTGAGAGGTGAATCGCCTAAAGGGCTGGCACAGCTGGGGGGTGCCTTACTAGGGGGAGAGGAGACCTTCCCCCACCTTACCTGCTTAAGCTGCTGCTTCGAGGCGAGGCTGCTCCTGGCGCTCGCTGCCCTCCTAGTTCCTGCCATCATGTTCTCTCTCCAGCAGCTGGGGTCGGCTACCTGTGCTTGCCCACCCTTGACCTTGGCGCAGGGAGCCCACATGGATGCTGCACAAGGACAGTGCCCCCCCCCCCGCGAGGCTTGTAGAACCAACCCAGCACCACAGCCTTGCTTGCCATTTGTGGCAGAACCGCCCCCTGCCTCACAGGCTTGGCAGCATGATCAGCCTGCAAGGAAGTTGTGAATTCAGTGCCAGGGCAGTTCAGCACCAAAGGTGGCCTCCAGCCCTGCCCAGCCACATGCTTCTATATGCAGGGGATATAGTTTTACTGGTATTTCCTTGCAACTACATTACGGGTCCCTCTTCTTCCATGGCTGTTTTCCCCTTTGACCCCTTTTCAGCACTTCGTTTTCACTCTGCCCTGGCATCAGGCTGGTAGTCACATAAGCATTCTAGACAAATTGAGTCAGTGCAGCCCCCTAATTTGACTGTCAGCATACAACTACATAACCAAAAAAAAAAAAAAAAGGGAAGAAGAATAACTACAAATAGGCTTTTAAATTCTATACATTTTCACGTGAGTAGGTTCCAAATGGGGGCAGCCTAATTGGGCCAATATGACTTAAGGATGGCACCAAAGAGACAGAGGAAGCAGCCACAGGCTCAAGTGCCACTGGCTCCTGCTGTGGTGCAGAATGCGTAAGAGAAACCCTACAGAGAAGGGTGCCCAACTGATGGGAAGAAGGGTGCAGGGGGCTTTGGCTGTGGCTGGGACAGTGGCCATATGACAGCCCTCTCACCCTGACCTACCCCGGGGCCTGAGGCTGAGGCTGGGCTGGAGGGTGCACATAACCCCCCTCACCCTGCCCTGCCCCCTCTGGTGACACAAAGCATCACTGCATTGGGGCAGCAAATCATCAGTCACACCGATGAAGGCAACACAGGGATGGGGATAGGGGGGCAGTTGACAGTGGCTAGGACAGGGCATCATCATCTGCCTCCCGGGACTCAAGTGATTCTATAGAGTCATCACTGGAGCATGAGAGGTAGGGGCGCAGGAAGGAAGGAAGTAGAAGGCAACCTCCTACAGGTCAAAGAAGCGCTGCAGGTGGAACACTTCTTCCTCTTCATTGGCCGAGTCCTCCAATGAGGAAGAAGAAGTTGGTAGGTAGAATTAATATTGGGGGGAGCATGTGCATGAACCAGGTCTCCCCTGCTGGGTGCTGCTGAAAAGGGCACTTTGCAAAAGGAGGGAGAGGCAGATGGGCAAGAAGGTTATCCACAAGTCCCCATGTGAGAGCCACTCTAAACCCAACAACCACCCAGGGGAGCATCTGCCCTTCAAGGTCAGGAAAGCTTTCCTGGAGGCACCCCCCCAGTTGAAAATGATTTATGACCTGTTAACAATGATTTATGACTTTGCATCCGATGGGGGTGGGCACCTCCTGGAACCTGTAATTGGAGGGGAGGCTCAGGATACTGATGGCATGGGCAAACCTGGGGTGTCCCGTAGTGGCTGGGAGCATCAAAGGGATGAGATGCTCCTTTGATGCGTTGGATCTGATCCATTTGCCTAGCCAGAGTACTGTTTGCTGTATTAAAATAAAGTTGTGGCCTAGTTATACCCAAAAACTGTGATGGTCAGGCCTCTTCATTTTACAATCATGCCATTAAGGGAAGCTCTGCTGTAGGCAACAAGTAACAATCCAGGCACTTCAATGTATGCTTAAAGACCATGCTCCAGGTTCTCCTTAATGCATCAAAATAAAATAAAATAAAATACAAGGCTGCAACAACGTACTGTATATAAAAATTTGGTCTCTTTATCTTAGTCCTAATCTGTTGGTTTCTTCATTGATGGACAGCTGGAGGTTGGTGAGATTTTGTTTCATTTCCCCTCCACTGCTAAATAAAACAGAGGACAATATAGAATGCAGATAAGCCTGGTGGGGAAAGGAAATTCACAGCTGGGTTGCTACCACTGTGAAGGTTTTCTTACTATCCACAGCACTCAATTTTGTTTATTTGTTTATTTGTTTATTTTTCCAGGCATTGACAGAGAAGTTGCTGGCCATTTTGGCCATCATCATCATCATCATCATGTTGTTGGTGGTGTTGTCATTGTTGTCACCATCATCATCCTTCACCTGTACATTAATCAGATTTTTAAAAAATCATATAAACATGACAGGATAATTTAAAAAGAAGGGGGGGGAGAAATGGTGATTTTTACCAAAATCTCACCCCAAACTGATGAGAATAAAAAGGTCTTGTTCAGAGGTTGCCTCAGTTCTAGAAAGGGAAAATAGCAAAATGTGCATTTGTGACAGGTGGGTTGGTTAATTTACACAGGAGGTGAATATTTGTGGGAAGAGAAAAAAATGAACCTTTCAGCTTGTGGCAAATATTTTTGTGGGTAGGGGAGAAGAGGGAATGAGTAGATATAAGGGAGAATATGCAAATAGGTAGTCCAGTATTGTTTATTCAGCTGGAAAGTGTTTTTTTGTGTGTATGCCTTTTAAAACCACTTTTGCATATACAGCGTAGAACTACACAGAGCAATTAAGCAATTTGGAATGAGCCTGATACCAGTTTAAATATTATGGCCTGCCGCAAACAATTCTGAGATGCAAATGCTGCAAGAATGCTCTGAAGGAGCTGGTGTTCCTTGCTTGTTGACTAAACTACATTTCTCAAGCTTGTTGGCTCAGAAGCTATGATTGATAATGACACCAGACCAAGTATGTTGTACTTGTATTCATGCACAAAACTCCCTAACCTTCCATTACCATCAGATTAGGGAGGATTATCTCTTTCCACCCAGGAATGACTGGGTTTTTTAAAAGGCCCCTCCCCAAATGATCATCTGGAACAGTTACGGGAAGTGTTATGGGGTAGGGGAGGAAAGATTCTCATAAGAGGTCTAGCCACATGGGGACAAATGGGAGAGTGTCTGTAATTTTTGTTGGTGCTGGGAAACAATGAAAATAGCTCCTTTCTCCCTGGGTTGTTTTGTACTTGCCCAATAACAGCCTCTGTGACTTGTCTTTAACTCAGAGATGGGCATTTTATTACTATTTATATTGGTAATTTGTTGTTGGTTTGTGATTTTTTTTTTGCAATGTTGCATTTTCTAGATTTATGTAATCTACATTTACTTATATTCTTATTGATTGTTGTTGGTTTGTACACTGCCCAGAGTAGTGATATTGCTAAATGGTGTGGTATAGAGGTTTAAATAAATAAATATAAATATAAATAAATAAATATTCTAGAAGTCTAGGATCCCTATCTTGGATCTTGGTGGGCACACTCCCTGAACCCCTCCCCCTCATAACATCCCAAATCCTGAGATTAAGTCCATGAAATCATGCCACCAAAAGTCTCAGGCTCATACTGCTGGCCATTGAAATATAACTGCACATCCCACAGACATGTTTTTGGCCAGAAAAGCCCTTTCTTTTCAAAAAAGAGGACGTAACCAGCCATATTAATAAACATAATGGGTGGAACACTGCTTGTTAAACACAACATACAGTTAGACCCTAAGAGGACTCCTGCTGCAGTCCTGTTTCACAGTCCTGCAATGAAGCTGTGGAGCTTACATTATCAACAATGGCAAGTGTTCTGATTCTGTATCTGAACTTAGAATTGCACAGTTCAGATAGATTGGGCAACTGTTGCTAGAGAATCCAGGGAATCTCTGAACATAGTAGTTAATATGTGAAAAGAAAGGAAAAGGAGCAATAAGAAATAGAGTTGGGCAAAAAATGAAAAATTACAGACTGTTTCGTTGTGTCGTAAGGTTACAAAACATTTTGCAATGACAGAGAGCATTTCATTACGAAACAAAATGGAACACAATTTTTACTGTTGAAATGAAACAATTAATGAATTTCCCTCCTCCACTATCTTGCTCTGTCTACTGAGCTGTCAAAATCAGCTGGGTGGTGGTGGCCAGAATAAGAGAACAGAGCAAGATTTTGAATTTCCCACTGCCTGCTCCATTCTCCCATTGTCGCTTCTGCCTTCCAGCTGTTTTTTTGACAGGTTGGGCTGTGGAAGGGGGCCACCCTGCTTCCACAGCCTGACCTGTCAAAAAAGAACACCTGGGGCGGGGGTAACAACAGGAGAACATAGCACCCTCGCTACTGTGGCAGCGAGGGTGCTCCTGCAGTGCACAATTCAAAACTGTGCTCCACTATGCTCTTCTCAGCCAGGCAGGGATCGAGTGGGTATGCCACCTGCCTGTCCCTTACCTGGCTGAGAAGAGCACAGAAGCAGGGTGAGAACTGAGCTCACTGCTTGCCCTCTCAGCCCCCTGCTGTGTCAGGGGACCCCAGCTTCCAAGAACACAACAGGGGGCTGGTAGGGCGAGTGGTGAAATCAGTGTTGGAGCAGAGTTCCAAATAGTTTTGTTTTCTTTTGTTTCCTTTTGGGAAAAAATTATTACTAATGAAATGAAACAAAACAAAACTACAAAGGAAAAGAAAAGAAATACAAATGAAACACAAACTATTTTTTCCATTTTGTGCCATTTTGGACTACACAAACATGTGGCTTTTTTCCTGGTAAGATGATCAATCTTTTAAAGCAGTGGCTTTCAATTTTTTCAACATCACCCTTTTTATTTTATCTTTTGAGAAAGTCAAAACTTCAAACTTCAAATCCTTTAGCAAACCATTCAATTTGCAATTTAAAACTGAGTACATTAAACAGTTAATTTACATTATTTTAAATAGGCTCACATTTCCTTGAGAAAGCCAACAACTCCATCAGATAATTTTTCTTAAGGTAGTAAAGTACTTTATATCTTTAGGAAAATATCCCAGCCTTCCTTTCCACATGAACTTTCTTCATGCACCTTCTAGAGAGGCACACCATCCTCCCAGTATGGGACCCAATGCAATAGATCAAGATGGTTATATCTAAACTGGGCCATGGGCACTTTTGCCTGCAAGAGGGAAAGCTCTTACTGATTTGTTCTTGGCTGATTGTGGACAACCTGCATAACAGTTGCAAATCCTGGTTGATGATGGAGCTTGCTGAGACTATAAAAGAGTTGACTGGTTGGCAATGTTTCAGAGCTAGCTGCAGAGAGCCAATTCAGGGGGGAAACCTGTCAGTGATGAATATCAGCCATGCCTGGAGACCTGCTTCCATGAAGCTGTGAAGCTGTCCTGTTTACATGCAGAAATAATGTGATAGTGATTAAAAAAAAACCTTTGCATGCCGTGTAAAATAAAATAGCTGTTGTGAGTTTTTCAGGCTGTTTGGCCATGTTCTGGAAGTTTTTCTTCCTGACATTTCTCTAGACTCTGTGGCTGGCATCTTCAGAGGGCAAGGAGCTCAGGGAACTATGAGTTCTCTCAATGCTTTATTTTAAAACTATTTAAAATACAGTGGATCCTCGTATAACAAATGGTTTGTATAACTTAAAATCTGTACGTTATAAAAAAAATTCCGAAGATAGGTGAAATTTGCTTAACAGAATTGTCTATGGGTGAATCCGTACAACATAAAAATTTGTATAAAGGAACGTTTGCTTAACATAATTTCATTTGGAATGAATTATTTCTTTTATACAAGGTACCACTGTAGTTTAAAAACATTCATTCCTAGCAAGCAAACAACTCTCAGCAAAGATGTGCAGTGGGAGTGTATCCGAAAGCTGATGATGCATTACAAATCAGCTTTAATGATAATAATAGTGTTAGAACAGCAGAACTGGAAGGGAGCCTGCCAAGGAAGCACAAGGAGAAATCCAATTCCTAACCTCTGGCTCCACAGCCCGGTACCAAAACCACTGAGCTATCTAGCTGCTGGAAATCTATTAGCTCTGCCATGTTGATGGTCAATCAATGAACATAAGTGTTGTTGATAATTCCTGTTTTTTTCAGAGAAACTTGTCGGCGAATAGTGGATGACATGGATAGTCACTAAAGGATGTTGACATCTCTTATAGCAACATGCAAGTTTAAATAGTGGGCTGGTGATATATATCTAAAAAAGAAAAATGGAAACGGAGCCATTCATTGGGCTCTTAAAACTTCTTTTAGCTTTCTCAGTTCCTCTGTGGCCAAAGTTTAAATAGATGCTCAAGGATGGGGTTTTAATATTTGTAGGCAAAAATTATTATTATGCCATACCCTGTTTTTGTCTTTGATCCTTTCATAAAAAGGGCTATATTAATTGGAACTACAAGCTTGCAAACAGCAGTGATTAAGTTTTTAATATTTAGGTCACACTTTAATGGGTTTAAATGGTTGCTGTCATGTTCAATATATGAGAGTATTTGGCAACGCTTTTAATGCACAAGATTCGAGAACAGAAATGTTCTTCATAATATAATCATATTTTATTGAGTTCAGAGAATTAATTTTTTATGTTCAGAAAATGAAATTTGGATCTCAGGCAAACTGCAGAAAAGGTTACTAGCAAATGCATTCTGCAGAACAAAAGTCTCAGTGGACAGGACAGAGACAGGACAGGACAGAGACAGAATTAGACATGGTTTTTTTTTGTCTTTTTGCTGATTTTTTTGCACATTTATATTTCATATGGGCAAAAACAATCAAGTGGGCATAACAATCTGTACTTAGGTATTTCAAAATCCTTATATTAGTCTTATGCAAACACCTGGTCTATAGGTGTGTGTGTGTGTGTGTGTGTGTGTGTGTGTGTGTGTGTGTGTGTGTGTGTGTGTGTGTGTGTGTGTGTGTGTGTGTGTGTGTGTGAGAGAGAGAGAGAGAGAGAGAGAGAGAGAGAGAGAGAGAAGGTTTTCAGCAGAGTGACAGGCTTTGGAAATTCTGAAAGAGGGTATTAAAATGGAGTGAATGTATGTTTCAGAGGGCAAATTTTATGCCTAAGTAGGCATACAACTTTGTCAGACAGAGTGCAAGTGTGCAGAAATAGAGAGGCCATGAAAAACAAATGGCTCTGAGGAAGATTCAGATGTTACCAGATGTTACTAATAATGTGCATATCTGTACTTTAGGTAGTGGAGAGGTCAATGGAAGGCCAGCATTGGCAGATAAGAGCTCTACGCATAGCCCACATAGATAAATGAAAATACCAAATGGCTTCTTCTGCTGTTGGAAACATAGGTGGAAAGAGATGTCTGGAGAGCCTCATGGCACAGTTGTTAAATTCCTGTACTGCAGCTAAAACTGTGCTCACAAACTGGGGTTCAAACCCAGGTAACCAGCTCATGGTTGATTCAGCCATCCATCCTTCCGAGGTCAGTAAATTGAGCACCCAGCTTGCTGGCAGGGGGGGGATGTGTGGCCTGCATAATTAATCTGTAAACCGCCCAGAGACTACTTGAATTGGTATGGGGTGGTATATAAGCAGAACACACTTTTTTTTTTAGCAGAAGGCAAAATATAATATTAGAAGAGAGATGGGAGTAACACATCCTTATTAATAGCTTCTTCACTAGCTTCCTACCTCATATACATGATCCACTATCCACTATCCTGTGTCATGGCGTGGAAATCGTGGGCCTCATGCTTCGTGCAGGATCCTGAGTACAGATGGGCACAAAACACCAAAATGGCCTTTCGTTTTATTTTTCATTTTGTTTCATTTTTTTTTTCTTTTTCTTTTTCATTTCATTTCATTTTTGTTTCTTTTTATTTTTGTTGGGTTTTTAAACCCTGCACCATCCCCCCATGTGCCTGATTTGGGAGTGGGGGTGGGGTTTTTAAACATCTGTTTTAGTCACTGAGGCAAGCCGCAGGCTGCCACTTCCTTCGGTGGCTAAAATAAAGTTTTAAAACCCCATGCTCCCCCCCCTAATTGGGTGCATTGGGGGCTGGCATGGGGGTTTTAAACTTTTTTTTAGTCATTGAAGCAAGTGGCAGCTGCAGCTTGCCTCAGTAACTAAAGACATTTTAAAGGACCCACACTTCTCCCCCAACGTGCCAAAATGTCCTCATTTTGTTCCCACACCTTCCACCCCAATGCGCCCGATGGGGGGGAAGGTGCAGGGTGTTTAAAACTGTTTCTCATAGGAATGCATTGCGATTAACCTTGCCATTAACTAAAAACAAAATTGAACAAACGGAAAATTTCCAGTACACTTCATTTTTTTTAAAAAAAATCAGTTTGTTTTTCATTTAATTCTGAAATGAAATGAAAAAATTCAAAACAAAATGAAAAACATTCATTTTGTGCCCATCTCTAGTCCTGAGTCATTTTTATGATCCCCATGATCTGTCTGAGGAACACACACACACACACACACACACACACACACACACACACACACACACACACACACACACACACACACACACACAATTTACTGTATATACTCAAATATATGCCTAGTTTTTCAGTCCTAATTTTGGGCTGAAAAAGGGGCCCTCGACATATATGTGGGTCAATACTTTTAGTCACTGAGGCAAGTGCTTGGGTCAGTGGCTAAAAGTCATTTTAAACATTGTGTGACGCTTCTCATGACCCCCCTCTGTATCACAGGGGAGCGGTGCATGATGTTTAATGACTTTTAGCCACTGACCCAAGCACTTGCATCAGTGGCTAAAAGTCATTTTAAACATCACACACCACTCCCCCAGCTCACAAAGGAGGAGCTGCTAGGCCCTGCTGCATTTCCCACCCTATACTTATACTCGAGTCAATATGTTTCCCCAGTTTTGGGGGGTTAAATTAGGGGCCTCCACTTATACTCTGGTCTACTTTTATTCGAGTATATACGGGTATGTGGTTTGCTTTTAAACATTCAGACTAGCCTTGGAATGTACTCTGAAAATCCCCTTTTTCAATAAACAAGAAACAAAGTAAAGAGTGCCTGAACATTGCTGTTTTTTGGTTCTGTGACTCTAGAGAATGGACCAGAACCACAAACTTTGATCTCTAAGCCCTACCTGTCTTATGCACCCATCTGGACAAGGAATAATGGTTGGAAGTGAATTACACATTTGGGATAGGCAGGTTTGTGCCCTTCTAATGAACATGGTTTGTGTCTTCTAAACAGAAGACCAAAACCCTGGTCACCAAGCCCTAGTTGAAGCTCTCTAGGTGGGTGAAGCTTAGAGGAAAACAACATGTACCAAAATCAAGTGTCAAACCCATTTCCCCACTTGTTCCCCTCAGTCTCTACAGCACACACTCACAAACTACCACCTCCCAAACAGTGTAATTGGCTGTGGAATTGACATGGGGTGTGTGGAAATGAAAAGGCCCAGATACATCTAGATGTACAAACAGGCAAACTGGAGTTAACCATTTCCCCTTGTAAGGAACTGTCTTCAGAATCTGTTCCCCAGGTTTCTCAACTCAAGGCAAGGAGGATCTGTTCCATACCAAATTAGGACCCTTTATTTATCCAGACATAAATTCCATCTAAGACAGCACCATTCCTTTAGGACACTGTACTAAAGATAGGGAGAGGATTTTAAGAAAACCTCCCACACTCTTTGTCTTTAACAGGCTGATGTCCAGTGCAGAAGTTCTGACGCTTTATCAATAATGATTAGTCAAGAAAGCACCTTCTGGGCTCAGAGTACTGAAGAGATTTCCCTCCTGTGCTGATTCACTAGTAGGTTATCAAACATGGCTATTGACTAATTCCCCCCCCTTCAATTGGTCAAGAATAGGAGTATTATCTGATGGTATCGGGAGTGAACAAAGTATTCACTATTAACAAACTGTTCAGGACATAAACCTGTTGAGAACAGAGTGTGGAGATTCTTTTGATGACCAATGTACAAATGCCATAATGGTGGCTTGCTCTTCCATTCTGCCAAGGTGTGTGTCCATCCAGGCCATGAGCTCCCTGATACAGCATGAGAGGAGGAAGTGAAGTCATCCTTACGAATATTGGTCTACCTCAAAGAATTTTGAGAGCGAGAGCGAGAGAGAGCGAGAGCGAGAGCGAGAGAGAGAGAGAGAGAGAGAGAGAGAGAGAGAGAGAGAGAGAGAGAGAGAGAGAGAGACCAGATAAACAAGAGGTGATTTTAAATGTACGGCTCTATATCTTTGTGCATAGTTGCAGCTTTCCTCAGTACTAATAGTGAGACTTTCCTCAAAGGTGGATGGAACTTAGGGGATAACAAAATCTACCAAAATCAGGTCTAAAACCCATTAACTCACTTGTTCCCTCAGCCCCTGCAACACCACCAACCACATTCAGAAAAGTCTTCTTTGACCTGGGTGAGCATTCAGGGGGCAGGCAAGGAATGGAGTCTAGAAAAATCTAGCTTTTGGGAAAACCCTTGCACAAGTGTGGAGCACCAGTGTTGTTTCGACTATATCAGGCACATCTGTTTTGTGATGTCCAGGATGCCTGCACTGGAAGGCCTCTGCCTACAAGTCATCATTCCAAATATTACAATAAAAATGTCTAGGATGTTGTGGAAGGACATGCATGTATCATTTTTCTAATCTCTGGAGGAGGCAGAAATGTCTTCAATTGGTACTCCAAATCACCCATCAAACCAAAGTCGTTGTCGTCTTCTCTTTATCTCTCTTTTTAATCTTGAAATGATTTTTTTCTGTAACTGATTTTTTAAAAACACATTCCAGATTCTGTTTTCCCATGAAAGTCTATTTTTCCAGGGAAGATGGGGGGGGGTTTAGGGTTTAGAAAGCTGTTTTCTTTTTCTGGGGGGATGAAAGAAAGCACACTGTTGTTAACAAACAATAGTCATCTTTTGGGTGAAATAAATGGACAGTCTGTCTCTGGCGCGAAAATCTTCAGCTGCAAAATTGGAAGAAACCAGGTTAAATGTAATCACCATTGCCTGTCATTGTTTTTAATTCTAGCTGGAAGTGAACAAAACACTGCAGTCAGTCATCTTAATGCCATAATTTTTCTCTGTGCCTAGGCTGGCGGAAAGCCTTTTTCTAGGTATTTGGAAGGAAAGTAATCTTTTTAACGAGGAAGTCATCTTTTTAGTCCAGACTCCTGAGTTTTGAAAATGATTAGGATGTCAATTTTCAGGATGCAGTAAAATCACTGTGCACTTTAGGGTATAATTAGTTGCTTATTCATTACTTGCTGACTCATATCCTGAAATATATTCCCTGCAACTGTGTGTGTACTGTGTGTGAGTGGAAAAGAAGACATGTATAAATTTGGCACCCCTTGCAGTTATTCAGGAAGAGGTCAAACTATGAAATGAAAATTTCATTCCACAGAAATATTGTTGTTGTTGTTCTTGTTGTTGTTGTTGTTGTACTCTTACTCTAAACAGTCTGAAATCTAATTGCACTATTATGTTTGTTATATTAAGCCTTACAATACTGCATACTTATCAAAAGCAGAATTATGTTCTTACCTGCTGTAAGGCTAGTATTTTCTCTTTCCAGAACCATTAGAAAATGTGATATGATATAGAGAGCTTAAAGAAGCTTCTGATGCATACAAACACAGAGAATGCAAGTGCTGTGATGACTCTTAGGTTTAGAATTGAGAATTGCTAAGTAGACATGGGCACGACTCGACAAAATTGTCGTTTCCATTTTCGGTTATCATTTCCGTTACATAACGGAAACGGTAACGATAATTAAGCCGTCAGAACTCAAACTCGAACCAAAAAAAGAAAAAATTGGTCGGGTTTTTCGTTTCCATTTGTGGCATCCCAGCAATCGCGCAATGCGAAGCACAGAAAAAGTTTTTAAAAGTTTTTTTAAAAACCCCGACTCCCGGCCAAAAAAGCAGGCGAAAATATGCCTGCCTGAGGCTTTGCCACCTACCAGAGGGGTGGTTTCTGGGGGGTCCCCAGCCTTTCCCCCTCTTCTCCTGTCCTGGACTGCTTGCACCAGGCTGGGGGGTCATCCTTGTCGTCTCGCCATGCCATGCGGTGGGGGATCCAAAATGGTGACCACAATTTTTCTTTTGAAATCGTGGTCAAAAAACACACCAAATCACCACAGAAACATGTGAAATTTATTTATTTTAAATGCCTGAATTTTAATAGTAGCAGCAGTGGGTTTTTTTAATAGCAATAAAACGTCATATTGATTTTATTTTATTTTATTTTATTTTTTTTTAGACCTGCCCATTTGGGCTGGGCATGGGATGGGACCATGCAAATTTTTGAACCATTCCACCAATGGCATCGCCAGGTTTTTGACTGACACTTCTGGATGTCTCGGAGGACATAAAAAGCCGAGGCACCTTCCAGAAATCGCAGTCGGGTGTATGGATGTGGTTGAGGGAGGAGGGCTGACTGCTGGTGCTGGTGTGATCCGATCGAGATTGAGGAGGGAGGCTGGAGGCTTTAGGATTTAAGTTAGGCAGGCAGGGAGGGAATTGAATTTAGAAAATAATTTCTTTGATTCCCTGCAGCTTTGTCTGCTGAAGGGAATAGCAGTTTATTCATTATTTCTTCTCTGGCAGTTTGTGAGGACTTTTTTCTGATATTGGATAAAGGGGGAGGTTCGACTGGGAGTGGGAGGTGTGGATTTATTTTAAAAATATATTATATACTACCATTTATTTTCTATTTTCCCAACTTCAATTTGCTTGCACACACACACATTTGGGGTGCAAGCCAAGAACAGAACCTCTATCCTAAGTGATATCCTAACTGCCCACTCGCCCGTCCGCCCGTGCTGCCACCCGCCTGCGGCCTGCACCGCCGCCCACCCACTCGCCCGCCCGCGGCCGCCACCCGCCCATGGCCCCCCACCACCGCTGCTCACCCGCACCTCCCCGCCACCCGCCCCCCCACCCCACCCACCGCCTAGGGCGCAAAAACACCTAGCGCCGGCCCTGGTTGCGGGACGCCGCTATGCTCTGGGAAGTCAAATTGTGCTAAATCGCAGTGGAAACGACAAATGACAAATGACAAACGAAACGACAATTTTTTGAAAATTTTTGCGACAAACAGAAATGACCCGAAATCGACCCGTTCTGACAAACGAAAACTTTTTTCTGGTCGTGCCCATGTCTACTGCTATGTCTAATGACAGGAATGTATTAGTTTGGGCCCAGGTGACCTGCATAGAGCAATCAGGGTTACAGGATGAGGCCTTTGGCTAGAGGAGACATGGACAGGCTTGCAATGTCTATTAGGTTCTATATAGACCTCAAGATGTTCTAAGCACAGCCAGGTGCAAAATGGTGGCTTAGTGGGTGGAGCCTATTTGGGGCTTTGCCCCATGAGTTCTACAGTGATGTGACATGCATGGAAAAGTATAGTCTTACATCTGAGTTACTACAGAACTACACCCTTTCTCTCTACTTTCTTCCCACTGGGTCCATCCCTTCCCACTGCCTTGTTGCTCCTCTTCACAGTTCCAACCCTGCCTTGCAGATGAAGCAGCCATGCTGCCCAATTTGATGGTGTGCCTGATCACTCAGTGTACCGTGCTTTGTATGTTCCCTATATAGCTATGTACTCCACAATTGCTTGGCATAACTCAGATTAGAACCCATGATATTTTATTTTATTTTACTACATTTTTTCTTAGAAGTTAGACAGTTTAACCTTGATCCCATACTGCATCTGTGGCCGTGATCCTGCTATGTCATTCCATCTGTGGAAGAAGAACAACATCGTCATCAGGGCAGATTGCCACTGATTAAAGACTTCCTTTCTAATTCCAAGGGTGGTACAATTCACACAAAGATAAAGCTACACATCCTGAAATTGAAAAGGACATCATTGGGGCAATCTGCCATCATTCCTGTCATGCAGGCAAAATGTACATATACTGTACTTAGTTATGTGTATGGGTGGGAGTTTTTTTATCCTAGACCTAGAAATTGTAGCCTGCTGAGCACAACTTTTATTGATGTTTCTTTTATTTATATTTTCCCTTGAGCCCTTTTCACATCACGCTTACTGTTAACTTCCATTTTGTTCTCTCTCTCTCTCTCTCTTTCTCTCAAATATGTAATGACATTTTGAAGGGCAAAAGGAATGGGAAGAGCAAGTGCATGTATACTAGGCAATTTAAAAAAAGAAAAAGAGTTATATAGATCATTTCTCAGACAGATGCTGAAATAAAAAACCTCTTGCATTCTGAATAATGTTTTGGACCAAAAGTTGACCTCCAGTGGTCTCCATGGTGTTTGAAAAGTGCTGCTGTACCAGTAGGAACAGCTTTAATGGGTGAAGTCAATACTGAGTGTATTATTTGGAATGAGCAAGAATGTAAGTAGTATTTTCTATGGGTTGTTGCTGCCAACTGCAAAACTTCTTCTCAATTAGAATGGTAGGTTTTGTAGATTTAATAAATGGCTTTGCTGCTGCTGCTGCTACAAGAGACAGGCAAGAAGAAAGGTTGTTAAAGCGAACTGCCTTCTCTCCTTCACCATTGGCACCAACTGACTATGCTTAGTTTATCCTTCTCTTTTCCTGCTTTTCCTCCCATCATGTCTTCCTCCCAAATTAACATTTTAATCCCATGAACTGTGTAAATAGCAAGAGAGATCCATGGGAGTAGCCACTCTGCCCCTTGAGTGCCTCTCAACTCCTTGCTGTGCCCCATACCTGCTCTAGAAATGCCTAAATGCTTCCAAATCAGCCTATTTTTACACCTTTTTCCCTGAACACTGTATTGTATAGAAAAGCCACATGCAATCTTAAACAAGTACACCTCACCTTTAAGTAAGCTCTGCTTCTAATGTCAAGCCAACTATATCATTAATTTTAAGATTATGTTTAGATATGGGCACAAAACAGGAAAAATAGCATCTTGTTTTATTTCATTTCCTTTGCTGTTTCATTTTATTCATTATTAATGAATTTTTTAAAAATATATAACAAAATGAAACAATGCAAAATGATTCATTACACTATATGGGTCTGCTCCCCTGGATCCTAGAGACACTCAATTTTTGTGGCTAGCTCAAGAATCAGGGCAGCAGGCTGGAAATTGAAATCTGTGTGTGAAGAGAAGGGACCTAGGAATGGATGATGTGCCAGTAAGATATTGTGGTCTGCCTGGGGAAAGATGAGCCGCCAGGGAGGATGATTTGATGGTGATTGGGAAAGATCCCATGCAAAAATCATATGAAATCAAGATGTTGTAGTAAGATCTGGTTTCTTTTACCCATAAACCTCTTTTATTTTAATTCAAAGAGAGAGGATTGAAAAAGGATATAGAAAGCTATGTAAAGAAATCTGTGAAGACAAGTCTTCTAGAGATTGATAAAAGAGAGATGGAAAAACCAATACAGAAGGAAGAGATTGTATTATCAACAAGTTAAAAATGGCAAAACTCCAGGGTTCGATGAATTAGACTCAGATTTTTATAAACTACTTAAATTCGTTCTAGTTCCCAAATTAAAGATAATTTCTAATGGTATTTTGGAAGGAGAGAAGATACCATTAGCCTGGAAACATTCATTAACAATTCTTACTACAAGCAGATACCAGTTCATATATTTCTTTTTCTTTAATAAATCAAGATTCAAAGATTTTTACTGCAATATTAGCAAGTACAATGAACAGATATAGCACAAATTATATTAAAAAGGATCAAAATTGGTTTTTAAAGGGAAGCCAAATGGCTAATTTAACTAGGAAAGTTTTGAACATTATATATGATATAAAGAAAATAAAATGAAGGCAAGTATTTTGTCATTAAATATATTTAAAGCTTTGGATCGTGTTGAATGGCCAACTTTAAAGATTGTGATAAAGAACTAGGGGTTAGGTGAGAAATTTAGAGGAGAGATAGATCAGTTATATACTGATAATCCATTCAGGGTAATAGTTAATGATGGGATATCAGACCAAATATCTCTAACCCGAGGCACTAAACAAGACTGTCCCCACATTACTATTTTGTTTAATGATCAAAAATTTTGCAAATGCAATAAGGAATGATAATTTAATTACTAGATTACATATGGAAAATGAAATTAAGAAATTAAGAATACATTACAAGACTATTCTAGTTTGAAATTATCTTGTTTTGTAATGATTGCATTGAAGGAAATGAAAATTTTGCCAAGATTAATTTCTTGTTTATGATGTTACTGGTACAGTTAACATTAGATGATATTATTTTTAGTGAGGTTTGATTAATTGATTGTAATGAAGGTAAAAAAGCTAGAAAAAAATAAAAATATTGGTATAGCGCTCAAAATAGAGGAGGTATAGGTTCGCATAATGTTAAAAAATATTATTTGGCAAATTAATTAAGGTTTATTGGGGAAATTATATATATATATATATATATATATATATATATATATATATATATATATATATATATATATATATATATATATATATATATATATATATATATATATATATATGCATGTTAGGTGGATTCGGGTTTCTTCCCGTGTAGAAATCTGGTTGGTTTTCTGGCGACGTTTCGACGAGGTCTCACTCGTCATCTTCAGGCTGGTGTTCTGGCTTCTTTCTTCTTGAAGCAAAGCGTGGTCTCAGTTGAAGTCCTTCTATAAATACTGCTGGGGGTGTGTGGTTTGCTTGCTTTGTTGCTGATTGCAGGTTCCTTTGTTCCTTTGTTCTTTTGTGATCTGCTGTGTGGCTGAGGCGATCGTTAAGGGATTAACTGCTTGTGGCTGTTTAGATGGCTGTTTAGATGCTGGTGGGTTAGATGGCTGGTGGGTTCTGGCAGTATCCTGGGCTTTGGTGGAGTGGGGTCCTGTGTCTTGTGAATTCATTTTGGTCTGGCTACGTGTCTGTGGTCTCCCAATGTTTTTTTGGGTGTGTGAGTGTGCTCCATGTGGTGACTGGAGTGGGGTGCCGCAGTAGATGGTGCAGTCGTGGTTTTGTTATTGGATGGTGGTTTCGTTTCATCTGTGGGAAGGGTCTGGGTTTGTGTTTGGTGTGGATGGAAGGTGGTGGCATCTTGTGTCCTTTTGGACCTGGTGTCAGTCTTTGTGACAGAGGCTCGTCTGTTGACCAGGGCTAGTTTCCAGATGTCAGGCAAGCGGGAGGTGTCATCACGTTTATTCATGTTGTTTGGGTGTTTCTCTATTTCAATGGCTTCCATGATTATTCGACTGTTGAAGTGTTCAGTTTTGGAGATGAGTTTGGTTCTTTCAAAGTCAATTTCATGACCTGTTGTTTTTATGTGCTGGAAGAGAGAGGAAGATTTTTCTTCTTTTTTGACTGCGTTCTTGTGTTCTGCGATGCGTGCGCTTATTCTCCTGTTTGTCTGTCCGATGTATGTGGCTGGGCAGATTTTGCATGGTATTTCGTAGACTCCTTGATTTTCTAGCTCAATCTTGTCTTTGGGGTTTCTTAAAATGTTGGCTATTTTTTGGTCGGTGCAAAAGGCTGTCTTGATATTGTGTTTGTGGAGAATTTTGCTGATTTTGTCTGTTGTGCCTTTGATGTAAGGGAGGAGGGCGGTGCCGTTGTTCTCTTCTGTTTCTTGGTTCTTGGGGGGTGTTTCCTTTTGGATTAGTTTGGTGATGGTGTTTTTTTGGAATCCGTTCGCAATTAAAACATTCGAGAGAGTGTGTAATTCAGTTTTTAGGTGGTCTTTGTCAGCGAGGCGTTTGGTTCTGGAGATGAGGGTTTTGCTACGGAGTTGATCTGTGCAGGGTGGTGGTGTGATTGTGCATTTAAGTAGCGGTTTGTGTGTGTTTTTTTTTCTGGTAGATGGTATGTCCTAAGGAGCCGTCGGGTTTTTTGTAGATTAGGACGTCCAGGAAGGGAAGTTGGTTGTTGGCTTCTATTTCCATAGTGAATTGTATTTTGGGGTGTAGGCTGTTGAGATGTGTGAGGAAGTTGTTCAGTTTATCTTTCCCGTGTGGCCAGATAACAAAGGTGTCAATCAACATATCTGAGCCAGAGTTTGGGTTTATGTTCGGACTTCTGTAACGCGTTGGTTTCAAAGTGTTCCATATATAGGTTTGCGATGACCGGTGAGAGGGGTGATCCCATGGGTGCTCCTTCTATCTGTTTGTATCTTTGTCCATTGTGGATGAAGTATGTGTTGGTTAGGCAGTGGTTGGTCAGATCTAGGATGTGCTTGGGGGTTGTATTTGTTGTGGATAGCTGTCAAGGCTTCTTGAATGGGCACTTGTGTGAAGAGCGAAACAACATCGAAGCTCACGAGTAGGTCATTGGGTTGTAGGTCTTGTTTCTTTATAATTTCTATGAAGTGGAACGAGTTTTGTACGTATGAAGTGATGGATTCTGCATAGGGCTGGAGTTGTTTGGCAAGAAATTTGGCGAGGTTTTGTAGAGGTGAGCCTATGGAGCTGACTATGGGTCTGAGAGGTGTTCCTTCTTTGTGAATCTTGGGGAGGCCGTAGAGCTTGGGGCATCTGGATGATTTCTCTCTGGGGATGATGCTTGGCTTGATTTCTTCACTTAAGGGAGAGGCTTTTATTTTGGCTTTGGTGTTTTTTTTTCCAGGTAGGTGGTGGGGTCTGTGTTCAAAGGTATGTAAGCAGGGTCTTGTAGTAGGTTGGATAGTTTGGCTTGGTAGTCGGATGTGTTCATCACCACTGTGGCATTGCCTTTGTCTGCTGGGAGAATGATTATGTTGTTGTCTTTCCTCAGGTTGGTGAGGGCTTTTGTTCTTCTCTGTGTAAATTGCTTCTGGGTGGTTTGCTGGAGCAGAGGACATTGGTGACTTTAGTCTGATTTTGTTGGCTTCATCTGGGTTGATTTTGGTTAGGCTGGCTTCCACTCCGCATATGATGTTTTCAGTGGGGATGTGTCTGGGGGCGACTGCAAAGTTGAATCCTTTGGAAAGGACTTTGGTCTCTGCGATGGTGAGTGTCCTGTCTGATATGTTGTGAACTGTTTGTTTCATGGGCTGTTGTGTGGGGGTTGGGCTTCTGGCGTTTTTCCAGTTTGTGGAGTTTGTTGGTGTGTGTGTCTGTCTTGTGGGAGGTCTCTGTTTCAGCTCTCCAGGCGGCCAGTTGCTTGGATTTGTTCCAGAGTGTTGGGTGGATTTTGTTGCTGAGTTTGAGGTGGAGAGTGAGTAGGTCTCTGTTGGTTTGATCTAGTAGGTATCTTTTCCTGTGTAGTTCGCTTCTGATTAGGGCTAGTTCTGTTCTTTTCAGGATCCTTTCGCTGGATGGGGTTTTTGAGTGGAATTTCAGTTGGAAGCTTGTGGGGATCACATTTTTGTCTCGGCAGTTGCGTAGGAATGCAATGTCACATAAGATGGTGGCTCTTCGGACTTCTAGTTTCTCGTAGGTTCTGGTCAGCTGGAAGGTTTCCTCCCCGTAGAGGTCGGATATTTGTTTTCGTAGATTTTCACGGGTATAGATATGCATGTTAGGGTGGATTCGGGTTTCTTCCCATGTAGAAATCTGGTTGTTTTGGCGACGTTTCGACGAGGTCTCACTCGTCATCTTCAGGCTGGTGTTCTGGCTTCTTTCTTCTTGAAGCAAAGTGTGATCTCAGTTGAAGTCCTTCTATAAATACTGCTGGGGGGGTGTGGTTTGCTTGCTCTGTTGCTGACTGTAGGTTCCTTTGTTCTTTTGTGATCTGCTGTGTGGCTGAGGCGATCGTTAAGGGATTAACTGCTGGTGGGTTAGATGGCTGTTTAGAGACAACCTGTGTGGGTGAGGTGCTGGATGTGTGTCTATCAGCCTTTTGTTTCTTAACGACCTTGGTGATGGGCGTTCTGGCAGCATTCTGGGCTTTGGTGGAGTGCGGTCCTGTGTCTTGTGAGTTCATTTTGGTCTGGCTACGTGTCTGTGGTCTCCCAGTGTTTTTTTGGCGTGTGTGAGTGTGCTATGTCATATATGTATGTATGTGTGTGTATATATATTTATATTTATATTCCTTAGATCTATGCTATGTGCATGGTGTATGTATATAAATGGTGAATCTAGGGGACACAATCTCTCTCTCTCTCTCTCTCTCTCTCTCTCTCTCTCTCTCTCTCTCTCTCTCTCTCTCTCTGTTAATCAGTAATCTCTTGACAGCAGCTAGATTAATCATAGCTAGGAACTGGAAGGTAAATTATGAACTAGGTAGGGATGAATGGTATAATGAAGTTTGGAATATTGCCTTAAATGACAAATTGATGTGTAATTTAAAGATTAAGAAAGGAGAGTTACAAAGAGATATTTTTATGGTATAGGGGCAGATGTATTAAATATGTGCTTGTAAGAAATAAGGATTAAAGTTCCAGTAGAACAATCAGTTCAGTTCTGGAAGGGAGGATAATAAGGGAAAATATTGTTTAAGAGGTCCCACTGGTGGAGGTGGAACACTGTTGTTTAGGTTTTTAAAAATCTTTCTTTATTATATATGTTTTGTATTTGTATTTTGTATTTTTATAACAATTAAAAAAGACAAACAACAACACTTACTTAAATCCATGTTTCGATGCATTCAAACTGTCAAGAAGAGCACTGTGACATTCAAAACACTGTAGGGTGTATGAAATCAAGTTCTGCTCTACACTGTACATAATTATGAAAGGTGTAGATCAAGATATTTCACACATGAATCCACACAGACTTGATTTCTCATACACTCCCCCTTCTGACCATTTTCTTCTTATTTCCCTTTCCTCAATATTATCAGATCTGAGCAAAACTTAAAAGGGAAAGAAAATGTAGTGGAAGTGTGCATGTGTGTCTGTGTGTGTTGCTGTGTGTAGAGATGGGGGAAAGAGACATTTGTATGGCTTTAGCCTCCTTTACTCTGGGCTCTGTCCAGTTGAAATAAGTCAAGCTCCTTTTGATCTTTCAAAATACTTAGGGAAAGTTCTTCTTTTGAAGTGTACCTGAAATAAATTTAAATTCCATCCCTAGGCAAGCAATTGGAAAATTTGCCTGCTGAGAGATTGCTTGTTCTCACCTCACAGATCCAAAGGTTAAACACAGCACATCAGAAAGTTAGATGCATAGCATTTTTGCCATGCCTTTAGGCATATAGGCTGATTTCATCTATGTTGCAGACATTCTCTACTGCTGAGATTTTATCCAGGACAGTCCTCAGCATAGTAAGGATCTCTGGCACAAGACAAAAATTACCAAGAGCAACGTGCTTCTTGGTCAAGGTTATTGCAGTTGCCCAACATGTAATATGCATGCTATAGAATCATAGAATAATGGAGTTGGAGGCCATCACGTCCAGCCCAGTGCTCAGTGGAAGAATGCAAATCAAATCAGATCTGACAGATGGTTGTCCATTTTTTCTTGAATGCCTCGAGCATTGAAGTGTCCACTATTCCTCAGATTATAGATTCTATTGTCGTACTGCTCCAACAGTCATAAAGTTTTTCCTGATATTCAACTGAAATCAGCATTCCTATATATTTATTTATATACAAGTATTAAATGCATATTAATGTAGAGGAACCAGATAGTATTCTCAAGTAGAGATGGGCACGACTCAAAAAAATGGTGTTTCGTTTGTCATTTGGTCGTTTAGGGGTCCGTTTCGGTTTGTTTTCATTTTTGTGACTTTTTTGCAAAAAAATTCATTTTCGTTTTGTTAGGTAATGAAATGAAAAAAATGAAAACAAAAATGAAAAATTGCTGTTTCGTTAGCATTCTTTTTAGTTCAATGCATCTGCTGCAATGAAAATGAAAAACACGGCAAATTTGGTCGTTTTGTTTTTGTTTTCTTTTTTTTTAAAAAAATTGTTTTAGTTTTAGTTGCATAACGAAATGAAAAAATGAAAATGAAAATGAAAAATTGCTCGTTTCGTGCCCATCTCTATTCTCAAGTGCAACGGGTGTGTTGCTGGAACCCAATAATCGACATAATAGCATTCTTACTTACAATATACAGATATGAAAGCCAGGCAGTGAAGAAAGCCAACAGGAATTACATTGATTTATTTGATACATGGTGCTGGAAAACAGCTTTGCAGATGCCATGAACATACAGTAGGACAAATAAGAGGGTTCTAGATAGATTAAGCCACACGACTCAGAACAAGAATGACTATTCTGAGGCTATTGTATTATGGGCACCTCATGAGAATACAAGACTCACTAGAAATGTCAGTGCTTGCAAAATTGGAAAGCAACAGGAAAAGACGAAGAACCAATAAGAGACTGACTGATGCAATGAAAGAGCCCATGGTCTTGGGTTTCCAGGAGCTTAGACAGGATGTGGAAGTATGTTTCTGGAGGCCACTAACTTCATAGGATTGTCATAAGTCTGAAATAACATGATGGTGCTGAGTTGCAGTAATGAACTGGATGAGGATGAACAAAATGAAAGTACACAAGATAGAGGTGCTTCTGGTCAGTCAAAAGGGAGAACACTATGAAAACATAATGTCAATGTAATCAAATAAGATTATAAGTAGTTACAGTGACCTCCCCCCGCCTATTCATGGCTTATGGACCTGACCTGACCCGCGATAATGGGAAATCCGCGATATGTGGATGCAAGTTGGGTCAGGTCTGTGGGGCCTATCTGGGGGCTCTTGTATTTACCTCCAGCCTGGCGCTGTCCCAAACAGGCCTGTGAGGGCCTCCCTTGGCCTTCTGGAGGCCCCAAAAGGGCCTCCCAGTGAACCAGAAGGCCATTGATGGCCTCAGAAAAGATTTTCAGTAATCTGGAAGTCACTTCTGGTTTACCAGAAGTCACTTCCAGTTCACAGGGAGGCCCGGGAAGGCCCTTGCAGGGCTGTTCAGTGCAGCACCAATCCTGGGGTAACTACAGGAGGCCTGAAACAGGCCTTTCCCCCCTTTACCCCAAAGGGCCTTTTTTCATATACTGAGGTCTCGTGATATAGCGAGACCGCAGTATATGAACCGCGAAAGGGCGGGGGACCACTGTATAAACACAAAGCCTATGTGATTCTATAGATTCATATAAAAGACACATAATAGGTAGTCCATCATTCAGGGAAATATATACTGCATATTTTCCAGAAATAATGCAGAACAGAAGAAACTGCTCCAAAAATACAGACATTTTCTCTAACATCGGCAACAGCCATAAAAAAAAGACAACTATGTCATGGCTGTTCAATTCAAGGAGAAAAGCTGTGAAGCCAATGTTCCTTTGTCCACAAAGAATACTCAAATAATATCCCTAGTACCCAATGGATTGTAAGATCATCATCTCAAATTTTCCTCTTGCACATAAAAATTGTTGACATGGGGCTGGAAAGGGGGTGGAAGTAGCACTCAAAATTCTGGAAATGTGTTCAAGTGGAAAGTTCTATGAGGACTTCATATCAAATGATCTTTTTTAGTATTTGTTTGTTTTACATTGTCTGCAACAGTAAAAGCAAATGTTACCCAACAGGTTTCTGCCACATAATGAAAAATATGTGGAATGCATCCCAAGTGCACACCGACATAACAATAAAATAGAAGTTGCAGCAGATTTTTGTCCCACCCAGCTTCCTCCTGCCTTCCCAAAGTAAACAACAGATGTATGCACCAGTGAGCAGAATGCTGATTGAGTTATGATTCATAGGTCCCCCCCCTGCTTCAAACAGACTATCTCGCCTTTATGTATACATACATTTAAAATTATTCATTCTAGTATGTGTTTTCCTTTCCCCCTCCTTCTCAATTTTTTTAATAGAAAATTTCTAGTGGGGGACATTGAAATAGATGTATCTGTGACACTGCAAGCACCAGCCAATCAGCACGATTGCTGCTGCACAGCCAACAACTACTCCCCCGCCTCCCACCCACACACTATTTTTCCTGAACTCTTCCATGGAGGCAGACTTTTTCCTTTGAACTGACTGCAAGGAGTGCAAATGCAGGATGATCCACACCGTTGGAGTAGAGCTGTGGAATATTTGGCCTTCCAGATGTTGTTGGGCTGCAACTCCCCTTATGTATCCTTGTTGGCTGTGATGGAGTAGATAGGTAGCCCATCTATAGCTGGAGAGCCACACAATCACCACTCCTGCCAAAAAGCAATGTTATAGTTTGCACATTAAGTGAGCCAAACAGCAGGAGAGAAAGAAGCTTCAGCCTACAGATCTGTTCTGGAAATTTCCAGGCTGCCCCTCCTCAAACTCTATCCATGCTGAGTACAAAAGAAGGAAACAAGAATTTCTGCTTTCATAGAAGCAGAACCTGCACTAGTTAATCTATCATAAGAATATGAGAAATACTCATAGCCTTAGGTTTTCATTCTTATTGTTGTTGGCTCTCTTTGTTTGACAGATCATGTTGATCAGGAACTCCCAGGCAACAGGATAAGGAGTACATCTCCCCACCACCACCACCACCACTTATCAAGGTCTTCATTATACAGTGGACCCTCGTATAACAAATGGTTAGTAGAACATGAAATCTGTACAACGTAAAAATTCCAGAGATTGGGGAAATTTGCTTAACAGAATTGTCTATGGGGTGAATCCATACAACATAAAAATGGTCGCGATTAGGGATTACTCCATTTTCAATGTATTCCTATGGGAAATTTGTATAAAAGAAAATTTGCTTAGCAGAATTTCATTTGGAATGAATTAATTCCATTATACAAGGTATCACTATATGTGCAAACAATCTTTGTGCAAAATGGGTGTCCTTTATTTTTGAAAAGCACAGAGAAAGAGAGAAGGAGCAGCAAAGAAGGACTGGCTAACTGTTTTTAAATATATATATTTTTCCTGATCTACCGCTTATCCATTTTATATTTCATGTGGCCATTTAACAGTTCAGCTAACTGTGCTGTCAGGCCTATTTGTTTGACTGGGTAGCCATGTATCATTGCTTCACAAGCTGTGTTCCCAAACCCAAGAGAGAAGAGCCACCTTTGGGATGATGTGCCCCAGAGTCTAGAACTGTTTCCTTACATTTATCCTGGTACAACACCTACATCCAACCCATGGGGATACTTTATTCTAGTTTTTCACCTTTGTCTTAGAGCAGGAATGGGTGATCTCAGCCGGGCTGAAGGCCACTTTTGAGATCTTCCAGAACCCCAAGGATTGTTCTCCCCAGAGGGCTCGGTTAAAAGAGTTAATTTGCATATTCCTCTTTTAACTGCCCCTCCCCATTTCTTTTAAGAAAAAGGAAAAGATATGTTTTTTTAAAGAAATGATTCGCCCACTATGCCCCGAAAGTGTAGATAGCTTGTAGCAATCTCCAGTATACCTGTTAATCTACTCTGGCTGGGGATGGCTTTAAGTAAGGAGAGATGTAGTATCTCACACGTTTGGTGTGAGGCAATCCATCCAGTTTACACAATGGGCCCATTGGGCTGTGGTTTGCCATTAGTTCACTGCACCTTAATCTCAGCTAGTTAGTTCTCTTGAGTTAAAGTGAAGTCTAGCCCTTCTGTTGTTCTCAATAAAAGTAATCCCATTGATGGCACCTCTCTCTGTACCTTAGCAACGATTCCCTATGACAAAAGCTCTATATCTGTATCATCTATATCTATATCTATATATGTTTATGGTTTTGCTACTGTTCAAGAACAAAACAAAATGACCTTTGGTTTTGAGGCATATTTCAACAACGAGCATAACTTCATTCTCAATACTGTATTTCCTTGTCCTCAGCTGAACAAGCTTATACAAATATTTGTGTTAGCACATACTGGGCGGACAAAAATGTTGAGGTCTTACCAAGGGGCAGATTAAACTCTAAAGAAGACTAGTTCCTCTGCATCCCTGATCTGGAAGTTCAGTCATGGCAACTGGTCTTCTTTTTCTTGAGAGATTGAAATGTTTCACTGCTCATCTCATCTGAGAAGCTTAAAAGGATTTTTGGCAAAAACCACATTATTGTTTATTTCAAACCCACAAACACACTAAGGCAGAGACTTGTCCACCCAAAGGACCAGATATCCAAAAAGAAGAAGAAGAAAAAGACAAGAAAGAAAGAAAGAAAGAAAGAAAGAAAGAAAGAAAGAAAGAAAGAAAGAAAGAAAGAAAGAAAGAAAGAAAGAAAGAAAGAAAAAGAGCAATATAGTATATACGGCCCAATGCAGTGAGGAGTGTGCAGACCTCTACATTGGAGAAACAGCCATTAAACAGAAGGATGGCCCAACATAGGAGGGGTAACAGCTCAGGACCAGAATCAGCAGTACACCTCCATTTGAAGGATAAAGGGCACTCATTCAAAGATGAGGAGATACACGTGTTAGACAGAGAAGATAGGTGGTTTGAGAGAGGGGACAGGGAAGCCATTCATGTGAGCATTGAAAACCCCTCTCTCCACCAAGGTGGAGGGCTCAGGCACAGCCTATGTGCTACTTATCTGGCTGTGATTTCAACAATACCTAGACAAAACAAAAATACATCATGCCTTCACCACCAAGGCCATAGCTAATGGCCCATACGTTATGTGTTAACTTTCAGCACTTTAAGCCATTGTTCACCCTAAGGCTATTGAGACTGTTGTACACCCAATAAGCCTATTTAGGCCATTGTTCGTCTTATGAGCCTACTTCAGGACAGGGTGACAAGAGGTCAAAGTGAACTATAAAATGGAGGACTCGCAAGTAGCTTTTTTCAGACTGACAAAGTTGTTTGGATGAGCGGCAAAATGTTCCAATCTCTCAAGAAAAAGAAGTACAGTTGCCATGACTCAATGTCCAGATAAACTCACCTGGATGACTGAGAAATCTTCACAGACATTCTGTATCCCTGACTACACAAGGGCAAAGTCATAATTCTGCTGCCTGGTTTTACAAAACCTGCACATTCTGTTGAATGGATTTTTGCTTATACATATATTTACATGAGGTCTCATATGGTTTCCAAGGTACAGAAGAACAATGATAAAATGAGGTGGAGAATATGCAGATTTATCCCTTCTTCTCCAAATGTCAGCATATGGTGCCAAACCCTAAAAAATAGGTGATTACCAACCTTATGTAATTGGTGCCCCCATCTGTGGGATTGCACAGATGTTTATCAAGGTGTTTATTAATATTCCGTTCTGTTTTGAAATTCTTGCCAAAATTACCAATTTCACAGCTTCAATTTTCCCATTTTTAGGATGTTTAGAGTATGTTTCATATGCACAAAATCATGCATAGATTTAAAAAATGGGAACACCCCCTACTTTTACCAATGGGAAAAATATTACAGAAGGATGGGACCCTGACTTACCAGGGTCCCATGTTGATTCTGATGTGGTGCTGGATAATGATGCCCCCCCGACAGCAATGGCAGGCACCACGTGAGCTTCGCCAGAAGAGCAGCTGAAAGCCCTGGATGTGCTGTGAGGCTGGTATTGGGCAGGCAGCTTCAGGAAAGTGCATCCAGTTTGGCGCTGTTGCTGCAGGCTCACAGCTGCTGCCCCAAAGCTGGTGTTCTCAATAGGTAGGCCCTCCTCCCCTGACATGTGATCTGCTTTAATGAAAAGAAGTGTATTGAAAGTGGATATGTGTTACAAGCAGGTCCATGCCTGTTAGCCACTAACCCACAGAAAAAATGCTTTGGTGCAGATTATTGTAAGTGGCATTAAAGGGTCACAGGCCTCACCTAGGATCAGCTCCCTCATGAAGTAATTCTGATACCTAGATACATTTATTTTTCCTTTTGTATCTTTCTTTCAGCAATTCTCCCCTAGAGTCTTACTTCAACGGCTTTATAAGATACAAGAAATCTATCAAGATATGGTTTGTGCATATGTTATTGCTCTTGTTCCTGTTTTTATTTTTTTCATGAGACGAATATTACTGCACATTATCTAAAAGACTGTTGAGAAACTGGTATGGAATTCAAATGTTGAACAGCATGCTCTTAATTCAATACATTCTGATTGTTTCATTGAACACAATGGCCTGAAGGTATCCATCTACTGAAATCAATGCAAATATTCAGTAGAAAATATTCATTTTATGTGTTATATGCACACATATTTTTTTAAAAAAAGAAACTATACAGTGCCTAAGGAATATTTGTCTTTATTTCACTTTCCCAGACAATGAGATTCCAGGTTAGTGCACTCATCACACCTGCTGCACGGATTGTCCACCACATGATGGAATCTGCTGTCAACGGTTCCATTCAATTGTTGTCACCTTGGGGTGAAACCATTATAGAAGTGATACATGAACCCAAGATGGTTGCCTGGTATGGAAACATGCTGGTTTGGGACTGGAGTTATAGGCTGTCAGATACGAAGTGCAGAAGGCTGACATGCAAGCTTCCATACAGTTTTCAGCAGCTAAAAGATACTTCTTAATTTGTGTCAGAAGTAATCTAATGGTGCTTCTTTGGATATTTGGAAGAAGCAGGAATGGTCATCTCAGACTTTAGGATGCTACCAGAAAGGAGATATTTTATCACTCCAAAACATATATACACAATGAACACAACAGAAAGGGTTGTGTGGGAGTCCCTTCCTGCCTTCAAGAAGGCTTTGAAAACTTTGCTTTTCAGGGAGGCATATGGTGACCTTTAATTTAATTTAATTTCTTTTTCTTTTTTTCTTTTATTCCTTTTCTCCCCCAATGCATCTTGCCGAGTGTTTGCCATTTTTGTCTTTTATATTGTTTTTTTTAAATTGTTTCTTTTTTTAACTTGCTGTAAACCGCCTAGAGTTCCGTTCCGGAAAATGGGTGGTATATAGATGAAACAAACAAACAAACAAACAAACAAATAAATTTCCCTATGATACAATTGCATGCTGCCACTGAATGAGTCTAAATATGAAATGTCACACAGCAGCACCAGCTATGAGAGTCTGCCTCTTTCCCAATGTTGATGAAATAACACCCATATATTTGGCACTATCGACCTGAAATAGGATAAATAAAATATTTTTGGCTGAAATCCCGTTGTTTAAGCAACAGGATTTGGGTGGAGCAACCCCATTGCATTAGTTCGGGTTTAATGTCAACTGCTCTGCAAATTCTATTGATTTAATACTCTGTTGTGGCCTTCTATGCCAGTAGTTCCCAATCTTGGGTCCCCAGATGTTCTTAGACTCCCAGAAATCCTTAGCAGCACAGCTAGCAGTGAAGGCTTCTGAGAGTTTTAGTTCAAGAACATCTGGCGATCCATTCTTGGGCACCACTATTGTACACGAAATAATTCACAACTAGTGTAAGCCTATTGGAATACATGGGATTTATAGAGGAGTTAATTTAACAAATCTTGAATGGGTCACCAGTGAAGGCTATTTCAAAACCTCAATAAGAACTTTGCAAGCACTGTGAAATTTCTTGAACAGTGATTGGGAGGGGGAGGCTGCCTGTGGCACAGTGGTTAAATTCCTGTACTGCAGGTAAAAGTGTGCTCATGACCTGGGGTTCAATCCCAGGTAGCAGGCTCATGGTTGACTCAGCCTTCCATCCTTCTGAGGTTGGTAAAATGAGTACCCAGCTTGCTGGGGGGGGGCAGTGTGTAGTAAACTGCCCAGATACTACTTAAGTGGTATGGGGCGGTATATAAGCAGAACACTTTTTCAAGATTTGGAATCTGCACAAAATGTCTACATGAAGCAATGCCATTTCAGTTTGAGAAGAAAAGCACCACACATATAGCAAGCCATATGGTGTTTATGGAATCCAAGCAGTCCATCCAGGGCTTCTGTTTTTCGAATGTCTCTGTAACCAAGAAGTGGAAGGTTTACAATCCAAAGGGACAGGGAAAAACTCTTGTTGTGGAGGGAGATTTCAGAGAAGGAAACGGTAGTTGAACATTAGGGTGGACCGAGAGAAAGAGAGGCCAGTAAGCAGGTGACGGGGTGGGAGAAAGAAGATATAATCTAGGGGAAGAGAAAATATTCTGAGATGGTGACATTCCTGACACTTTCCGAACTGGTACCAACAGGATGAGTATCAAGGTAGATGAAGATCGTAACAGACAAAAGAAAAAGGAGTTTGGAAGGAAAAAAAGAACATTGGGTGGAGTTGGTCTAAATGGGTTTTCAAACAGAATAGAAAAAAAAATTGCTAGGAGAAGAGAAAAGATTTCAATGATATTTTATAAACTTTCTGTGGAAATAAATTTACATGCATGCATTAGTTCAAGTTTCACAGTGTGTTAGGCCTTGAGCCCTGAAGCTTAGATCCATTTGTGTGGAGTCGGAAACAGTAGCTATAATAAAGCTTGAGCACAAGCATAAGCTGTTTTGATATTAGCCATGTGTACAGCATTGTTTGCCAGCTTAAAACCAGATCTGAAACTCTACATGAAAATACATGAGATTCTTGCACCAGTAGATTATTGCACCATACCACAAATGCTAACAAAACTAAGTAATCCCTGGTTATTTCTCCTTTGGGGGAAAAACCTTAAAGGAAACTGCTTTGCTTAACATTAGTATTTAAATGAAAGCTTCATCGAAGAATGAATAGGATGTGCTTGGAAACATGTGTCCACAAATCGTTGGCAATTTTTCACTATCATGCCTGTGAGTTGATAATTCATGATCAAAATATGCTTCTTTGCCAGCAACAAGTCTGTTGTGGTCTTGAAATTCTAGTTCTGTGTTAAGCATGTCAAAATAAAAAAGCAAGGCCTGGCAGGGAGACCTAATAAACTTTATTTTTATGCTGCCTTTCTCCCCATAGGGACCTAATCCAAGCTGGCCACAGGATCTGCATAATGCACACTATGGCCAATGGAAAGAAAAACACAGAGAAGCTCCTGCTGATGCTGCGTCTTAGTTCCACCCATGAATTATCAAGAAAACCAATTTAGAAAACAGGTACACTACAGTGCAATAATGTGTAGTTCGCAGAGAAACAAGTTCCATTTTATTTAATAGCCTCACCATCCCAGCCCGACCCCCACAGAGTTTAAGCAACACTGTGAATTATCTAGGGCCATCAAGCTTCATTTTTTTCTTGAACTGTCATAAATTTAACAAGCAAGGTAAAGAAGCCCAGCAAAACAACAACAAAAGAAAACAAAAACAAACCATAGTTATGAGGTGAGAAAGCCAGTATAGGTATGGGGGATATACATCATACTCTACACCATGTACAATAATGAATATCTACCAGATGAACCACAATACATGGAGTACCTACACATGGGCAGGAGCATCTCCTTTGAAGGTGGGAATGTGTTAGTTTCCACATGGAAAAAGCATCAACTCCCATCTAGAGTCTGGTGAGAATACTGTATGAGCAAGAAATAATGCTAGAATAATCATCACAAGCAGAGTTGTTGTTGTTGTTGTTGATGATGATGATGATGATGATGATGATGATGATGATAACTTTTATACTGCCTATCTGGCAGCCATAGCCACTTTTATTTATTTATTTATTTATTTATTTATTTATTTATTTATTTATTTATTAGATTTATACCACACCCATCTTCCCATAACTCTGCCCATCTGGAAAATTCCAAAATAGACATCACAAGTGTAATACACATAATAAAACAAGCAGCAAAAGGCACCCTATGTAGTTATTAAAACAAACAAACACTTACCAAAAGCAATGCTTCACAAAAGGCCTCATGGAATAGGATGGTCTTCAAAGATTAACAAAATGGACAACAGAGAAGGCCCGGCTTCGAGTAAGTGATTGCCTGGCCTCTCGAGGGATAATCCCAAAGGTCTAATATAGGGAAAGAAAAACTAAAACCACTAAAATATGATTACAAAAGCAATGTTACAAACGTAAGATTAACAAAATGCATTTGGGCAAAAGAAAAATCAGGTTCATATTTGGGCAATCAGGTAGATAATCATGTACACTATAAAATCACTAGGTCAGAAGGTATATTGGGACTCACTGCCAATTGTTCATTTGTAAATGTTTGCCAGCAGCAGCTACAAAACCACCTCTAAATTAATTCTAAATTAACCTGCTGAGAGGGAAGAAAGCTGGGGGGGGTTCACATCACCTGATGTCACTGTGAACACAAAATGTGTGAATCAGCTCTTGTCTCTTTAGAATGCTTTTATGGAATGAGAGTGGAATCAAGAGGATTTTTAAAATGTTCTCTACTTTCCACAAATCTCTCCTGCACTCTTGTTGTTTCCTGAAATTTCTTGGCTTTTCCTGGTCGCAAACTGCACCCTTTTCCCCTCCTTGCAGCTGATTTGAAGAAATAAATTATATTCCATAAATATGGGAAGTTGCGCTGAAATCCAGGCAAACAATCACTTCCTCGTAAGCTTCTGAACTGGAGATGATTTCTGAAAATAATGTCATTTTTGTCCTTGAGCCTTATGTTCTTATTAATAGGCACCAGGTAATACATGGGTGGATACGAGTAAGTATGAGATCTCTAAAAAAATTAAATATAAAATTGTTTTACTCAAGTTAATAAAGCACTCATTTGGAGACCGATATCCTCAAGCTATTTGTTAAAGTAAACACTGAGCTTAGCAGCACTGTGCCATAACATGATACTTCAAATTAGACTTTTGCATCTCAAGCAACCTTTCTAGCAATTTTACAGTACATAAATTCTTTACAATGGTGCTCTGTAGAATATTCTTAATAAATTTTGATTGTGCTGGAAAGGTACATAGCAATAATGCAATTTTAGTTCTAGCACACATAAGTGTGGGAATCATTCTTCCACTCCATCAGGGGTCTTCTTTCTCTTCCAATATTCAGAAATATTAGAGAACTTCCATGGAGGACTTGTTAAAATGCAGGAGACCTGCTGAAAATTATTGCCAGGGGGGGAAACATGGGCAGACTTACAGAAATATATATAAGTGCTTGTTTCATGTGCATATTTCATGAGTTTTCTTCCATGTTCCCTATGGAGGAGCAGTTAAGTTTTTCTCTATTAATGTTATGTGTGCATATCATATGAACAATATGTGCATTACCCCATGTGCAAAGCAGTTGGCTGATTTCCTACAGAATGAGTCCCAAAGTCTACTGCCTGAAGTAGAAACTGCATTACTTGGTAGGACTGATTTATCTGGCAAATTGTGGGGATACGACTGCTTATGATTGATGTATGTCAAATGTAACAAGGTATTTGTTTGTAAGACATGCACACCTTAATTAAAGAAATGAAAAATGAATGCTGAATGTTGAAGCTACATTTGGGAAGCTTCTCCTGAGAGTGGGAACTGCATGTACAAAACGGCAGTGGAAGTACATCTGTGTTCATACAGGGATATGTCCTAGGCCAGGCCAGGCCATTTCTGCATGCATATTGTCTACTCTCACTGCTGATGGATCTCTGAGACATTATACATTCCTTGCTACTAGGGATGTAAAAAAAAATAATCACAGCAAATAAAATTTTGGTTGAGATAGGTATTCCTGTCACAGAAAGTCAGGCTGCTAAGGGTGCTCCAAGACCTGAACAATGCCTTGCCACAAGCACAAGTTTATCTCTAGCATGAGCATCATATTTTTCTCCCGAACATGCTGCAATTTGCACAAAAATATTTCTTCCTCAGAAAAGGGTCTTCTTCCAATGCAAAGCAAAACACGCACCAAGGACAGGATGATTGTTCACAGAGATGCAGCAACTAGAGATGGGCATGAAGCAAACTTTCAATTTCTTTTTTTATTTGTTATTCATTTCATTAGCTAACAAAATGATAATGAACCAACCCATCAAAGAAAAACAAAATGAAACGAAACAGAAATATCTGTTTCGTTTGCTTCGTTTTTTGTTACCCCCTCCTACCTTGTCCTCGTTGCCGCAGTCCTCCTGGTCCTGGCGGGGAAGGTAGGCCTGTAGAGGGGCCAGTGCCTCAAAAAGCCCCCGGCTGGGGACTTTTAAAACCCTAAATAAATAAATAAATAAATAAATAAATAAATAAATAAATAAATAAATAAAGGAGCGCTGACCCGGCCCCAGGGGTGGCCGGGTCTGCACTATAAAATAAAGAAAAAATAAAAAGAACCTGCACCAACCCGGTCCCTGGGGTCACGTGATCAGAGCTTGAAGGAAAAAAAAATGAGACACTTTTTGCCCAATGTTCTTTAAAAATGTGGATCCACTTCCAAGTAAAACATTTTAGGATTTGATTATTTCAAGCCATTTATCTGCCTGGAATATATAGTTTAAAAATACATTTGTATTAAGTCATATGTTTAAAATAGGGTTGGTTGGAGCCACAGGTACAGTTCTAATGGGTCTGCTCCAGTGAATGTCATTTCTTTGGAAGAGTATTTAAATTGTGGTATTCTGCTCAAACAAAATGAGCAGCTGGAAAAATGGTTCTCCCACTCACATTTTTGTGTTGTTTTTCATAGATGCCCAATTGTTGTCCACCAACATTTTGAGCAAACAGCTGGTAGCAATTTCTAATGGAGGTAGCCATTTCTAATTTCCTTACAAACAGAACACTTTTAGCTGTTGTGAGTTTTTTGGGCCATTTGGCCGTGTTCTGGAAGTTTTTCTTTCTGACATTTCACCAGTCTCTGTGGCCGGCATTTTCAGAGGGAAAACTGCTCAGGGAACTCCCCTTCATGCTTGTTCAAGAACAACACTTTAATGTGAAAAACAAAATGGTGGCTGCTCCAAGTTTTCTTCCCTCCGAAATAATGTCACCTTACACCAGGCATGTCCAAACTCAGGCCCTCCAGATGTTTTGGACAACAACTCCCACAGTCCTTTGCCATTGGCAATCGAGCTTAGAATTCTGGGAGTTGTGATCCAAAACATCTGGAGGGCTGAAGTTTGGACATGCCTGCCTTACACTCAAGATTTAGTCTAAGGAAAACTGCTGATTACAAAGTGAGTACAAGGGGGTCAGAATCAGTCTTGGCCAGTTTGGCATGGCATTGTGGATGACAATGGCATCTCCAATGTCTTTGGATGTGAGCTTGTATTGGCAGTGTTTACATCAATAGCACAATGTGTATGTTTTCCTTCTGCACGTGATGACAAATTGCAGGTTGTGATTTTAGAGTTACTATAAGTATACAAAGGCAGCCACTTTTATTAGCATTTAATTTGGATAGTTTATTGAATAAATGAAAGGATCCAATGAATAAGCAGTGATGACTGACTCATTTTAGAGTGTCTCCTTTTATGGGATACAAATATTGGGATAGCTATGCATTTGCAACAGAACAGAATCAAATGGGGATTAATAGGCTCTAATTGCTTGAAACTGTGATAAATACTTAATGCAAACAGACAGATTTGTAGGAACATATGGTATCAACAAACAATTCCAATGTGTTGGGGGAATGGGAGCAAATTTAGATTACTATTTTTTCTCACTGTCTCTGTAATTACAATCTAGGAGACTAATAGATGTGGCATGTTCAGTGTTTGATACTAAGCAGCAGTAGCTTCCAGGCAGTAAAATTATATCGGAAGCCATTGCACAAAATCAAAATGTTACTGTTTGAAAAGATTACACATTGAAACCATTTTTAGAAGCTCCCCTTCATGCTTGTTAAAGGATTTGAATCCCCCTCCTCACACACCCTTTTTGTACATATTGGCCCGTGAGAGACCTCTGGAAACTTTGATACAACCTCGAGTCTCAGTTCTTTAAGGCACTGCTGTGGTACAAAAGAAAGCATCTTGACTTTGCTAGGAACAAGGTAATTGTTCAAAATAATACCCCAAATGCTTACGCACAAAAGAAATAAAGTGGCACCTGTCTTCTTGGTCTATTGATTTCCACAACACAGTGAAACCTTTATCCTATGAACTCTTTCAGGAACTGAGGACTTTGAGACAAATGTTACTCAGAAGTCATTGCACATGGAAAAGCCAGCCTGTACTGGACTGCAGCCAAGGTTTTTCTGGTGCCCTGCCCAAACTCATTTTCACATCACTAACTGTGTAACAGAGGACTAGAAGTGCACCAACTGGCCATACCCATTACACTAGTGGGATCAGATGAACACCTTAAAGGGATCTCTAATGTATGCCCACCTTGAGGATTTCATGGGGTCCAGATTCCTACACACATGTACCCACGTGCTTAATGAGGAACCCTTCCACATGTGCCACTGATAACTTGTGGAGGCACGGCTATCTGACACCATCTTCTCTCTCTCAGAGTCACTTAACATGTAAGGTGTTTTATCTGAATACGTCAGATGCCTTGTTCTGTACATCTTTTGTAGACAAATAACTGCATCTACTGTATTAGTGAATATTGTCTCAATGTTGTGATGAATATTCTGCAGTGTTCTTGCTGATTTTGTAAAAAAAGATTGTCAGAGTTTTGTTTTAATTCTTGTATGGCATGGTATAAATTTATTTGCAGCCTTGAAAAGCAATTGATTTAGAAATGTTAACAATATACTGTGAATGTTTATTGAAGCAAACATTTGATGTTTCAGATTATAAAGATGCTTTAGTATGACTTTTAAAAAAAGATGTGCTTTTGAATTGATTCTTTATTAGGCCATTGAGCTGAAGGGCCTCATAAAAAGGTTGCTATCACAAGCACAAGGTGTTGTGTATGTGTTTGGGTATAAAAACTTTAATGGAACCATGCTACCTCATTTTTTCAGTCTTTCCACAGTTGCTGGTTCATTTTCATTTCATTGAAGAAGTACCAGTTTTTCAATCCACTGTCACTCATGTTCGGCTTCCAGATGGACACCATAGAACAAAGGTGGAAATAGGAAGCAATCTTTCTTGTCTGAAAGAAAACAGAACAAAAACCCATCTAGCAGTAGCCGGGAAATCAAAGTCACTGGCTGTCACTTGTGGATAGGGTGAAAAGTGCATTCCCATCCATATCCAGCACCCCACTCCCTGTACTAAGTCCCCCAACTCCGCAACCTATTGGTGAGTTGGTAAACCTGCCATAAGTCACTTGAGCCCAACACTGCCTTTCTTCATTTTTTAAAAAGTCTGAAGGATTTCTATTGAAAAGGAAATAATGTAAATCAACACCCAGGCAGGCCGGGCAGCAGCAAATATAATTCAAGGAAGGAAGGAGCATTCCTCACTGGCTTCCAGGCATGCTTATGAATTCAAAATTCCCACTCTCTCAAGTGAGGTAGAAACATTTTGCTACTCATCCAAGTAGCAGCAGCAGCAGCAGCAGCTTCTTCTTCTTCTTCTTCTTCTTCTTCTTCTTCTTCTTCTTCTTCTTCTTCTTCTTCTTCTTCTTCTTCTTCTTCTTCTTCTTCTTCTTCTTCTTCTTCTTCCTCCTCCTGGATAAGTAGCAAAATGTTTTGATCCCACAAGAAAAGATGTCCAGTTGCCCTGACTCAGCTCCCAGATCACCCTACCTGGATGACTGAGAATCTTCACAGGCTCTCTCTCAAGTGTTCTAATTGGTTGCTGATAGCTCTAGCAATTCTATTGAATGGAACATTTCTCATACAGTTTTACAGACAAGAGATGAAAGAAGACAGAAAGCTTGGGCAGAAAAGAGAACACAAGAGAAATATGAAACTTGGGCTGATATCCAGTAATTGGTCACAGCTAGTAACCTTCACTAATGACTGAAAGAACACAAAATTCACAAAAGAGAATTCTTCTCATTTGGGATCTTTCATTTGGACATGAAAGACCCATAAATAACTGTAATTTTGTTTCAAACTGCAAAACTTATTTCCCAGTTTTTAGAGAAAACTGGACACTCTCAAGCTACTGTACAATGTATGAAAATCAGTGTCCACTCTTGTCCTCCAGTTTTGAGATGTTTCCCTTTTTGTTCAGCGATGTACAATTAGCCACATTAGTGAGTAGCACTTCTACTGATGCATATTGCAATTTTTGCCCATTCATGTTATGTTATCAGTGTTATGACCCATCCTATTTTTTTTTATAAAACTATTTATTGCATAATCGTCAGATCATTGCAAACAAGCCATATTATCATGCCATATTAATCAGTATTTATACAATAAAATAAACATTTTAATATTAATGCTTTAAAATATAATATAAAATATTGTTTACTAGTAAGCCAATTTACTAAAATCCCCTAAAAAGTATTTACTTTACAATTTTAAAACCTTTACATAAAACATTTAATTTGCATTCTAAGAGACTGTCTTCAAACTTCTGAATCTTTATAGCACTTTACACCTATACCATCCAAATATTATGTGTTTCTCTATATTTAAGTAGTCTGGTCCTCAGACATCACACATACAATATACAACAGGCCTCTACTGGAAGGCTTTCCAGCTTAATATTATGTGTTAGACCCTTGATGCAATTGGCACCTCATTGGATGAAGAAGGCTGATCTGTAAATTTACCTTCAATCATTGATGAAGCAATAGAGTAGAGTTTGTGGAGGCACACTCAGAATGCAAAGAGAATGTTAGAAGGGACTTAGAACACATCTAACCTAATGCACTCCCATTGCAATGGGGAATTTGTTTTTAAGGGGGAAACTTCCAAATTCCTTAAAGAGGGAAAACAGATCTTAAAATCATTGTTGCCAGGTTTTCTGCCCTGCCAACAAAATCCCAACAACACTTTGGGCAGGTTGGAAATTCCACCACTGGAATTTCCTGTTCAGCATCCCCTTTCCCTTTACAATCATAAGGTATGTTATATAGAAAAGTCAAAAAGCATACTCAGGGCCAAATAAACCAAGAGATTGGAACTTTGCCATCAGGTTTCTTGATTTCTTTTTGTTGCCTGTATGTAGCTTCGGAGTCTCATTTTGTATTAGGCCAGTAGTGCTGGGATAGTATCGTTTGGTAGCTATAGACCAGTGATGGCAAACCTTTTAGAGACTGAGTGCCAGAACTGTGATTCAAAACCCACTAATTTCCCACAAAGTGTGCCAATACAGCAATTTAACCTGAATACAGGTAGCTGTGAAGGGGCTCACAGAAAGGGCTCCAAGTGCCACCTTTGGCACCATTGCCATAGGTTCACCAACACTGCTATAGACCAGTGTTTCTCAACCCGTGGGTCCCCAGTTGTTCCTGGACTGCAACTCCAAGAAGCTTTCACCACTCGCTGAGATGGAAGGGTTTCTGGGAGTTGCATTCCAGGAACACCTGGGGACCCACAGATTGAGAACCATTACTATAGACCAGTGGTGGCGAACCTTCGGCACTCCAGATGTTTTGGACCATAACTCCCACAATCCTTTGTCATTAGAAATCTAGGCTCAGAATTCTGGGAGTTGTGGTCCAAAACATCTGGAGTGCCAAAGGTTTGCCACCACTGCTAGAGACTGTCCACCCCCACCCCTGGTGAATAGTAGCTTTGAGACTGTCTGGCACCCTAACAGGGACAAGATGAACTCCACTCCTCTAGTGCTATCCATTTTTCCATCACCAAAAGTATTTAAAACATTAAAAAAGAGAAAAGAAAGTAACATGATTCAATCACAAATCTCTAGTGTCATCTGTAATTAGGCTTCCAAAGATGAAATGCATCTGAAGCCAGGAATACAGGTGCGTCTTTGATATGAACTGCTGGGATTTTCCAAAACTAGGCTTTGGGCAAGAACAGTGCATTCCTTCGTCTACTAAAAGTGAAATTAAATGCAACTTGAAAAATGTAGAAACAAACCAAGTTTATGGTGAGCCGTCAACATGTGATACATGGCAACAGGTAGTGTCATAGTTATTATTTATTTCTACTTTAAACTATCTTGATGAAGACTTAGAGCAAGCAGATCTGTTTGTTCAAAGTTTATGTAGGAATTCTATAGAAATTCTTATTTGCAGTGTAAGAAAGGTCAAGGCTTTCCCAAAAGGAAGATCTGGATGTTTAGGTCAAAGGCTTGTTCCAGTCAATCTTGCATCACCATTTCCCAGAAATTTTAAACACACAAAGTAACTTGTAATCTTGTACCTGCCTACTCTAAGGAATGTTCTATTGATTTAAATCAGCTGTACTCTCATGAAAGAGTGTAGTATATATCAGTGATAGAAAACCTTCGGCACTCCAGACTTTTGGATCACAACTCCCAGAATTCCAAGCCTAGAATGCCAATGACAAAGGGCTATGGGAGTTGTGTTCCAAAACATCTGGAGTGCTGAAGGTTCCCCACCACTGGTATATAGGATTGCAGTTCATGTATACTTTGAGTAAAACTTCCTATTGATAACTTTCTGAGACACTGAAGGAACTGCAATAACTTTTTTGCATTTCCTAAAGAATATTCATTAGTTCCTTTGTTCCAAGCAGACAGGTAAGATATAAAACAAGCTAACTAGTAAATAACAACCAAGCAAATAGTTGTTAACTTCCTCTTCACTTCTTTCAAAATATCTTTTTAATTCTCTGCTATCACATGCATCTAAACTACTGTAACACTAAAATAACATTTTTCTTTAGTTTTCATTCCTGGCAATTAAAATTTACACTTACCCACCAATTAAAATGATTGTGTTTAAACACAATCCCCTGCCAATTATGTTGATTACAGCTTGCAACAAATGTATTATAATTCCTTCTATTTCCCAAGCTCAAAGCTGTGCACCAATACTCACATCATCAAAACAGCACAACCCATTTAGAAGAGGGAAATATCAGCAGACTGAGGGGAATTCCAACATTGGCCACATTGCGCCGAAAAAGGGAAGAAACAAAATGGCTCCACTCCCTTCTCCCAAGAAATAACAGATTGTGTCTGTGGGCACTTATGTGAAGGAAAGCTTGCAGGGGAGTGTCATGTACAATGAAAGTTGTGCAAATTCCTTATCTCATATATTGTATAAACCCTGTAAATAGAGCAAACTTCTGCTGACTTGTAGGTGAAGCACCAGGATATTGGAATGCTTAGGAAAGTGCAGTTCTCCCTTTAGAAGGAAATGGTGTGTGTGTGTGTGTGTGTGTGTGTGTGTGTGTGTGTGTGTGTGTGTGTGTGTGTGTGTGTGTGTGTGTGTGTGTGTGTGTGTTGTGTCTTTACAGTCGTGATGGACTCTTCGTGACTCCATGCTCATGGAGTTTTCTTGGCAGGAATACTGGAGTGGTTTGCAAGTTCCTACTCCAGGCGCCTACAACACCTGGTATTCCCTGGTGGTCTCCCATGCAAGTACTAACCAGGGCCAACCCTGCTTAGCTTCCGAAATCAGGCGAGATCGGATGTGCTTAGGGCATCTAGGCAGCAGAAGGAAATTAGAGATGGGGAAATCGTATTTATATCCATGGAATAAGAATATGAAGTATGCCAGCTCAGGTGTCTTGGCAGTTCATTCCCATGCCTGAATAGGGATTAGTATAGTTGTCAGTCAAAGCAACATGTATCTGATCTATATAAGATATTTATGGTTCAGCCAAATATACTTTCACATATGTTCAAGCTAAGGTTAAGCTTACCTTTTTATTGTTTTTGATGCACTGACACTACTACTACTACTACTACTACTACTACTACTACTACTACTACTACTACTACTAGTAGTAGTAGTAGTAGTAGTAGTAGTAGTAGTAACTAACAACAACAACTATTATTATTATTATTATTATTATTATTATTATTATTATTATTATTATTATTATTATTATTATTATTATTATTATTATTTAACCACACAGCTATCTACGCTGGATTTTATATTACCAATCACTAGTCGAACGCTTCCCAAGCATTTAGGACTCAGTGATGTATTGGCAAATTATGCGAGCAGATCCCAGTAAGGTGGCTTTCTGCATCTGACTGATGGTGACTTTGTCCACTCCAATTTCTTCTAGATACTTGCTTAGGTCTTTGGGCACCGCACCCAGTGTGCCAATTACCACTGGGACCACCTGTACTGGTTTATGCCAGAGTCTCTGAAGTTCAGTTTTGAGATCCTGATATCGGGTAATTTTTTCAGGTTGTTTCTCAGTGACTCTACCATCTCCTGGTATAGCAACATCAATGATCCACACTTTTTTCTTCTCCACAATCACTATATCTGGGGTATTATGCTTCAAAACCCTGTCTGTCTGTATTCGGAAGTCCCAAAGTAATTTTGCATGCTCATTTTCAGTCACTTTTTCAGGCTTCTGGTCCCACCAGATGATAGTTCTGACACAAGTTCCAGTGGACCATTTGAGCAACTACATTATGACGCTGTTTGTAATCAGTCTGAGCAATTTTCTTGCAACAACTCAATATATGGTCAATAGTTTCATCTGCCTCTTTGCAGAGTCTACATGTGGGGGACTCAGCTGATTTTTCTATTCTAGCCTTAACTGCATTTGTTCTGATAGCTTGTTCTTGAGCTGCAAAAATCAGGGCCTCTGTCTCTTTTTTCAGTGTTCCATTGGTGAGCCATAACCAAGTCTTTTCCTCATCTACTTTTCCTTTGACTTTTTCGAGGAACTGCCCATGCAGCACTTTATTATGCCAGCTATCAGCTCGTATTTGCATTGTTGTTTTCCTGTATTGACCCTTTGTTTGATTTACTTTAAACACCTCCCTGTTCTTAACCTCCAATAATGCTGGCTCTGTACTATTTTTTACATAATCTGCCAACACATGCTTCTCTTCTTCAACTGTCTGCTTCACTTGCAGAAGACCTCTACCACCTAATTTTCTAGGTAAATACAGCCTGTCAACATCACTGCGTGGATGTAATGCATAGTGAATGGTCATAAGTTTTCTTGTTTTCCTATCTAGAATATTTAGCTCCGTCTGAGTCCAGTTTATAATGCCAGCGGTATACCTGATGACCGGTATGGCCCAGCTATTAATGGCCTGGATGGTGTTACCACCATTCAGCTTACTTTTTAATACTTTTCTGACCCTTTGGATATATTCTTTACTGACCACATTTTTCACTTGCCTCGTGGCGCAGTGGTTAAATGCCTGTACTGCAGGTAAAACTGTGCTCATGACCTGGGTTCAATCCCAGGTAGCAGGCTCAAGGTTCACTCAGCCTTCCATCCTTCCGAGGTCGGTAAAATGAGTACCCAGCTTGCTGGGGGGGGGCAATGTGTAGCCTGCACACTGTAATTAAAAATTGTAAACCGCCCAGAGACTACTTGTAGTGGTATGGGGCGGTATATAAGCAGAACACTTTATATTATCTAATTCCAGTATGCCCAGATATTTATAGGCTTCAGACTGATGATACATAATAGCTTGTCCATTTGGCATTTCAATTCCTTCACTGTCAATTATTTTTCCTTTTCTCAGTGCCACTGTGGCACATTTGTTTAGTCCAAACTCAATACTAACATCGGTGTTGAAAATTCAGGCTGTGTTGGTCATTGAGTGTATTTCAGTTTCTGATTTTCCATACAACTTTAAGTCATCCATATACAATAGATGAGAAATTTTCCCTGAATTTTTAGCATTTTTGTAACCTAAATTTGTCTTCTGCAAAATTATTGAGAGGGGAATAAGGGCAATAGTAAATAGCAGAGGTGACAAAGAGTGACGTTGAAAAATCCCTCGTTTGATGCTAACCAATCCATAGCTTTCATCCCTGACAAACAATTCTGTTTTCCAGTTCTTCATCGCATTTTCAATTAGGGCACTAATACTTTTACATATTCCAATGGCATCCAGGCACTTAATAATCCAACTAGGCCTCCCATACTTACCACCAACCATCCAAGTCATATTAGTTTTCCAGGCTTTACAATTGTCTAGGATCATTTTATCAATGAGTAACTGATCTTTTGTGCCTCTACTTCCCCGTTTGTTCCCTTTCTGCTCTACTGGCATGATGTTATTTGCTTCCAAATAATCCTGGACTCTATCAGCTATGATGCCTGTTAGCAGTTTATACATAGTTGGTAAACATGTTATTGACCTGTAATTTTCAGGTATTGCTCCTTTTGTTGGATCCTTCTGAATCAAATAGGTTTTCCCAGTTGTTAACCACTCATTAATATAACCTGTTCTCAACATTTCATTAAATTGTTGGGCCATTTTTCCATGCAGACTGGTCAGGTGTTTAAGCCAAAACCCATGCAGTTGATCATTGCCAGGTGATGTCCAGTTTTTGACTCTTTGTACTCTTTTGGTGATCATATCAGCTCTTATTTCTAGTTGGTCCATTGTGCACTTGGAGAATTTCTTCTCAAAATCTTGGAGCCATCCAGCATTTCTCTTATAGTCTTTCTCAGTCCCCCATATGTCTTTCCAAAACTGAATGGTTGCCATTTTTTCAGGCTTTTCATCTTTTTTTTAACCTATCTTCTGATTTAAACTCTGATAGAACTTTCTTTGATCTGATTGAAACAACTGGTTGTCTTTATACTGAGTAAATCTAGCATCATATCTATCAATTTTTCTAGCTGTTGCTGTTATTTGCTGCTTCACTATTTCCAATGCTTCTCCAATTTTCCTTGTACTTAGCCAGTATTTTTTAGTCAAATATTTCTTGAACTTACCATTCTTTAATTTGTCCTCCTGAAGGTTTTTTAAGTTACTCGCATCTGCTCGGAGTCTTTTGATTTTAAGCTCCAGTCTGATTTTCCACCGTGGTTTCTCAATGCATTTTTGGGGGGGCTTCAATTGTGGAATCCCTAGTTCTTCCGTTACTATTACTGCTGCACTATAAGCAAGCTGATTTATCTCTTCAATTGACCTTATCTGGATTGTTGCAAGTGCTGAGTTTACATCGTTCATCAATTGTACCAATTTTTTTCTAGGCACAGTCTTTAAAATTGGGAGCCTTCCCCTCTCTTCATTTAATGCAGCATGTGTGAGTATTTTATTCTTCAATTCTTGCTGCCTAATAGTGAGCTCTGCTGGTGTTCCAATCCTATTTGAACCTTCTTTTGGTTCAAAGTTTTGCACAACATCCATATTTTCTTCAACTTTTGACTGTTCAATGTCCCCAGGTGTTATTAATCTATTTTTCCTACTATTTGGATAATTTGTTGACCTCCAATTTCACAACTCCTCTGTATTTCTTCTAGTTCAACTTTTACTAAATACCTTGTTTCTGATAATATATCTTCGCTGGTCAGCTAATCGTAATTCAGTTATCTTGGAGTTTGGATATTCTTGTTTCCATAACTAATGCATCCGCTTTTGGTAGCCATGTTTTTCAGGTTCTGCTCTATAATAGCATTTCATGATTGTCTGATTCTCTGGTAGAGTATATTTCTGCCGCTTCTGAGATGGTTCAGCTTCCAGTAACTCTACAGACCCATGCCCTGGTTGCTCAGCAATGGGACCCGTGACCTGTAGCCCATTTGTTGCCGGATGTCCAGGTTCATCAACACCCATCGCGGTCCTTTTTAACCCGGGTGATGACCGAGCCGGTATAGGCTTCTTTATATTGTATTTCACCATAATTCATGGGTTGTTGGGTGCGCTTAGTTCTGTTCCTCAGTCAAGACCTCTCTGGTAAGGTTGGACCTACTGGAGCAGTTAAGCCCCCACCACTACAAGGCGGCACCCTTGGGGGATTATTATTATTATTATTATTATTATTATTATTATTATTATTATTATTATTATTATTATTATTATTATTATTATTATTATTATTATTAATTACAGTGGTCCCCTGCCCTTTCGTGGTTCATATACTGCGGTCCCGCTATATCACGGGACCATAGTATATGAAAAAAGGCCCCCTGGGTTAAGTGGGGAAAGGCCTGTTTCAGGCCTCCCATACTTACCACCAACCTGGCGCTGTCCTGAATGGGCTTGCGAGGGCCTTCCCTTCCTGTGAACCAGAAGTGACTTCCGGTAAATCAGAAGTGACTTCTGGATCGCTGAAAATCATTTCTGAGGCCTCTGGTAAGTACAGGAGCCCCCAGCTAGGTGCTCCAGGGCTGACTTGACCTGATTATCGTGGGTCGGGTCAGGTCCCTAACCCCCGCGATAGGCGGGGGGGGGTCACTCTATTATTATTATTATTATTATTATTATTATTATTATTATTATTATTATTATTATTATTATTATTATTATTATTATTATTATTATTATTATTATTAAATAAGTAAAGAAATCTCTTTGTGTTTGTAAAGAAGCGCAAGTAAAACATCTGAGTGAGATTGTTACTATTTTGTCCCCCACCGTTTCCCCTCAGTTTCTGCCAAATGAAGTGGATGCCTCACTGTGTCTAACAATAGGACCAGTCCTGGTCCTCAAGTCAGTAAGCCCAAGAGAGTCTGAATCCTGAAAAACTATCAGCTACATTGTGTCCAACTGTCACTACTATTGGAGCAAGTGTAGAACTTTGTTCACATGTACAGGGCAGTGCAGATGTGCAGAACCTCGGACTGCCCAGTGCATGCATTTAGAATGTGAGTAGCACACCATCCGTTTTTATTTGAAAAGAAAAGAAAAATACCACATATGGGTCTATGCATTAATTTCACAGTGCCTGATTGCACTTGCCATCTTGCTGGCAGGTAATAATTATGAGCTAATTCTTCATAGTGGAGGCTGTCTCATTGCTGTCTAACAGAGGCAAGTAGTAAAAGGATGTTTTGGTGTGTTTCTTTCTGAAGAGTTCTTTCTTAAAACTGAAGGATGACAACGGGACATCTCTCTGTGGGTCTGGCATGCCTTTAAATGAATTTTCACATCTTTACGTCTTCCTGCAGGCAGCAATTTTCTTTGCCTTCCTCTGCCTTTTTTATTCTTGATTTGATTTGATATTTTATTTTTTGGCAGCTTCTTCCTTAATGCAGACTGCTGATTTTTAATTAAAAATAAAAATATTGTCTTGAACTACAATTCCTTTGGAATGTGCATGTCTGTCTGCTCTTCTAAAAAAAATAAGAAAATGCCAGTTTTAATCTCCACTGATCTTAAGAGCAGCACTTTGAAATATTGTTTCTAATTGCATATGAGGAGAAAAATAAAATTTTGCCATTTGCACCTACCTGAATGTCATCATATGCTAATTATTAGAGAGAATAGGGACTATATAAGCCACTCATTGTAATTTTGGGTCTCTTATGAGATCATTATGAAGGTTGGCAGTCCCCACAAATCAGTCACTGCCTCCATTACAAGTTGAGAGGAAGAGGTTTATGCCCCATTTGGGAGAATCTCATTGGATGAAAAATAAACATTAACATTTCTCATTTTGTTACAAGCATTTTGATAGATGATGGTGGCTCTAGCACAACAGAGTATCTGTCCATTATGCACAAATGCTACACTGGGGATAAATGGGAACACAGCAGGTTGATGGGATGCAACTTGATGTCACAATTTCAAAGAACTTAGATAAACCATGTTAACCATGGTTTATGTGCGTGTCTGTAAATGAAACATTGTGTACAGGAATAAGGATTAAGCAAATATTTACAAAGTGGGTACAATAACATTGAAATATAGCACTTTTTATACATTACCAGTTTGTGCAGTCAAGAATCAAGAATCATTCTCTGTTTGACTGTTTTATGGAGTGGGTGTCTTGTTGTTGATGCACTGACACTATTATTATTATTATTATTATTATTATTATTATTATTATTATTATTATTATTATTATTATTATTATTATTATTATTATTAAAGAAATCTCTTTGTGTCTGTAAAGAAGCACAAGATTGTTATTGTAATAAAAACTGAAATATTTAAGAGTCGACTAAAGACTGTGAAAAACTGGAGTGCACCTGGACCAGATGAGCTTCACTGATTTTGGTTAAAGCATTTAATAAGTTTCCATCAACATATTGGACTGCCATTCAACCACCTGCTTCAAAATTCCATAGCTGAAGACTGGATGTCAACAGGTTGAACATTCCTGATAATAAAAGATCAAGAACGGGATAATGATTAATGAACTTAGTAATTATCAACCAATTGCATGCCTTCCAGTGATGTTAAGTTACTCACAGAAGATCAAAATATAATTATTTAATTGAAAATTCCTTTTTCTCAATTGAACAGAAAGGACACTTTAAAAAAATCAAAAGATCAGCTGCTAATTGACAACATGGCACTAAAGAGTTGAAAAAGACAAAGAATAAATCTCAAAATTGTGTTAATAAATTGTAAAGAAGTGTTTGCTTCACTGCCACACAGCTGGATTAACACCTGCCTAAAATATTTGGGATGTGTAAAAATATTCAAAGGTTCTTCAAGAAAAACATGGAAAAAGAGTTTAGCTGTTTTAATGGCATTGGCTTATGGTGAAGCAATCAGTGTAATTAACACTCAAAAAGGAATATTTCAACAAAATTCTTTGTCACCATTGCTGTTTAACATCTGAACAATCCCACTTACAACAACAACAACAACAACAACAACAACAACAACAACAACAAAACTGGACTAGGCTGTCATATTTCCAATTATACAGGAAAAATCAATCATCTGTTATACATGAATGACCAGAACTATATAAAAACCCACTGAAATAAAATCACTGTTAAATACAGTGTAAAATATTTAGCAAAGATACCCAGATTACATTTGGACTTGATAGGTGTGCATGTCTGTATACAATGTGGTAAGATCCAAAAAGCAGATGGAAAAAGAACTTTAAAATGGTGATATCATTATCAAGTGGTGGCAATTAGAAGCAGATAATCTTCTGCATACAAAAGTTTAACTTTTGACATAAATGGAATGCATCAATGGACTGTGGAAAATTCTAAACATAAAATAAAATTATAGAAATAAAATCAAAGCCATTAATGCACAGGCCATTCCAATAATCAGAAACAAAGCTGGAATAATAGATTGGACTCAATCTGGATGGAACAATGTGGAAATAAATGAATTTTTGCCACATATTACACCCAAAAAGTGTCAGGGACAGATTATATTTAATGCAGAAAAATGTATAGCTCACTGACAATACACTGTACAAACAGAGTACAAAAGTGGACCAGATCGAGTTGCAAAATGAATATACTGCTCATTTTGTACAAAATGTAATTTCTTCACATCCAAGAATCTGTGGGAACATCAGGAAGAGAAGGTTGATGGGGATCTGGTGAGTCAACTTCTCTGTGGGTTTCCTTGATATAAGGGCCTGCTCTAACTGCAAATTACTTTGGCATAGTTACATTGTGACGATAACAGGTGATTTTGAGTCAGTGAAGCTTGGGGAAAGTTTGACTCACTGCTTCATTGATACTCTACTGCAGTGGTGGTGGTGAACCTTTGGCACTCCTGCTGTTTTGGACCACAACTCTCAGAATTCTAAATCTAGATTGTCAATGACAAAGGACTGTGGGAGCTGTGGTCCAAAACATCTGGAGTGCCAAAGGTTTGCTACCGCTACTGCTATTCAGTGCAAAAAGCAGCAGGATTTTGGCCTTGTGTTGTTTTGTATTTTGGAGAGTATAAATAATAATTATATTCACTTTAAATCAGATTTGATTTGATGGCACACAATTTTTAATTGATTCCACCATATATAGTATAGTATAGTGATATTTTATAGCGATAAGTACCTCATCACTTGTACTTTTGTTACCTTATCACTTGTACTTTTAAAAGAAGAGATGCATTCAACAACTTGTTTGCATTTTTGGAAGCAATCAAGTTCTTCTTTTGTGGGTATACCCATACATGAGCATGGATTTGCTCTCAGAGAGATATTTTTGTGCAAATTATGCAATTCAAAATTTAAAAAAATAAGGAAGCCCAGTGTCATGTTTTTGTGCTAGAGGTGTGTGTGTGTGTGTGTGTGTGTGTGTGTGTGTGTGTGTGTGTGTGTGGGTGTGGGTGTGGGTGTGTGGGTGTGTGGGTGGGTGGGTGGGTGGGTGTGTTGGGTAGCCTGTCCAAATAATAAAAGAGATATCAGCAAGATTTCGTCACATCCCTAATTGCCAAATGATTCTAATTTGCCACTGCAATTACCAAATGTTTTAATTTTGTCAAAATCTAGTAGCAAGTCACAACTAGAATAATCCCATCTAATCAGTGTAACTAACTGAAGAGATGTCTCACCAAATCTCTAATGATCAATAGGCATACTCTAATCTCAAATTGGGACTGGATTTCAGCCAATATGGCAATGTTGACATCATGGTTTAGCATACATTTTCCAAGGTCCTGATGTCCATGGGTGATCAACTGAACCAGAAGCATGCCTGTTACGTCTTGAGACTTACGGCACTTTGAAATGGATTGTTTACCTCTATTGCTTCAAAGTCTTTGCTACCCCTGTATATGTGCAAGATGTAATGGTTGTGTGGCTTATTTTCCAAAAAGTCATGCATCCCTCTTTCTAAGCAAACACATATTCACCCCCTCTTCCAGAATGTGAAAGAATATTGTTGTCATCACATTTATGAACTAAAACCCTGCGAATAATCCAAAGAAAAGGAGGTGGTGGTGGTGGGAAGCCTCAGTGAAACTCATGCTGTGACCACAGGTGCAGAAACATCTTTTGTTCTTTCTCCATTTTGCAATCTAACTGTTATTCTTGTTCTGTTTTAAATGATGTGCTTTCTGAAAAAGAAAAAGAAAAAACTGCAGAAAGCTATAATCCATTTCCTTTGGAACAGTTAAAAAGCAGTACAGCTGGATGGCAATACCCTTAATTTCCTGTAAAATGTTGGAGTGGTAGTCTGTAGACACCCCCAAGTCTTTGAAAGGTGGAGATAAAATGGAGAAAGTTGTTTCCTTCCACGTCCCTGTGTGCCATTATGTTTTATTAGGCCTTGTCTTCGGCTATTGTTGAATTACAAGACTGGAGCAGTCTCCAGAGAGCCTTACTTTTTTGTCAGCAAATCTAGAGTTACCTAACCCCAACTGTTTCATTTAAAAAGAAACAGAATGTATTCATAAGAATGTGCTCCCATTAGAATTGGACATATAAAACTCAGCCCAGTTCTGGTCTCATTCGAACTGCAGGTAAAAATAAACACTTTACCCTTTATAGTTATTGTGAGTTTTTCGGGCTTTTTGGCCATGTTCTGGAAGTTTTTCTTAGTGATGTTTCACCAGACTGTGGCTGGCATCTTCAGAGAGCAAGGAACTCAGGGAACTAGGAATTTTCTCTGTGCTCTGGGGTATAGAATGAGTGAGACTGTGGGGCTTTTTAAAGTTGTGGGAAAGAGGAAACTTGTCCCATGCAGGAGAAATAGGTGTTGGTCATTGTATTGTGATGAAGGGATTAAGATGGGTGTTGTTAGCTGTTCTATTGTGTGAAATGATCATTGTTGCTTCTGGCTGGGTGGGAATTATTGAGCTTTGATCTTTTGCAGACCGTAGTTTTCAGTACTGGAAGCCAGGCTTTGTTGACTTTTAGACTTCCTTCTTTTTTGTTGAAACTCTGCTTAAGGTTGTGGATCTCAGTCACTTCCCTGTGTAGTCTGACATAGTGATTGGTAGTATTGTCCAGTACATCTGTGTCCTGGAAGAGGATTTCATGTCCAGTTTGTTTCAGGGTGTGTTCAGCGACTGCTGATTTTTCAGGTTGTTCAGCCTGCAGTGCCTTTCATGTTCTTTGATTCTAGTTTGGATTCTGCACTTTGTGGTCCCAATATATACCTGGACACAACTACAAGGCATCCAGTATACTCCTGCAATGGCGAGTGGGTTTCTTTTGTCCTTTGCTGACTGTAGCATCTGTTGTATTTCTGTGGTGGGTCTAAATACTGTTTGTAGATTGTGCTTTTTCAACACTTTGTCCATGCAGTCCATGACTCCTTTTATGTACAGCAGAAATACTTTGTTTATTGGAGGCTGGACTAGGTCAGCACATTTTAAAAAAATAATAAATGTTTTTTAAATCTTGTGCCAACTAGCTGGCCCATGGGCTGGGTCAGAACATTTTTTTAATTTTAATTTTTTAATTTTTTTTAATCTCCCATCGACCAGCTGGCCCACGGGCTGGGTCGGTGTGTTTTTATATATTTTTTTAAAATTTTTAATTTTTTAAAAAAATCTTGCGCTGACCAGCTGGTCCACGGGCCATTGGCACTTTTTTTTTACCCGTGGTGGCAAGCCATTTTACAGTGGAAATGAAACAGTTCATTTTAACAGAAAAATTGATCATTTTCATTTCATTACATAATGAAAAAATGAAACAGCATTTCATTTTGTGCCTATCCCTAGTCCCAATCCTGGCTTCTTATTTTTGGGATGATAGTAATGTGTAGGAATAGTAGTTCTCTTTCTGTGGTGTCCAGTTTTTGCGGCTTGTACAAATTCTTTCCCATAGGAGGGCATGTTCCAGGAGGTCATATCTATGGGTAGCTTGTGAGGAGACAAAGGTCCTTTTCATCTAGAGGAAGGCTGGTATGTTATTTGCGTCCCTGCAGCGTAGTAGAAATGTTAAGGAACATAGTAGGTGTGATCTTTTTTCCTCTGATTGTTTCCAGGCTCCGGGTCTGTCTGACTGTTTCCTCCTCATAAAGGCATTCAATGTCTTCTTGAAGGATTTCATATCTGGGATCTGATAGTTGTTGTGAGTTTTTCGGGCTGTTTGGCCATGTTCTAGAAGTGTTTCTTCCTGACGTTTCACCAGACTCTGTGGCTGGCATCTTCAGAGGGCAAGGAGCTCAAGGAACTTCATCTACTTATGACAAAGAACCAAATGATGACTAGTAGTAAACATACATACTAGGGGTTAGATGCTGTCTTCAGACAAATGTGTAAAAACAGAACAAACTAAGCTATTTGAACATTTCTGGAGTGACCACAGGGCAGAGCAAAGAAGCCAGAAGCAGAGTGGCAGTTCCCATGAGTACCTTGTGTTAAAGCCAACATTGGTGGTATTCAATCTGTTTAGCTACCAAAAAAAAAAAAAAGAGTGATCAGATTATGGGCAAGTAAAGAGGAGGAGAAAGTAAGGATAGTGATGAGTGGGCACCCATGGAGAAGGAGGCAATGCTTTTCATCTTAGCAACACATCATCGTTGTGAGATCGCCCAAGTCTGCTATTCAGAAGCTTGTTCCTTCAGTCATCATTGTCCTGCATGTGCTCTTGCATCCACAGCTACAGAAGGAGGGGACCTAAGCATCAATAATTTCGGATCCGATGAAAGGATGAAGAAGGAATAGTTGCAAGACAGGGAATTTTCTTCTGGCCGTGAGAGAAAATTGGGTTGGTGGTGGTGGAGAGAAAACATGGAAGGCAGGTCTGCAGAGTGACATTGCCCTGGTTGGAAGCCCTTAGGACCTGCTTGCATCTCATCCCACTCCCCAGCAACAAAACAAAACAAAGCAAAACCTCAGGATCTGGTACAGTTCCACCACATGTTATGATCTGGCTTTGCTGTTTGTGTTTCTCTATTTACAGGAATTGTGGTCTCCCACCCCTTATAGATCCAGAGATTCAAGAATGCTATCATGAATCTAGATGATGTTTTCAGAAATGTGCAGGAGAGCTCAGGCATCGATCTCTGTGCTGTTTTCTGGGCATAGAGCAGACAGAGACTAGGGCACGACCCTAATCCATACATTCATAGGTTGGGGTCCTATTAGTGTTCAAAAAGTGCCAGGGTGCACCTCAGTTGTGCAATCCCACTTTATTCTCAGACCCACTGGCGAGTGAGGCTGAAAAAATGTGACAAATCTGACCCAAAGGTATGCAGTTCCTCTGAGTCCTGGACACACATTCGATCCATTGCACATCATTGAATTTACATACTAGAAATATTAGATTGTGTCAAAAATGTGATTGTATCCATGGTGTACTCATGTAAGTGGAGTAGGCATGTTGTTCTTTATGGTGACTCACATTTGGCAGTTTTAGGGAAGGAGTACAGTAGGACTCCCGTATCCACTGATTCATTAACCATTGATTCAGTTATCTGTGGCTGGGAGAGGAAAAATTAAATAAATAATCCAGCAGCTACAAAGCAAGTTACTTTCACAAAACACCAGTTTGGAGGGGGTTGGTGTTCTCTCTTATCCATAGTTTTCATTATCCATGGGAAGGCCAGTGGATAATTGGGTCCTACTGTATTGTATGGAAGCACAGGGTAGTAGCTTCCACAATGCTGTTACATGAAGTGATCTTAAATAATAACAATGTGCTGTCAAGTCAATTTTGACTTACAACGATCCTCTTCAGGGTTTTCTGTATAGAGAATATTCAGAAATGGTTTACCATTCTTTTCTTCTGGTGGCATCTTGAGGCTATGCAGCTTGCTCAAGGCTGCACAGGCTGGTTCTATTTACAAGAGGGACAGTAGGGAGTCACATTCCTAAGCTCTGGCTCCAGTGAACTAACCAAACCACTGCACTAACCAAACATTACAGAAGTGCTCTTAGACCTCTCTTATGTAGGAGGGTCCATCACTTTCTCTGGGTGATTGCTCAGATCTGCAAAAATAGTTACCACCTCTCTTTCTTTACAGAGCACAGTGTTTGAAATGCTAGCAGAGACAGGCCTCTGTTTGAAGCCATCGTATATTATGTACTATCCAATTTAAATCAGGTTTAAAAATAAAGAGAGATAAGAAGGGAAACCCAGAGCCCTGAAATTACCTGTCAACAGCTTGCACCTGGAAGTAGCAAGAATAGGCACACAGCTCACACCTGGTAACAGTCTTCCCCACTGTAATGACATGCATTTCTGTAACTTATATCTAAGAATTTTGTCTCTTTGCTTGCAAATTAGCCTATGTAGATTTTATGTAGATGATTAATAGTTTCTTCTGATTTCTTTTTGGGTAATATTTTTCCTCTTATTTGTCAAAGCCTAAGTGGCCACTGTTGATAACACAAGTTTACTGCAGCCATAATCTTGATTGCTTGTGGTGAATTTCATAACCTCACAGCTGGAAAGCTCTTTTCCCTTGCAAGCTGCTTTCCTCCCTCATGTTAATAATAAGGCTCTTTCACCACATTGCTCTGTATATATGACAACATGGCTAGCCGGAGCATGTGAAAGAATAATGTTTTGCTGGTGCCATTTTTAATGAAGCTATGTGTTGCACTAATCAGGACTGAATCCGAACTCCATTTGCTTTTCACTATCCATGTGCTTTAATTAAAACCTCATTATGTTATATACACCAGGCATTCAGAGGTCTTCCTATTCTTTGATTACCATGCTTTTGTTAATAAGATTGTGATTAAAGGTGGTCAATGGCTGTATTTTAGAAGCAAGTGATTGGCTCAATTATTGCTTTCTCACCTTATAAGCAGACTATTCCATGGAAAGAAAACAGCCTTCAACATGCAGGTCACGTGCTTATGTGCAATGATCGCCTGACTAATTTTTCACATGCTGTTTACTTGTAGCAATAAGGAGCAAACCTAAGCTTTCAACACTTGGTCATAAGCTGTAAGTTGCCTCCTAGAAAGCAATGGAATTGTACCGCTAATTTAAAAGATTTAACAGAATCATTCTTTCCAATGTTAAAAAAAAATCAGAAAAAGGCCATGTGATCTCGAAAAACAATACAAATTCAAGAGCAGGTGATACTTTTATTAGATCAGCTAGCTGTTTGCTTTTTAGTGGTCTAATAAAGGTATCACCTGTTCTTGCATTTGTATTCTTTCCAATATTCCACTATAAAAGTAGGAGATATTTTATGCACTTGTAAAATAACAGGCCTTGTAACTAGTTATAAACAACTTTCCAGCTGTAATTCATGTTTATAATGCCTACTATTGAATTAGCTGGCATTGTGAACATGGTTAGAAGGAAGGTCTTCTAGCCACAGGTTTTCCAGAACTCTTCCTTGTGGGTGGCGCTTCAACAGCAGCACCCTCCTTTCATCTTCAGGACTGAACCCACGAGCAAAGGAACAGCAGAGGAGGGAAGGGCTAGAGACTCTCTTCTGAGAGTTTTTGGACAGTGGCTAACATAAAGCAATGCCTGGTATGCCCTGGCTTTTGATAAATTGTGCTAATAAACTGAATATATCACTTAAGGTTTTTAGAACATTTAAAATGTTCAGTTTGGCAATGGAACCAGTTGTACATACAGTGGTACCTTGTATAACATAATTAATTCATTCCAAATGAAATTATGTTATACAAATTCTCCTTTGTACAAATTGTGAATTCCCATAGGAATGCATTGAAAACGGGACTAATGCATTCCAATGCATAGCCAAGATTAATGAGGTTACCAGAGAGGATGAGCTGGTGCAGGAGCTGGTGCAGGTCATCCTCTTCATCATTGTCACCGCCTGCAGACAGCAATGGGTGAGGATGATGGTGGTGATGGTAGTGCTGCTACTTCTTTTGCCTCGCCCGGGCAGCTCTCCCCAACCAGCCCCGGACACACAGCTGCTTGGCCACCTGCGAGCTGCCTCCAGGTGCGTTTGTCATGGGCGGCAGCGGCAGCGGCGGGGGAAGCAGGCAGCGGCAGCAGCACCAGCAATGGATGGGGAGAGGAGTGCAGCGGGCAGTGGGGAAGGGAGGTGAAGAAGCTGAGCCCCCTAGATGACATGTAGGGAGCTGCTCAGTCCCAGATGTGAAGCTACCAACGAGGCATCCTCCTTCCCTTCCTCCTCTCCCCTCCCTCCCTCCCTCTCTCCCTCACCCATGAAGAGGTGACAAAGGTTGCCGGCAGGGCGCCGGGCATGCGATGGGGCGCGGAGCGATACCTGGGCTCCCATTCGCATCCACGCTTGCCTGACCCTCCTGCCCAATCAGGCTTGGTGGGGTGCCAACACACCCGCTCTACAGCTGATCAGCGAACTTCACGCTGATTCCCTGCTGGCCGTAGGACATGGTTGGGGTTGAAGGTAAGGGGAGAGGTGTGGGGGGGCAAGCTGAAAAGGCTAATAGGGAACAGGAAGGCTGGGCATTTGGCAACCGTGGAGGAGGAGGAAGTGTGTTACGGCCTGGCAGAGCCCGCCTGCAAGATTGGTGGGTGAGGTGGCGGAGCACCATGGTGGCACTAATTCCCTATCTCTGGATGTTTTTACGTTGTATGGATTTTGCATTATACAAACCCTACGTTATAAAAGGTACCACTGTTACAGAATAATATGTGATGTCCTAAAAAAGCATTTGTTATTTATATACTATTAAAGAGCAGTGATTGTTAGGAAATGAGATACTCACCCTTTGTTGTATTCTCTGGTCTTGTTTGAACCAGATAACCATAAAGAAGTCAAGATATACTTAACTGTAGAACACTGGTATGGCAGTTTGTGCCAGTTCATTTAGTGGCCAAGCAGGTGCTAATGGCACTTCAAAGCTCCACTTCTCCTGGTGGGCACCCATGCAGAGTCAGCATCCGGAGGAGGCAGGTCAGGAAAGTCTCCAGTGGGCACCCAATTGAGCAGGCAGGGATTTGAAGGGACTCCCTGCCACAGAATGTTGTGATGGCATCTGGCCTGGATGCCTTCAAAAGGGGATTGGACAAATTCCTGGAGGAAAAGTCCATCACAGGTTACAAACCATGATGGAGATGTGTAATCTCCAGGCTTAAAACCAGGGTACTTCTAGGGCCAGATGCAGGGGAGTGGTATCAGGAGACAGATATCTTGTCTTGTGTGCTCCCAGAGGCATTTGGTGGGGCCACTGTGAGATAAAGGAAGCTGGACTAGATGGGTCTTTGGCCTAATCCAGCATGGCTCTTGTTATGTTCTTATGCCAAACACCTGGTCATCTGCTACATGGAATGTTATGAACTACTGAACCAGCAGTTTGTGCAGATCTCTGCTCTAGAAACATCTGTGTGTAATGAACTGAACTTCCAAGAGTTACAAAGTTTTCCCACAAGATAATCATTCTGGGAGGCATCAGCAAAATAATCACATGGGAGGTCACAAAGACTCTGTGTGCGTTATGTGTTCCTGCCCCTGGTTGCCTTTCAATTTTAAGGGATAAACAAAAATTCATCATAATGGCCTAAATCCAGTTTCTAACTCCAACTGGAGCAGAGCAGCTGAATCTGTTGCTAGGTGATAAATCATCATGTTTGTATATCCCATTGATCTAATTGATCAACTTTAGTTGTGCTATGCAATTAAATTTAGGTCATCACTTCTTGAAATTTTTTTAAACCTTCCTGATGGAATTTGTTTGTTTGTTTGTTTGTTTGTTTGTTTTGTTTTTGTTGTAAAATGCAGCAGCCACACTGCTGACTGGGGCGGGGTACAGAGATCATGCTACACCACTATTAAAACAGCTCCACTGGCTGCCAATCAGCTATCGGGCACAATTCAAAGTGCTGACCTTGACCTACAAAGCACTGTACTATCTGGATCCACAAAGATCAACCTGGGTGTTAAGGTCATGAGAAGAACCGACTTGGGTGTTATGGTGATCCCACCACCCTCACAGGTATGTCTTGGGGGAACCTATGAAAGGGTCTTCTCTACTGCTGTGCCCAGACTCTGGAACTCCCTCCCACTAGAGGCCAAGACTGCCTCATCTCTGTTCTTCCAGAAACAGTCAGAGACCTTTCTCTTCAGGCAGGCTTTCCCTGAATGATGGACTACCATTATGTCTCTTTTATATGAATCTATAGGTTCACATAGACCAGGCATGTCCAAACCAGGCCCTCCTGATGTTTTGGACCACAACTCCCAGAACTGTAAATTTACATTGCAAATGACAAAGGACTTTGGGAGTTGTGGTCCAAAACATCAGGAGGGCTTAAGTTTGCATAGGCCTGACATAGACTTTGTGTTTATAACTACTTACTGTATTTTTTTGCCCTGTAAGACACACTTTTCCCACCCTTAAAAGTAAGGGAAAATGTATGTGTGTCTTGTAGAGTGAATACAGCAGTCCCTGGCACATACGTATATATCACCTGCACAGAATCTCTCCCATCTCGTGTTGCAGCCGGGATTCCACAGTTCCAATCACCTGGTTTTGCGAAGAGGATTCCTCCAGAGAGCCTCTCCCACCTCTCCCCTTCTGCAGACAAGAATAACCTTTTTTGCAAAGAGGTCTCCACAGAGCCTCTGTCCCCCCTTCTGAAGCCTGGATTCAACTGCTCCAATTACCTTGTTTGCAAGCCTCCCAATTTGCAGTTTGAATCCCACAGCTCCAATTTCCTGGTTTGCAAACATCCCCTTTTCCAGCTTGGATTCCACAGCCCCATTGCCTTGTTTGCAAGCCTCCCCTTTTGCAGCTTGGATCCCACAGCTCCAATTACCTCGTTTGCAAATCTCCCATTTTGCAGCTTGGATTCCACAGCTCCAATTACCTCGTTTGTAAGTCTTCCCTTCCCCCACCATAAAACCAGAGGCTAAACATGTTTTCTTGTTTTTCTCTAAAACCTAGGTGCATCTTATGGCCTGGTGTGTCTTATAGGGCGAAAAATATGGTATAACCTTGTAGCTTTAATGTAATGTTGTCTATTAATGCTGTAAGATGTCCCCCAACTCCTTGTTCTCAATACTTGAACATGTCTTAATTGTACTGGATTGTATATTGTCCTCACTACTAGAGATGGGCACGAAATGACCATTTTTTCGTTACTGTTCTCCGTTGGTGATAAATAACCTGTTAGGTAACAGAACAACTAATGGAGAATGGTGTAATTTAGGAACGAACAGAACAAAACCAGAACAAATGAGTTCGGTTCTGTTTGGTTCATTCCTCCCTGCTGGTGATGACAGCCCAGCTGTCATCACCAGCAGCAGGGGAGGATTGAGAGAGTCCTGTTCTCGCCTCCGCAAGCGGAGGCCAGGCCATGGCTGTCTCAATCTCCGATCTCCGCAGTGAGGGGGTGACAGCTGGCTCAGAAGTCACATCCCCGCTGCGGAGATCAGATTGCTGCCGGAGAGGGGCCTGCGATCTGGACTCTGTGAGGGGAAGCCGGATCTCAGCCCCCTCTCGCTGCCCTCCACCCCACAGTGTGACAGCCCACCGGGCTATCAGGCTCTGGGGTGGAGAAGGAAGGGGCTGTGTGATCTGGTCTCTGTGCAGTGCCCAGATTGGAGCCCCCTCTCGCTGCCCTCCACCCCACAGCATGACAGCCCACTGGTGGGCTATCAGGCTCCGGGGTGGAGTCCAGAAGGAAGGGGCTGTGATCCGGTGTCTGCAGTGTGGAACACGGATTGCAGCTGCCTCCCGATCAGCCTCCGCATTCCCTGCACCGGATGACAGCACTGGGCACTGTCATGGCCGGTGCGGGGAAGGCGGGACCCCTGTTCAGCCCCTCTGCATGCAGAGGGGCTGAATGGGGATCTCTCTCAAGTGGATCTTCCCCATGGTGGTCATGACAGGTGCGCCTGTCACGTCGGTGTGGGAAAGGCCGAACGGGGGTCTCTCTCAAGTGGATCTTCCTCGTGGGGGACATGACAGGCGCACCTGTCCTGGCCCGCAGGGGAAGGCGGGACCCCTGTTTGGCCCATCTGCATGCAGAGGAGCTGAATGGGGGTCTCTCTCAAGTGGATCTTCCCCGGTGGGCTGCAGGCTCTGAGGCGGCGGGCGGCGGGAGGGGGCTCCGATCCAGCCTCTGTGCGCAGAGACCAGATCGGAGCCCCTTCTTTCCTGACTCCACCCAGAGCCTGCAGCCCACCAGGTTGTCAGGCTGTGGGGCGGAGGGCAGCGAGAGGGGGCTTCAATCCGGTCTCCGCATGCAGAGACCGGATCGGAGCCCCTGCCTTCTCGACTCTGGCTCTGGGGCGGAGTTGAGAAGGAAGGGGCTGCGAGACCACAGCTCCATCTCCTCCTCCCCAGGTGGCGGCTGGGCAGCTGTCACCCAGGTCGGAGGAGATCGGCTGAGCTTTGTGGGGAAGCTGAGTCCCCCCTTCTCCCCTCTGCACGCAGAGGGGTGAAGGGGGGGTCTGAAAGGGATCTTCCCCACCCATGCTCTCTCCTCCACTTCCCACCTCCTGACACCAGCGCCCAGTAGTTGCTGGGTGCTAGCTTCGGGAGGGGAGAAGATTTAAAAAGCCCACTCTCTCCTCCCACCTGATGGGGTGGGGGAAGAGCAGGCTTTTAAAATCTCCCCCCAGCCTCAGGCACCGGAGCCGCCGGCAAGCCCGGGCAGGAGAAAAGTCCCGCAGCCACGGAAGCACTCTCCTGGCCGGTTAAACAGCGGCTCCGGTGGAGCCCCAGCCCAGGATGGTGCCCAGCCCCGGGAAGGCTCCCCTCAGCTGCCAGAACAATTTCCTGGCGGGTGCCAAAAATGGCACCCGAAAAACAAAGCGGGCCCCTGGGGTCCAAAAAACGGTAACGGAACGAAGAGGACCCCAGGGCCCAAATAACGAGCACGAAACGCCATTTTGGCATTTCATGCCCATCTCTACTCACTACTTTTCCAAGGAGAAAAGTGGGGTAAAAATACTGTAAAATACTACTACTACTACTACTACTACTACTACTACTACTACTACTACTACTACTACTACTACTACTACTAATAATAATAATAATAATAATAATAATAACAACAACAACAACAACTACTACTACTACTACTACTACTACTACTACTAATAATAATAATAATAATAATAATAATAATAATAATAATAATAATAATAATAATAATAATAATAATAATAATAATAATAATAAAAAAGCAAACTGATGTTGCAATCCTGTATTTGATGGAGTATATTAGGATGTGAGAAGAAACATGTGGATCTGACCCATATTGTAGGTACTTGAGCAGTCTGCTCCTGCAGTGGCAACCAGAAGCCTATAAGCCCCACATCTTCCTACTCATGTTTCCTTGGTAATAATAGGTCCTGAGAGCCATTCTCTCTCCCCCCCCCGTACTGGCTTAAAAATCTATTTTTCATTACCAGTAGCCATTGCCTTCTTCTGTTTGATTTTGGCTTCTTCCCTCTGAAAGAAATTGAGTGGGAGACTAGCACTTCAACTTGTGGCAGCAAATCATATAGTTTGGCTCCGTGCTCTGCCAGAAGTGCTTTCCCTGAGTTTTCAATGAAATTTACTTCTAAGTAAACATATCTTTGATTGCACTGTTAATATGTACAATATGTTCTGAATGCATCTCTGCCATGGTATCTCATCAAGCACTGAATTGATGCATTATATTTTAAAAACACCCTTAAATTCTATCCATTAATTTTCTAGCATTACCTCCTAATTGACCATATCTTGGAATCACTTTCCACACATTTTTCCCTTTGCCATTTCTGGCATTGGGCAGTAGATACATGCATATTTTTAAAAGAATTACGGTAATGATGTCTTTGGCACCTTTGCATTAAATGTTTTTTCCCCTTTTGTGTGAGTGAGAGAGAGCAGGGAGGGAGAGATTGGAAGTAGAGTGACTGAAAAACCAGAAATAATAATATGGAAAGGCTTTGTGGCTTCCACCTTGCTCATTTGCTCTGAATAGAACTGTATTGTTTTTAATGTGGCAGGTGTAGAACTCAGAGGATAGAATATTCCAAAGTGGATGAATAGTGTCAAGTGCTGTTTTCAAAGTTCCTGCAACAAAGTGCTAAGGTTCCGACTTTATAATTCAGGAGGTTCTTCCTCTTTTCTAATGATTTTGAATTTGAGAACATTTCTGTCCCTATTATCAAAGAGGCAGATAGGCTAGGAATGATATTCATAAGTAGAGTGTCTAACACCAGCTGTTAAAACTCCTTGCAGATTTCTGAAGTATGTTTTACCTATGCAATACAGATGCCATTCTGGTTGCCAACACTCAATAAGAAGCAGTACCTACAAGAGGTTTTCTGTTGAAAATAGTATATCTGCCAGTCACTATGTTTTTAAAGGGGACTAACTTCTTGAGAAAGAAATAGGCAGAAAATACTATATATAGGTGCACTATACTTGGAAATACTATATATAGGTGCAGTTTGCTGGCTGGTGGTTTGAAGACAGCTCTTGGATGTTAACCACCCAGAGTACAGCCTAGCACTAATTAGTCAGTATACAAGATGATCACACACACACACACACACACACACACACACACACACACACACACACACACACACACACACACAAAGTGAACTCTATAGAAAAACTTGTGAAAAACTACTAAAGAAGGCATATTATATTTCTAAGATGCTCTGAGTTTGCAAGCAATTGATCACTCTCCCTAACTGTCCCACTGCAGTTTGGAGATGCTCTATTGAAATCCATCACAAGCAGAGTGAGTCGTTCATTGTTAGTTCCATAACTAGGATGGAGAAGGTTTTCTCTCAAAAAAGCAATTTTCTTTGAATGAATAATATGAGAAGTTATATCTTTGGTGAAGCAGGTATTTGTTTATCTCACTGATTTTTAAATTTTCTTTAATTTCTTCAGCGTTATAAATGTGCCTGAATCTGAAAGCCAAGGAGGTTATTTTGTAACCTTCCAAATCTGGTATGTCTGTGTGTCATCAGTACTGCTTAAGATGGCCAGCAATGGGAGAAGGGGTCTGATGGGATCCACAGCCCTATAAGATACGGTAATGGAAATTGCAATCCAAAACTATAATGAGAGGCATAATTTGCCCATTTTCTACCATTTCATGAAAAGAATTAATGAGTTAAGGCAATGTCTCCTTCAGAGAGTTATCACAACTGTCTAGCTGTGGGAATGTGTCACACTTCTGAGAAGTGTCGTACATTTCGTGATATTTTTTTGAAATTATTGCACATGTCTCCTTACAAACAATAGATACATTTTGCCTTAAGGAGAATTTAGCAGCAATTGTACCTGTCTCTCCAGATATTTTTACTTTAATTATAATTAATTATATGATGTCCTGTCAGAACATCTAAATATTTACCTCAGGAAGACCCTTAGTATGTAACCTGAATTGTTGTGGTAACTCTAGTCAAAATGAATAAGGCTGCACATCTGTTAGATGAAAATAATGCAGAGGTGGTGGCATTCTTTTGTGTACTAGCAGCAGTAGATAAATTAATATCTGGATTGGGGGTAAAGTACTTATAATCACGTGGAAATATCAATTAAATTGATTTCATGGCCCTGAGGTGCCCTTCTATGGGATAAATATTAATATAATTGGCTATTAATCACATGGTGGTGGGTCTGCAATCCTATAGTCACTTACTTTAGAGTAAGCCTCATAAAACCCATTGAAACTGACTTCTAAGTAGACATGTGTAGGACTGCACGGTAAATTATGTTGGCCAAAATAAATGTAGGTTTGCCAACGTGTCTTGGCTCAGTGTTTTACAGCGTGTGTATATATATCACATACTTAAGTGCCTCAGACATACCTTCTGTGCCAGGCTGGAAAATATCAGATACAAAGGATATGTGTAGTGTTGGCAGCTGCCACCAGCGAAAGGGTAGGTGGTCTTTCTTCAGCCTTTCCAGCTTGCTTTCGTTCTCCTGCAGGTTTTTAATTTTAGCTGACATAAAACTTTTTTTGTGTGGTATGCAGATGGTTCTACCTTGTCATCAGAATTGCTTGCTGAGCGACTCATTTTTATATTTCATTATTCCCCTCTTCACCATATAATCTCGAGGACCTGCTTATGTTACTACCTTCATCACTTTTCATTAAATTGTCAAGCACTTTTCAGTCAAGTCCAAATTTACTAGGTACAATCATTTTCAATATGAACAGAAGTGTGCCGTGCCTGCTTGCGATGTATCACTTAAAGGTGAGGAGAACATAAATGGTTGCCTTAGTTCAGTATCGCATAGAACTTTGAAGAAACAGGGATTCAAAGCTGGACATAGCAACTCAAAGCTCTGTGACTGGATGCGCAAATCTGTTCATTTTGCTTCCCTCCCTTTCATGTCATACTCCTCCCCCCCATCAAATATACAATAATACAGATTTTTTTAGCTTTTGAAAAGTTATTGTCATGAAATATTAAAAATGTATGTCTTTCACAGGCCTTGTCCTGAGGTAAAAGAACCAAATATAAATATCATCCCTTCTTTTGCTCTCTTATCTTTAATTACTCTCTTAATTTTCTTGCTAAGGCTGACCAAGGAATATTTCCACAAGTAACAAATGGAGATGATGTTCTGCTCAGATGTGGAGATTAGAGATGGGCACGACCAGAAAAATGACGTTTCAATTTTTCGTTTGTCGGAACGGGTCCATTTCATTCCATTTCCGTTTGTCGTGAATGTTTTTGAAAATTTGTCGTTTCAACGTTTTGTTCGTCGTTTGTCGTTTCTTCTGCGATTTAGCGCGATTTGACTTCCCAGAGCATGGGGGCATCCTGCAATGACCCAGAACAGGCGGAAAACACTTTAAACTGGGTGATGAATAATTTATTTAATAAATATATCATAGCATAAAACTGCATCCTATGCAATAATGCAAACAAAGTGGGCAGAATGCAATATTCTTTTTTTTCTCTTGGTCAGCGCTGACTGAACCGGCCACCCTACATGGTCTGGCTGCCTGTTATACTTTTTTTCATTTTGTTTTGAAGCCTTTATCCATCCCATTTCCCCTCCACCTCTCAGGGGCAGCAGGAGACACAGTATTCCATTCCTCCCCAAATCTGGATGAGGGTCTACTCTCTCAATGTCCCCTCCCCATGACACTCCTTGTAAAGCCAAGCAAATGCCACCCTGGTCAACTAGTGGTCAGAGATTCAGATGCTTCCCTCCCCACTCATCCAGATGAGTTCCCCTCAATCTCTCGGGAATCATCACCAGCTGGAGTATCCCGAGGAGACAGGTTCACTCATGGAGCGAGCAGAGTAGACCTTCTCTCTCCTTGACCATGACCAGGTTGCACATCTCGAGGCCCATCTCCAGGGCAGAGACCCTCCGCTGCCCTCCACCCCATCCAGCTTTCCTGCCGTGTTGCCGGAAGTGGCCTAACCCTAACCCTAACCCTAACCCTAACCCTGTAACTGTTTTCATTTGGGCCCTGCTTGCAAGAAGGGCCACCTGGGAAGAAAAGACCCCCCCCCCGGGACTGCCAGCCAAGGGACCACTGTTTTTTCAAGAACTGATTGGCAAAGGCAGCCATTCAGACAGCAGGAAGGACGTGTGGTGGGGTTGGATCTGCTGCCTTGAACGGTTGGGGTGCAGGCAGCTGAGCCTGATTCGTGACAGTCCATGCAGCAAAACCACAAAGCCAGAACGGCGGGGAAGTTCGGGGAGGGATTCTTTCAGCCACCTACTTTGGAGGCCAGTTTTCAAATCCAGGAGACCAGTTCCACCAACCCAGTGGAGACAGAGTCCACACACACAGCAAAGCCACGAAGCTTTGTGCCTGGAGAAGCACCACCCTGTACCCTCTTGGGGTGCTCCCTTGTGGCTCCCCCTGCAGCTGTCCTTGGGATGCCCTAATGTCAAGGACCTCCTTGGGTTGCCACCAATGAGCTGTCAGAGAGAGGTATCCGTGGTGCCCACCGGTCCAGAGGTCAAAAGTGAAGTGGATCTTTCTTCCTCTGGCTGCCTGCAGCAGGGCCCGGACCATGTCCCTGATGGACTCAAAATGGGAGGGAATCACCCACCTGCTGAAGGTACGCCGGGATGGAGGCTCTTACCATGGAGCCACGTGCTTCATCAGGTGCCTGAAGCCCAATGACTCCACAAAGGAGAGGGGCAACCCATTCATGGCCACCATTTCACCAACCATGCGAGTGGTGGTCTCCTGTGCCTTGGCCCTATTACGTTGGCTGACAAAACTCCCACACAGTGGCACCACTTTCTGCAGAGTGGCCTGCCTCTTCCCACTCTCACTGGAGCTGTCTCTGGAGTCCTCCTTCCCCATTCCTGCTTCCCCCCTCTTTCTCCCTGAGGAACCAAGGCCTGACACTGTCCCAGGCAGAGTCCCAGGGTGCCTTCGCATGAGGTGGCTACACAAGGCACTTGAGGAGAGGTGTTTGGGGTCATTCCCCCTGCACACGACCACCCCACATTTCTTGCACACCGCAAGCCTCGAGTCTGCCGGGCTGTTCTCAAAATTCTCCCAGAGAGACCCACAAGGGTTATGGAAAGTACTGCCCCGTCTGGTACTGCCTGCTGCTGCTGTGCTGCTGGTGGTGTGGCTTGTGCCCTGCTGGGACAATTGACTGCTGCTGTCACTGGTGGTACTCTGGTCCTTCCATCACTGCCTGAACCCTGCCTTTCGTCTGTTCCTGCCAACAGGTCCTCAGAATCCGGCAGATGCAGATGAACAGAGCTTTCTGATTCTGAGTACTCGTCTTCCTCCCGATACAAGGGGGGGTGAGAGTGTGAGATCTTGGCAATGGGGATTGCATGCAATCATCCATGCTTCCCTCAGTGACAGAAGATGGTATGGTCGTGCTGGTTGTGCAGGTGCTGCTTGGAGAGGGGTGGCAGCAATATCACTATCTGCACTACTTCCTGTGCCTTCCTTCAGAAATGTGCCCCTATTTATTTTAGTGGGGGTCCCCCTTCCCTTCCCTCTGGCTCTGCCAACCCTGTTCATTTTTTTTATTTCTCAAAGTTATAGAAATATATTTTCTTATTATATTTGTGTTAAGTAAACAAACTATTCTAATAAACTTATCCTTTTGACCCACAAGCTTACTGTCACACTGTGTTCTTTTGTACAAGCTTTAAAAGTTGCCCTGCTGGCCCTTGATATAATTTTCTAAATTCTGCTTTGAACTTGATCCACTGAAATGGAGGAAAACTTAGGAAGCAAATGTTAGTATTAGAAAATAAATGAAACTAAAAATAAGCCTGAAGTGAAAAGACAATAGTGGTACTATGCCTCCCAAGAAAGATATTTTTGGAGTGTAAATACAATATAGTTTAGTAGTTGTAGTTAGGGAATGAAATAAAACTGGTTTTCTAAATTCAAGTTCTGAATTCAACTTGATCCACTGAAATGGAATGTGCCTGCCTGTGTGTTCAAGTGCACACACAACACAACAAGTGTTTGTATGATATCATCATCAGCAGCAAACAAAAAATAAGCAAACAATGAGCTGGAGTAATGAATCAATAATATTTGTTTGTAAGGCTGATATCAAACAAACAATGAGCTGGAGCAATAATATTTGTTTGCAGCAGCAGCAGCAGCTGGACATGTGCCTTCAGCCACAGCCCAAAATTAAGCCTGAACTGAAGTGAAAAGACAGTAGTGGTACTATGCCTCCCAAGAAAGATATTTTTGGGGTGTAAATACAATATAGTTTAGTAGTTGTAGTCAGGGAATGAAATAAAACTGGTTTTCTAAATTCAAGTTCTGAATTCAACTTGATCCACTGAAATGGAATGTGCCTGCCTGTGTGTTCAAGTTCAACTGCACACACAAACAAACAATGAGCTGGAGTAATGAATCAATAATATTTGTTTGTAAGGTATGCATGTAACTGAACAAACAAATGGAATGGATATTTTTGTAATGAATCAAATAATTAAGGCTGATATCATTCTGAATTAAAAAGTTTTCTACTTGATCCACTGAAATGGAATGTGCCTGCCTGTGTGTTCATCATCAGCCTCCCAAAAAAGATATTGGGGTGTAAATAAATATAATATAGTAGTAGTTGTAGTCAGGGAATAAAATGAAAATAATTTTCTAAATTCTTCTGATCCACTTAAATGGAATGTGTCTGTGTGTTCAAGTGCACATACAACACAACAAGTTTAAAAACAAACAATGAAGTAAGTAATTAGTAAACTAAATAAATAATATTGTAAAATATTCTCCACTTAAGATAGAGGTTCTGTTCTTGGCTTGCACACCAAATGTGTGTGTGCAAGCAAACTGAAGTTGGGAAAATAGAAAATAAATGGTAGTATATAATATATATTTAAAATAAATCCACACCTCCCACTCCCAGTCAAACCTCCCCCTTTATCCAATATCAGAAAAAAAAAATCCTCACAAACTGCCAGAGAACAAAGAAAGAATAAACTGCTATTCCCTTCTGCAGACAAAGCTGCAGGGAATCAAAGAAATTATTTTCTAATAAAATCAATTCCCTCCCTGCCTGTAAAGCCTAAAGCCTCCCAGGCCTCCCTCCTCGAATAATAATCTCTTTCTCGATCACACAAGCACCACCACCACAGCCCTCCTCCCTCCACATCCAAGACCCGACTGCGATTTCTGGAAGGTGTCTCGGCTTTTTATGCCCTCCGAGACATCCAGAAGTGTCAGTCAAAACCTGGCCATGCCATTGGTGGAATTGTTCAGAAAAATTGCATGGTCCCATCCCATGCCCAGCCCAAATGGGCAGGTCTAAAAAAATAAAAATAAAATAAAATAAAATAAAACCAGTGCGGCGGCATTTTATTGCTATAAAAAACCCACTGCTGCTACTATTAAAATTCAGACATTTAAAATTAATAAATTTCACATGTTTCTGTGGTGCTTTGGTGTGTTTTTTGACCACGATTTCAAAAGAAAAATTGTGGTCGCCATTTGGATCCCCCCCACCGCATGGCATGGTGGGATGACGAGGATGACCCCCCCAGCCTGGTGCAAGCAGCCCAGGACAGGAGAGGGGGGGAAGGCCTGGGACCCCCCCCAGAAACCACCCCTCTGGTAGGTGGCAAAGCCTCAGGCAGGCATATTTTCACCTGCTTTTTCAGTCGGGAGTCGGTTTTTTTAAAAAACTTTTAAAAACTTTTTCTGTGCTTCGCATCGCGCGATCGCTGCGATGCCACAAACGGAAACGAGAAACCCGACCAAATTTTTTTTTTTTTGGTTCGAGTTCGAGTTGTAACGGGTTAATTACTGTTACCGTTTCCGTTACTTCCGGAAATGATAAAACAGAAACGGAAATGAAGATTTCTCCGACTCCGTGCCCATGTCTAGCGGAAATGCTTTATGTCATGGTTTGTAACATGCTTGTTATGTTCCTTCAAGTCAGAACTGATTTTAGCAACCATAATAGGGCTTTTAAGGTAAGTGAGATGATTAAGGGGTGGTTTTATTTATATTTATATTTATATTTATATTTATATTTATAGACTGCCCAATTTTCCATGAGGAACTCTGAGCAGTTTACAGCAAAAAAAAAAAAAAATAAAAAATAGAGTGATTCCAATCCAAGTAATACAGACATCAGACCATAAGAATAAAACACAAAACAAAAAAAAACATAAAAGGCGTAAGATGGTGGCAAAATAAGATATAAGAATAACAAAAAACAACAACTAATAAACATTCCACCTGCTAGTTGCCAAATGCAACCTTGAACAACCATGTTTTTAATGATTTTCTAAATGCTGAGAGGGGCTCCACGGTCCTAATTTCACTAGGAAGCTGGTTCCATGAGGTAGGACCAGCAACTGAATACACACAGTTCCTGGTGGAGGTCTTCTGAGCTACCCTAGGAATGGTAATTCTGAGCATTAGGGTCAGGCCAAGGTGGATCTTGGGATGATACGTTCCGTCAGATATTTTACCAGTTCCACACTGCCAGTGAGGTTCCATGGATGAGAGTGGATTTAAACTCAGACCTGATGGGTCGTATTCTGTCACTCCATCCACTATACACCACACTATATCTGTATGTAGTGGATCTATTAAAGATTACACAGAACACTGCCATGCAACTATCGTGAAGAGCAACAAAAACTTCCCAGCCAATAATACCACTGCTTTACAACTAGCCTTGTTTAATAAGGCACATGCATACAGAAAGTGAATCCAGCAGCATGGTCTATGAATGGGAATACCAGCTAAATTCTTGATCTGTGCTATTATTTTAAAACAAAAGGACTGTGGAAATGAGCATCACGAAGCCCTTTGTCAAAAGGAGAGGAGATTTGCAGGACCTTAAATATTATATTTGTATGTGCATTCAAGACATGAGCTTGGAAGGAATGCATTAACTTAATGTGTTAAATAACATCAAAGTTGCAGCCCTTGTTAAACAAAAGGAACACATCTAGTCTTGAGGAAATAATGTTTAAGGAATGATGATTATTTTTGTAACATTACCCTGCAGATGCATACATTAGTTTGTCCTTTTGTTTAACACCAAAGGAAGAATGTTAACACTGGAGCATTAAATTAGTGCATTATTTCTAAGATCTAGTGCTAAGCTGGACAAGGAAAGTAGTTGATAGAAGTGCACAGTACAGACAGAAACAATTTAATAAGTTGGGGGATGAGTGGATAGGAAGGCTGATGCAAACCATTTCCCCCCCTTATTTGTGCCAGTATCAACAGAGACACACATTTCATTGTGATAGGCTAACTTCAGTTGACTGATGAAGTGTTGCTATTTCTTGGATGCTGCCAATATTAAAAACGTATGTCTCTCGCAGGCCTTGTCCTGAGGTAAGTTGGGTTTTTGATGAAGGAAATGCTTATCTCGGCCAAAAAAATGCCTTCCTGTAGTTTTTTTTTTTTATGCAGATGGCCAACCTTATCAGAAAAAAGGGTACAGTGAAAGTAGTATAATAGGAGCTAATTAATTTATTATTGAATTTTCACTGTCAAGGACATTGAAAAGCACATGTGTGATTTTCTGTCTTAGGTGTCAAAATAACTTGACAGCCCATAAGTATTATGTGTGAAGGTTAGAAAACGTGCCACTGCTGCTTTGCCTCCGGCAGCAAAATATCTTGAGCTCACCATATCCTTAGTGATGTGGTAATAAATTATATGCGTATAATAATATGTATGTCACCTTATATAAACATGTGGACATAATGATAGATTCCCATACCCCAGTGATGCGGTAATAAAAACTCTATTAAATTACACTAGTGATGCATTTTTTTATGCAGAACTTTACTGTTATATTTGCCTCGTTGAGAATAATTCTGTTATAGAAGACAGAACTTAATCACATACTGTATATTCGTTAGAGACGTACCCTGGCATCCAAGCCTGGTCCGTGCCTAAATAAGAGCACATAGGTTGATGCCGAATAGGCTTGTGCCCTTCTGAAGACAACTCCACTGTAGTCCTTTGTATCCTTTGGGGTCTATGTAAATCACATTTTTAATGTATTAGGAGCCTCGTGGTGCAGTGGTTAATTGCCTGTACTGCAGATAAAACTGTGCTCGCAACCTGGGTTTCAGGTAGCGGGCTCATGGTTGACTCAGCCTTCCATCCTTCCGAGGTCGGTAAAATGAGTACCCAGCTTGCTGGGGGGGGGGCAATGTGTAGCCTGCATAATTAAACTGTAAACTGCCCAGAGACTACTTGAAGTGGTATGGGGCAGTATATAAGCAGAACACTTTGCTTTTTGCTTTGCTTTTTCTTCCACCATGGAACTCAAGGCATTGTACATGGTGCTGTCATGTGGTCTCTCATCTGATTGCCCAATGAAGGGAATATGTAGTCTCTGTATACTGTAATTAAAAACTGTAAACCATCCAGAGTCTAGTTGAAGTGCCACAGAGTGGTATATAAACAGAACACTTTGCTGGCTTTGAATACAGCTACACAACAATGCAGTGGGAGAACAAATCCCTATATCAGCATCATATATTGCCAGGATGTGGTAGAGTTTAAAAACTGGCTTCAGTGTGTTATATTGCAGATGTATACCTACTCAGGGATGAGACCCGGCACCTCCAATGTAAGATTTGCCCTTGTGCATGGAAAAGTAACATGGAAAATGACATTTGCACTTCAACACTGTTTCCCTGAGGAAGGCTGTTTCCAAAACCCGCTCCTTCTTTACAGGAGCCAAGCAAACCTTCCAATCCAGCTCCATCTCAGATATATATCTTTCCCCTCATGTTGTCACTTGCTCCTGGATCTTCTCCTGGAAAAAGTTGCAGCAAAAAAATTTCCTGTCCTTGTTCCCCAACTTAGGAACCAGAAGACAGTGTAATTGAGAGAGAGAGAGAGAGAGAGAGAGAGAGAGAGAGAGAGAGAGAGAGAGAGAGAGAGAGAGAGAGAGAGAGAGAATAAGTAATTTGATAAAGGCTGCACCTCTTCTCTTGCAGCCAACCTGAGCCAAGGAAGGGCAGGCAGGAGAGGCAAGTACAGTATCAGCTTGTAGTAAGGGTGATCTGCTGCATAAAGTGACCTTAACCTACAAAGCACTATATGACCTGAGTCCGTGATACCTCAAAGATGGAATTTCACAATATGAGCCAGCTCAGGTGCTAAGGTCATCAGAAGAGGCCCTTCTCTCTATCCCACCTCCCTCACAGGTATGTCTTGTGGGAACACATGAAAGGGCCTTCTCAGCTGCTGCACCCAGACTCTGGAACTCCCTCCCACTGGAGGCCAGGACTGCCCCATCTCTGTTGTCTTTCTAGAAACAGACAAAAGCCTTTCTCTTCAGGCAAGCTTACCCTGAATGATGGACTACCTACTGTGTCTTTTAATGAACCTACCATACATGGCTACACAGACTTTGTGTTTATAACCTCTTATAACTTTGTGTTTATATATGCCCTTGTGTGATTGCATTGACACTTTGTTATCAATTGTTAGTTTTTATGTTGCCTTCTAGTGCTGTAAAATGCCCCTCAATTCCCTGTTTCTCAGACTGAATGTGTCTTAATTTCAGTGTATTTTGTCTCCCCTTACTGTAAACTGTCTTGGGTCCTTTTCGAAGGAGAAAGGTGGGGTAAAAATACTCAAAATAAAAAATAAATAAATAAATAAATAAATAAATAAATAAATACAGAAAGTGCAGCAGATACCTGTAGTAGAGTATTAGTTTGCAGTCTATGGATGCGTTCAAGCAAGGTTCTTAGGAAAATCTGGCTTTTTCAAGTGCAAGAAGCGCACACAGTATGATTTTGAGGTCTCCAGAAAGGAAGACAAGATGTAAATTAAAGAGTCCAGCAAGCAGAGGAGAACTGGTTTCTTAGGCATCCTATGGCACTGTGACCAGCAGCACAACTGTAGCAGCAGCAGAGAAACTGGCACCACTGCACCAACAGGCAAAACGGAGAAGGGGAAAATAGCAGAGAAGGAAGGGAAGACAGAGTCATACACCCTAGTTCTGGAGTGTTTACTCAAAACCCATAAACGAACACAGCATCCCTGTTCAGTCATGCACATAAGCATTCCTGGTAATCTAAATAAATTAGTTCAATAAACTTAAGTGAAAACAATGACAGAAGAAGACTTTTTAAGGAAACAAATGCTAATCTACGTAGCAACATAATCCCATCACTGCATTTTCAAAGCTATGGGTAACAAACCTGATAATATACCTTCCTCAGGTTCTTAGTAGTGTTCACCGAACCTCACAATGCAGTGGTTAAACTGTAGTGCTGCAACCAAAACTGTGCTCATGATCTGGGGTTCAATCCCAGGCAGCTAGCTCAAGGTTCACTCAGCCTTCCATCCTTATAAAATAAGAGCCCAGCTCATAGGAGGTTGTGGTGGGGGCAATGTGTATACTAAATAATTAAATTGTAAATCACCAGAGATTGTATACCACCATGGGATGGTATATAAGCATCACATTTTGCTTTTTGCTTTGTTTTCAGGAGAGTTCTTGGGCTTCATTGTGGCTCAGCTGCTAATCTCCTTTTGTACTTCCTCTTTGTGCTTCTGTATTACTCTTTTTGCTTTATTTTGTTTGCTGAAATGACTTCAATGATTTTGTGAAAATGAGTTCCAAAATAAGTACAAACTTACATTTCTAACCAACAGTTTAAAGCAAAGATTTGGTGGCTATGTATTAGATAAGCACAACATAAGTATTCAATTAAGTGTTTAACTGGTGTTGTTGTATATGTGGAATAAGCCAAGTGCTCTAGCCAAGCATTTGGTCATTTGAATAAAAGCTGAAAGATTAGAAGCACTAGACATTATTTTCTCGCATACATAACAGGAAAAAAATGCTCACATATCAGCATGCCAAATATTTCCATATTATGACAACTGGACTGTAAGGTTTCAAGGCAACCCACAAGTACCATTTAAGTTGGTTTTGTTCATTGTGGTTCAGATGCTAATCTCCTTTTGTGCTTCATCTTTTGTCTGTACTAGGTTAGAGTGTGGAGGACCTCTCTGTAGATCTGTTGTCATGGACAGACCATCATCTGGTGGGGTTTAGACTCACTGGGATTCAGAACTTCTACAGGGGTGGGGGAAAGCCATTCATGTGTATATTGAAACCCCCTCTTTCAACAGAGGTGGGGGACTCCGGTGGGGCATGATCTGTCTGCCACTTATCATGCTGCTCTTTCATCTGTCCCCAGACAATTAAGAAATACTTCACACCTCCACCAGGAAGGCCACAGCTAATGACCTTAACGGATGTTGGGAACGGTTGCCTATGTGGGACTTTCACATACTGTAGGCCAGTGGTGGTGAACCTTTGGCACTCCAGATGTTTTGGACCGCAACTGCCAGAATTCCAAATCTTTATTGCCAATGACAAAGGACCACCACAGCCCTAGGCCATTGTCCACCTAACAAGCTTATTCAAGCCACCATCCATCTAATGAGCCCATTCGGACCAGGTTAAGGTGAAATCGTGAACTATAAATTGGAGGCCTTGCCACTAACTTTCCTCAGACTGATGAAGCTGCTTGGATGAGCAGCAAAGCATTTTGATCTCTCGAGGAAAGAATTCCAGAGCAGGGTAGAAATGTTTTATAAATGAATGGATGAATGAATGAATGAATGAATGAATGAATGAATAACCATGTACTGGTTACTGATAAAGTGGGCCAAGACAATAATTGTGAATGCAATTGAAACTGAACTGTTTTTCCTTGAAATGCAAACAAAACGTTTGGAAGGATGAAATCTGTCAAACTGTGGTAGAAAAAAAAAAAAAAAAATCCCCTCCTTCACCCTGTTCTGCAACTGTTTTTATGAAAGATCACTTCATCTTAGTCCACTGCTCCAATAAATAGGAATATGAAAATTTATCTCTAGGGCTCAGGCTCAGTTTCCCACCAGCATTTTCATTCCATTTTCATTTCACTATCAGGTTGTGAGACTCCTTCCACTATGATATGGAAATGTGTATGCTTTTTTTGTATACATTTTCTTACATTCCTATGATGAACACATGTTAAGGAATTGTCTAAACTAGCAAGTCTTTAAATTATGAACACTTTAATTATAATGCACTCAAATGCACTTTGAGTGCCTCCCCTCTCCCCAAACATACCTCGGATCTTGCAAACACAGGAGTTCCTGAAACAAGATATGTTCCATTTCCTTGGCAGTCCTCAGAGGTACAAAATATGTTCTTTCCTTATGGAAATGAGGCCATCAGTGGCTGTCACCTCTGGTGTCAGAGGTAGTATGCCTCTTTGTACCAGGTGCTGGGGAATTCAACAGTTGCATTCATATTCTGCTGGCAGGTTGTCCTATAGCAACTGAGTGGCTACCTTGGAAATAGAATACTAGCATAATTATTAATATTATTAATTATATTCTTCAATCAGAATATGCCTATAAGGCCATTGAGCCCAACTCCTTTCTCAATGCCAGAATCCAAATAAAGTATATCTGACAGATGGCTGTCTAATTTCCTCATGAACATTGGCTTAGGTGTAAACCAGGAATGTTGATCTCTTGAAGCATTATCCAAGAATTCTGGGAACTGGGGCTCACAATCATAGATCTATGCATATGTAGTTTTTGTCCCCTGTGGAAAAGTCCATCACAGGTTACAAACCATGATGGAGATGTGTAATCTCCAGGCTTAAAACTGAGGTACTTCAAGGGCCAGCTGCTGGGGGTGGTATCAGGAGACAGATATCTAGTAGCTCCCAGATGCATTTGGTGGAGCCACTGTGAGATACAGGAAGCTGGACTAGATGGGCCTTTGGTCTGATCCAGCATGGCTCTTCCTATGTTTCTATGTGCCTACGTATGTTCCCCATAGAAAGAGGGATTTGTCTTATTTACCAGCAACACGTGTGACTATGTCTTCCTGTTGTTGATTTCTGGAGGAGAGGAGGAGGAGAAAGCTGCTATGAGGCTTCCTGGGAGTTATAGTTGTTTGGGAGGCACCCCCTGTGGAGAAGCAAGAGTACAACTCTCAACAAATGCTGTGGCAGCTTCCTTTTTAAAACCAAAACCAATACAACAAACAACAAATCAACAACAGGAAACCATGGCTCAAGAAGCAAATGATGCAGGTATATGCTATGAAAAGCATGGCCAAGGACACCTTCCCAGTGCAATCAACCAACTCCAATGAATTTCTTTCCCATTCATACCCACCAAATTCTTTTTTCCCATTGGTCATTGTGTCTCAGATTAAGAGGGGATGGCATGAGGTTACAGCATAGTTTAAAAAAAACAAAAACAGAAAAAGAATAGAAAACATTTGCAGTTTTGTCATTAAAGGCAAAGATATCCTTTCCACAACATTCTGAGTGCTCCATTTGAAATCTGATGATATTTCACCTTTACTGGGGAATGAGTGATTTAAGAAAACCATGTACAGTATATGTGTGCTGGAAATTTCATCTTGCCCTTAATATAGTGCTGCTGTATTCTGGGAAAGTGTTCAGACACGAGCAAATAGATTCTGCTCCCCACACATATTCAGGAGAAATCTGAGCTTGATTAAGTCTATGATTACTCTCCATGCTACGATTTTAATAAAGTTGTTGGCCCTTAATTCGGGAGGGCATGTGAGCAATGAACACATGATATTTGACCTAGGAAAATAACGTGCAGGTGTTTATAGTGTTGTAAAAATACCTTGGCTAACAAAAGCTATTTTCCCCAGCTTAAAAGTACTGCTACCTGTGCACTTAACTGTAACTGAAACTAGCAGCCTTCTTGTCTCCATTTTTTTTTTTTGCAGATTCAGTGGAATGTGAACATGTCTAGAACACTTGACATGTAATCCTCAAACAATAATATTATTGGCCAAGATTGTTCGAAATTCCACAGGTAAAAGATTGTGCAAGAAAAAGGCAAGCCTCAAAATATATGTCAGGTAAATGGACCACATGGAAATTAATATTTACACGTTGACATGATGGCCATTGAGATGTTCAGAGATGGTAAACATTTGGGATTTTTTTTTTACTACAACTGCCAGTAATTTTTTTATGATTGAACTAGAAGAAAAAGTGAAGTGGATACCATGAAATGAGGGCTGGGAAAGTCTGTAGTGTGTTTAATTGAGAAAATGTCTTTTATGTCCATTTAATAATAGGTTGACCTGAAAGCCATCCCACTTCAAACTGTAGTCCTCTGAGTAGTGACTCTGTCTGAGTTGAACCATGCTGAGTACAACAGAATGTCCTTCCAAGACATTTCCCTTAATAATTAAGGGAATATGTTGCATATTTATGCATCTGCCAGAGGAGTCACAGACACTGCTGCTGATTGTAACTAATTGCAAGGCACTAGGCATGCACCACATGATTGGCAGGTGCATGACTGGAGTCTCAGTCAGGCACATTTTATTAATCTTATTTGTCTTTGCAAGCATTACTTAGCTGCAGCCTTTGCAACAGTTTCTGATACAATAATGTAAACATCCAGTTGGATGATACCTATTAAGGAATATAGCAATACTAGAAAGCTTTAATGAAATAATTTTCTCTCAGAGTCCTGATGAGATGCTGTTCCATGGAATGGGAATTCCAGCTACAATCAGAGAGATGGGACAGTTTTTAAACAATGTAGCTCACAAATGAACAATATGTCAAATAAACGAGCCATGTCTCTAACAGATGACAAAAATGATGGTTTGACCATGCCAGCTCAATTGAAGTTGAAGTAGTAGATTTATGCCATGCATTTGGTCAACATGTCATGTCAACGATCTGAGGGCCAAGCGAATCCTCGCAGCTTTTCCTGTCGACATCACCACTTCAATCTCCCACGTTACGATGTTGGCTCCAGCACTTGACAACCTCAGCAAATGCTGGCGTTGCTATAAGATCTGGTGTGCTTTTTCAGCTTCTGTCCCCCCCTCCTCAGCAAGTTGCATGATGACAGTGTGTGTGGATGAATTCATCCACCCTACCATTTTGTTTCCCCACTGTTAATGCAAAGATGTCAAAAGTCCAGCTATGCCAGTCTGATGTTCTAGTCATCATAATCATAATCACAGTCATAATCATAAACAGTCATGCAATTTACATCCTTGTGTCAAGTAGTGAGAAGGCTCCTAATTCCTCTTCTGTCCTATATGTGAATTTATGTTAATTTAAATACTCAAGAAGTATCTTTAAATATCCCCACTTTTCCATAAAACTGGAACTGGGAATAAATCAATTTTTACTCTCATACTTGGGATAAAAGAAAGAGATGGGTCAATGGAATAACAGAATTATCTGGAATTGTGGAAAGAAATACCCATATTCTACTTTTCAAGAATAAAAAACATGTGTAGCCAATCTGCCCCCCACCCCTGCCCCAGCCCAAGCCTGTATTTTTCCATCTGCGAGTTACTAATTTTAATTCAACATGTGGTTTAATATGAAAAGAGTTCAGAGATGTTTGTTGCCTCCCTAGTGGCTCATAACAGCATGGTAAGGAAATATGGGTTAAGTGCTATACAGCCTTTCATAGGATAAAGAGTAAAGTACTAAAACTGTAGTTCAAAAAAAAATGAACACATGGTCTAAACATTGGAAGTTCCAATGCTCACATGAACAGGTAATTCTGTTTGCTACCATGAATGAACTGCCTTGTCCAGCCAGCTTCCAAAACCTAGACCCTGCCAGCCTTTAGGAAAGCTCTAAAGACCATGCTTTTCCGTGAGGTGTTTGGTGACTTAGGTTGATTCCCCCCCCCCGCCATCTGCCTGCTGCTTTTATATTATCAGTTTGAGTAGTTTCTTTGTTTAACTGTTGTTGTGTATTGTGTTTGATTTGCCTATTTGTTCCACTTGTATTGTTGTAAACCGCCCGGAGTTCCTTCGGGAAGACGGGTGGTATATAAGCTCTAAATAAATAAATAAATAAATAAATAAATAAATAAATAAATAAATAGACGTCTTTGTGAAGAAGTGGCACAGGGAGAAATAAAGCAAAGAGTGAACAAAAAAACCCCAAATTGGTCTGTTTCAATACCCACTGACTCTGTGAACTGGATCCTAATCAATTTAGTCATATTTAGATCTCATTTAAATCAGTGAAAAAAATCAGAGTAAAGTACATAAGTGTATCTACTGTTTCTTATGCTGTCAATTTAGCTGTATATGATTCAAAACAATTTGATACAGTATAAGTATTTATTGTTATTTCATTTTTAAAAAATCATTTATGTCCTTGATAACCAATGTGCCCCGTAGCTCAGTGGTTAAATGCCTGTACTGCAGCTAAAACTGTGCTCAGGACCTGGGGTTCAATCCCAGGTAGCAGGCTCATGGTTGACTCAGCCTTCCATTCTTCCGAGGTTAGTAAAATGAGTACCCAGCTTGCTGGGGGACAATTTGTAGCCTGGATACTGTAATTAAACTGTAAACCACCCAGAAACTAATTAAAGTGGTATGGAGTGGTATATAAGTAGAACACTTTGCTTTGCTTTGCTTTGCTTTGCTTTAATCATATTTTGGCTCCATTTATAGGATATTTCACACAACACTCATTTCAGCCCAAGTGGCAACATGTTTTGTTCTCCACCTTCTTTCTAGAAAAAGTTCACAGTTAGAGTTTTCTATTCTCCACATCTTCTGATACTTCTCGCTCTTGCTTCTAGAGACAGATATAAATAACTGGAGGATAGCCTGGTACTAAATATGGATGGAAAAGTTTTAAGTTCATACTCTGGTCATGGGTAACAGATTTTCATAGAACATCTGGTCATCTATGTTTTTCTGGATTGCCAATCAGTTGAGCATCAAGAATCGAAGCCAGATCGAAATCAGAGTCCGTCTGGTACAATACCTACCTTTTTTCCAAGTCAGTAAGCATAAGGCCATAGTATGCTTGGAATCAGTATCATTGCACTCAGTTTGGTGGTTCTAAACAGTTTGGATGACAATTTCCCCCAGCCCCAACTAGCATAGCCAAGTTTCTGGAATGCTGAGAGGCTGGGAAATCTGGAGGGACTCAAGCTGGTCAAAGCTGCTTTGAATAATTGCTCAGTATTTTTGTGCACTTCCTCTGCCCACCACCCCACCCCAGAAATATGTCTCACAACCTTTACAGAAGTGCCAATCCCCCCCATATGTGCATTATTTAGACTAGCATTGAAGGTATTTCTCTGAATATCCCTTTTATCATCCAAGCTCTAACTTCCAGTATCCCTCAGCTGGCCAAGGTTCAGTCTGGGTAATTGGAAAGTTATAGTCCCATTGATCCAAAGTAAACTGTGCCAGAACTCTTTATCAGGTGAGATGGCATAACAAAACCAAGAAAGGGCAATAGAAGGGTAAAAACAAAGAGACAAACAAACAAAACTAAAACATCTCCCAACAAAACCTTGACCGATCCTAGAAGCTATGGGATCTGCATTTATTCACAGTCTTAAGATGAAATAGGGAAGAAAATTAGAGGCATTTGCATTACCCTGTTCTGGCTCTTATATTGGTCTTAAGGTTCAAGATAGGCCCACTCACCAGAGTTCACATCTCTTTGTATCTAGATTCATGGTAAAGAAATGTTTGTCTTCAGCAACTTTCTGGTCCTGGTCACTTACTGCATTATATGGATCCTACTCTTTGTGTTAAGCTGCCAATATGGTTTGGTGATGCTGATATTGATGGTGATGATGATATGATAATCTCTCATTTTACCTCAATGTTGAACTGCAAACAGAGCTACCTGCACCTAACAACATAATTAAACACATATTAAAACAGTAAAATACTAAAAACAAAACAATTTAAAAGGCCAAATTGAAAAGATATGTCTTCACAAGCTTCTGAAAGACAATACCAGGGGAAACTGACTTAGGGCCTTTTTAGGGCCCCTTAAATTCAGACCAGAGATCTTAGGGGTTTGTCGCTCTTCATGCATTTCCACCCCTCCGTACTTCCTGGCTGCCGGCTGCGTGAGGGGGAGGGAGGAAAGAAAGGGACAGAAGAATAAAGCCTTACCTCCCGGTGTTGGTGGATGCTGCTGGGGGAGCCCCGGTCACTTCCTGGTTCCTCTTAAATGGGCGGGAGGCAAAAAACAAAAACAAAAAGAAGCGAGGAGAGCCCAGCACATCCGCATCAAATATTTTTCACCTCCCAAGAGCAGGTGCAAGAAAAGTGTGCTGGGTCACGCTTAGGTGGGCAGGGTCACACTTAATTTGTCTGCAAACTCCAGAGCTGGTGGGAAACATTTTTAAGCTCCGGAGCTTGCAGCCATTTGCAGCGGAGCTTAGGGGTCGTGTATAAACGCCCTTAATCTCTAAGGGAAATGTGTTCTGCTGTGGGTAAGCAACATCAGAAATGGTGTCCCATAGCCTGACAAGGGGATGTACAGAGATGATGTTCTAACATTAACAAGGCAGTTTGTCCCAAAGAATTCTAATGTTTATCTCTCACAGCCAGTTTGTTTTAATGAAACAGTTAGCTAAACTAAATTCAATTACGTAGGGGAAAGCATGAGATAAAATGTGGAATAAATATGCAATTATTCTCAAGTGAAGGGCTTCCAACTGTTAAAAAATTAAAATACATTATGTTGTGGAGAAGGATGCAGGGAAGTAAAATATGAGCATACAAATTGTAATGCAAAAAGAAAATAAAACAAAATGGTGAGGCCATGTATTGTACATTCATGATGATTAAAGAGACAAGAAACAAACTAAGAATTAGCTAAAGTCATATTTTATTTAATTATTTGCTGCCTAAACATCAGCAGGTAAGGTCTTGCCTTAGTGCAGAATTATTTCAAAGCACAACTAATCTCTGATTGCATCTTCTAACCTATAATGGACAGGCCATTTTATCCCTAAAGCCAGAACTTATGTTTACGGCATCTTATGGGTCACACTCTCCTTTCCTATAATATCTTCTTACACCTCAGTCCATCTGATTTTAAGGAGGACACAGTTTGCACTGGAGCCAAATTATTCTCTACAACTCACAGTACCCTTGGGAACACACAAAAAGTATCTTTTCCTTCCTCTTATTTCCTGTCCTTCTCCCTAGTGTGACCAAATTTGATTGAATATTGCACTGCTCTAACCAATTATCCAAATGCTCTGCATTCTCTCAGTGCTAGGTGACAAAAATGTTGTCTTCAACAAGCTGATGCCTGCATTGAAGCCACAGGACTGGAGGATAGGATGACCTGTGAATGAAGAGATCAACACATGGGCAGGTCTTACCTCAAATACCCTTATTTAGCCCCTGTTGAACTCTGCCCCGGTATTGGCTATGCCATGATGCAGTGAGAAGCACGCTTTTGTGGCAAACACAAGAAAGGCCTTATCCCCATAACTATGCTTGCGTGCAACGTGGGGCAGAGCACTGACTGCTACTATATAAAAGCACGAACTCTTCAGAAGAGGGTCCATTTTTAAAAAATCAGGATGGGATGCAAGAGTAAGACCTTTACCAATCTAGGCCATACTAAGGGTGGCAGTTGTACTTGTTCCTAAATTGGTGTGAATTGTGTTCCTCAGTGCAACACTCACACAAGTTGCTTTGTTATGGACAATTCAATAGCAGAATTTCTTTGAGCCCAGTTTAAGAACAACTGTGATAAAACCATGAAATAATGGTGATAATTCAAACGGCTATTGCGGTTTAGGCATAACACTTTTTTTTTTGACTGGTGAGCAGGAATGAATCTTTGTATGACAAATCTTCCTTCACGTTTCTAAATGTAATTGCTGTGGAGGAAAAGGACAGTATTGATTCTAATGAATCAAACTGACACTCACCAGAACAATGAAATGTATCCTCATATTATGAATAGTGCCTTTCTGGGAGAATATGGCCTCCCCCCCCCCTCAGTTGGGTACTAGTTGACAGGCTTGCAGCTCTCGTCAACTTTTCCTTAAAAAAAAAATAGCTAGAGTTCCAGCAAAGCTATTTAAAGACTTTCTATCTCCCTGGCTGTGACAGCTTATCTAGTCAAACTGAGTATGGGAAGAGACAACCAACTTCCTGTACAGTTCTAAGCATTAGCTCAGGGAGTTCCTGTTTTGGAACCTTTGAGATACTGTATGTGATGTCTCCCCTACTCAGCTCATACCAGAGTAGAACTTGCAGTATTTTCACTTTTTTCATATCTCCTAATCATGTTTCTAATTAGAGATGGGCAAAAACTGAACAATGTAACCAGAAATGGCAAGAAACTGGGTTGGTTTGTGGTTTGGTTTGTGACCTGGTTTGGGGGATCCCATTGTGCTGACACAAAGCACCAAACTTTTCCCCTCTCAGTGCTTCATTTTGCTTTGGCAACATGGGATGCCTGCCTACTCCTTTCCCACAGCCCCCATTGCCTCCCTACCATGCTTCTGCTGCTACTGCCTCTGCCTCCTCCTCCTCCTCCTCCTCCTCCTCCTCCTCCTCCTCCTCCTCCTCCTCCTCTGCCACCATCATCAGAGGTAGTGGGCTCCACCTTCTCTTCCAGGAGCTGGGCCTGTTGCCTCTGAACATGCACCATGAGGAGGTAGCGGCAGTGGTAGAAGTAAGTGTGGGGTTGGGGATGATGGGACAGAGAGAAAGGGGCAAGTGGGTGGGAGATGACCATCACGAACCACCACAAACCATTATGAACCACTGCTTTTTCAGTGTGTGCCCATCTCTACTCATGACTTACTTGCATACCTGGTGCAAATACCCTGGCATTTCTGTGTCATTGCTTGATGCCATGGCAATTCTGAGTCCTCTGGATTCACACCTCACCCACTGACCTTCCTCACACATCCTCTCAACCCTCTGATATCAGAGACCTGTCATTGCTGAGAAACCAGTTATGTAGGTGTCTCCTGGGAATGGAAGAGTAGAATGAGAAATTTAAAAGATACAAGAGTGGTCAATAGCATTATTTATTTATTTATTTATTTATTTATTTATTTATTTATTTATTTATTTATTTATTTATTACACTTATTAACTGCCCAATTTTCCCATAGGGAACTCAGGGCGGTGTACCGATGTCACCCAACAGTGACTACCCAAATACAAACAAACCCCAACGATCATAAACAATCAAAACCTAACAAAATACAATAATATATAAATACCGTATAAAACACACACCAAAAATGACAAATAAAATAAGCATTACGCCACTAACCAAGACAGAATCAAAGCCAAGGTTGAATCTGGCAAGACAACTAATGTCCACGTGGGGGGGGGAGGACTTCTTTCCTAAAAGGAGGACTTCTTATTTTGCCCTCAGAGGAGAAGATCTAATATAACCCCTTGAGATCCTTGGAGGATTGCAGTCTTAATTAGATTCCAATAAGATTAGGTTAGACTAGGTACAGTGCAGATTCCAATTTGTAGCCAGGATTGCTCCCCAGAAAGCATGGAAATCCAGACAAGGGATCAAACCATTCCCATCCTTACAATAATTGCAAGCATCTTTGTAGCTCCTTTTTGTGCTTGAATTTCCACCACTACTAAACATTGCAGCGAAAGGCCACTAGCTACATCTTTTCCGAAAATGTGTATTACTAATCGTCTGGGGGAGCTGAATGAAGCCTAGAATTTATTAGTGTCAATACTGACAAGCAGCAGAGATGCAGCATAATCTTATCCACAATTATGCTATATCTTTACTACTAACCTAATCCAATTAATCTGCATAGGGAGAAAGGAAGTCTTGTTGTGCTTAATGGGCTTAATCCTAGATAAGACGAGCTTACCACACTTACACACACACCTTGAAGGAATCAGAGTAGAACTCGCCTCTTATGTTCATGCATCTCTGGACAAAGTGGTGTTCCACTGGCCCTATGCAACGGCTGGAATTTAGAACTAGTGTGGCTTTGGTCTATGAGATTTCTTATTTTCCAAATGCTTATACGGTATTGGAATACAATAGTACTAGAATACATTGACATTTCTATTGGAGGCACACTTTCTAATTGGAAAAGGATGGTAACAGGAATAAATATTGTCTCCACTACACTTTATTACGGCAGGGTTTTAAATGTCTGAATCCAAGTACGCCCCCCAAATTAAGTGGCTGTCATTGCAAATGTGTCCTGGAAATCTCCAAACTTTACTAGAAGCTAAATAAAAGTGTTCTAAATGGTGCTTGGCTCAAGGGATTGGTAAACCTTAACTTTTATGGCAGACTTTTTCTTCTGTTTCCCCCTCTCTTCGTGAAGCTTCCTTTGCCAATAACATGTGGCCAGGATTCTCATTAAAGTTCTAATGAGATTTCCAGCAGATCTGGTTTTGAATCCTTGCAGATGTATTTTTCACTGCCTAAAACAAATACTGTTAAAGTAGGAACCATTGTATCTGAAACACTAACATAGATATTCATGCTGGAAAGCAGATAACAGTGCCTTTTCAGAGATGGCTATTCAGTCTGTGAAAAGGTTGTCATTGAGAAGTACAGAATTCTAGTTCTTGGATATCTATGAAGGGGCAGCAAAAGTAATTGTGGTGCCATACAAAGTAACCAATTTATTGTAGGGAGGGATTTGCCAAATATTTCATATAGATATAGTACACAGCGTTAGAGTGCATGGCTGTAGACAGTGAGGTCAGAAAACATGATTAGGGAAAAATGAAATAACCTGGAAGAGATTTTTGTCCAAGAAAAAAAAAAAGACATCTTCCTCCGTGGAGTTAAACAAATTCCTAGGTTTTTTTAAAAAATTCTTTGTTAATTTTTGTGACTGTCAATAGACTTGAAAGGAAAGCAAACAGAATTGAAATTCTCTCCTCATGACTGTTTTTGGGATTTCCATCATCTGCTGGCTAAACTGAGCACTGAAGGCTGTCTGAAGGTAGGACTAAACCTACCCAACTAGCAACATGCACCATGAGTTCAGCAAAACTGAAAGACATATTATGTAGCCACTAGAGATGGGCACGGAATGAACAATTTTTCATTTTCATTGTTTGTTTTTTGTTTCGTTACGCAATGAAACAACAAACAAAATTTGTCCCTAAAGTGAAACGAAACAAACAGAAAATGCGGGGATTTTGGTCGTGCATTTCGTTTCCGTTACTGCAATGAAGTGAGCGGATTTAAATGCTAAAAAAATCATTAAAAATTGGAATAAACGGTAACAAAATGGTAACGAAATGGTAATGAAACGAAAACGATTTTTTGAAAAATTTCACAAACAACGGAAATGAACCAAAACGGACCTCTAAACGACAAACGACAAACAAAACTCCATTTTTTCTATTCGTGCCCATCTCTAGTAGCCACTGTAGAAACTATGTGCCCAAATTTTATAATTTGTAATAGGGAATGAGTTGTGTCCATACCTCTAATGTTACCAAAAACAGATTGCCATGTTTTTTTCCCATTTGGAGGGACATAAAACCGTTTCTTATTCATGCTGCAAGCAAGTTGAGAACTCACTAAAAGTCACAAAATTTACATTATATCAGTTTGTCAGTTCCTTAACTCCAAGTTGCTTTGACTTTGTTTACACACTGTGTGCCCAGCTGAGTAATTTTTCTAAAAGGGCTCTTATTAGTTATGTCTAGGCAGGGGCAGGATTGGGGGAAGAGCTACCTGCCTACCCTGGTCACAGGCTATCCCCTTTTCTAGAAATGTGAGAAAACAGCAGATTGTTTAGAGGGTTATATGAAGACAATGACATGTTTTAGATCTAGATAAACTGTCATACAGAAATGAGAACTATTACTTATGCAGTGACATTGGATATTCTGCATTACCAGTTTAATGCAGAGACTTTTCCCCCCTTTTAACTTTGCATTCAGCAGGGACACATTGAAGGTCTGCACCAGAATGCAAACAACAGCTTGCCAAGTTGGTCTGCAATGCAAAATATTTATGTACTCTGTGCTGAATACAATCCATTTCCCCCTGAATTAAAACTCCTTTCTTGACACATTAAATGCTTCTGATGTGTGAGATGTAAATATTATGGTATCGAATTAAATTGTAATAAACATAAACTTGACACTTTGGACCGATCTGCTTTGGACAGTAGGAAAGACACACATTGGCATTTCTCTACAGGTTTGATTATTTTCTTTTATAAGAATGAAGTTATGCTTATAAAGTGATAGCCTACCACTTAATTCATGCCATTAATTTCCTTGAGATATGCTAAAAGAGCTAGGAGGCAGAGTTGCTATTAAAAGTTAAGGCCTGCCTTTCCAATCCTATTACAAATAACAATTTGAACCTCTGAGATCATATAGCTCTCCAAAAAAATAAATTAACCAAGAGTCACAAACCTGTATAAATTTGACTCTCCTACTCTGTAACAGTATAATATGATGCCGAGTCACATTCTTAATTTCCTATTGCTGTCAACTAAAATTGCCTTCATCCGAAAGTGCAAACTAACACAGATGGCAAACTTCTCCTGGTACTATCTGAGCTAACTTATTTGTGATGGTCCTTTCCCTCCATTAATTTCTGGCTTTAAACTTTACTATTGCAATTCCATTTAATTAGCTCACTGAGTTCATTACAACCCTAAAGTTTCTGGAAATGTAGAAAACATTCGAGAAGTAATAGACTTAGAGTGCTCCCTGAGCCAACTCATTGGCTCAGAGGCATTAGGAGAGGCATCTGAAATTGTATAGTGTAGCATAGTAAGAACAACATAAGAATAGAAACTCCGGATCAGACAGGTTTATCTAGCCCAGCATTCTGTTCGTGCAGTGGCCAACCAATAACTTATGGGAAGTCCACCTGCAGAGCAGGGATGCAACCGCCGCCTCCACCATATGTTCCGAGAAGCAGGTATCCCTACCTGTTCCCTGACTGTAGAAATCAGAATTATGAGAGACAACTTGTACTGGCCTTCCTATGCAAATATTTGCCTTTTGTCTTCCATAACCAGTCTTCAATGTGGATGCCTCCAGAGTCCTAGCTGAGAATTCCTTAAGAAATCATAAGTGTGGTGTGCTGCAAAATGAGCTTCGTGGTGCAGTGGTTAAATGCCTGTAGTGCAGGTAAAACTGTGCTCACGACCTGGGGTTCAATCCCAGGTCATGAGCCTTACATCTTTCCAAGTCGTGAGCCTTACATGTTTCCAAGGTCAGTAAAATGAGTACCCAGCTTGCTGGGGGGAGGGCTTGCAATGTGTAGCCTGCATACTGTAATTAAACTGTAAACCACCCAGAGACTCCTTGAAGTGGTATGGGGTGGTATGTAAGCAGAACACTTTGCTTTTGCTTTGCTTTATCCTGATGGCTCTGAATAGAGATGGGCACGACTTGAAAAAAAATTTTTTCGAGTTGTCGTTAGTCATTTTTCCGCCTGCTTTTCCGCCGTTAGTCATTTTTCTGCCTGCTTTTTGGCCAGGAACCTTTTTTTTTTTACTTTTAAAAACTTTTTTTCTGTGCCGCGTGGCATCGCGCGATCGCGCGATGCAAGGAACGAGCACGACAAATCAGACCAAAATTGTTCGTTCGTCGGTTCGAGCTCGAAGTCTGGCGGAGTAATTCCCGTTACCGTTTCTGTAGAGTAACGGAACCGAGTAACGGAAATGGAAATGGGAATACCGCTAAGTCGTGCCCATCTCTACTTTGGACAGTTATATGATCTTGGCAGATTCTGTAGTAGAAAGAAAATCAGACAACTCTCCCCCATCTCAGGCAGGCTTTCTTTTTAGAAACAGTGCAATGCAGTGTCTAAACATGCAATGGGGTTTATTAGAGGAGGAAGAGGAGGAAAACACTGAGAAAGGGGAAGAGAAATCTCCAGATTAAATGAATAACAGCAATCCAAATTACCTAGCTATTTGTTACTTATCCGAGTAGCCTGGGTTTCCAGAACACATGTACAGTTTATTACGAAAAGGATAGCCTGGGAGAATGTAGCTTGGCCCCTGATTAGGTGTTATTAGGACAACTTTATGTAATCGCCAAGTTCCTATTTTTATGGAAATCTGAGTTCAGCAAAAGACAGCCCCTCAGCAGAGACCAGCTATTATCTTGTCTGTTTGTGTAATACCCTCTGTTTCTGATGTCAGAGAACTAGTCTGCAGATCACAAAATTAACTGAGCAGCTGACCCCACTTTCATTACAACCGTGGGCTTGTATCTCAAACTACAACAATTAGTCTACAGGAAAGGTGACGCCTGGGGCTGGTATTCAACTACAAGTCTGTGTGACAGGGTGCCAAACGTACCAGATGCTTTAGGAGCAGTGTTCAGCGCTAGAGATGGGCACGACTTAGCGGTATTCCCGTTTCCGTTTCCGTTACTCGGTTCCGTTACTCTACGGAAACGGAAACGGGAATTACTCCACCAGACTTCGAGCTCGAACCGACGAACGAACAATTTTGGTCTGATTTGTCGTGCTTGTTCCTTGCATCGCGCGATCACGCGATGCCACGCGGCACAGAAAAAAGTTTTTAAAAGTTAAAAAAACCCAGTTCCCGGCCAAAAAGCAGGCAGAAAAATGCCTGCCGTGCCTCAGAGGGGTTGTTTCTGGAGATCCACGGCCTCCCCCCCATCCCCCGTCCTGGGCTGCTCTGGTGGGACTTGCCGCAGACTCGCAGCCAGCAAAAAACCCAGTCTCGCCGCCGGCCGCCGCAATTAAAGCGCAAGCAAGTGGCATGGACGGCACAGGAAAAACCTTTTAAACTCTCCCCCCCACCCATTCCCGGGCCAAAAAAGCAGGCGGAAAAATGCCTGCTTGACTAAGGGCGCAGGTCACCTACCAGAGGAGTGGTTTCTGGAGGGGGGGTCCCGCCTCCCCCCTGTCCTGGGCAGCCAGAGTCGCCATGCCATGCGGTGCGGGCAGGGGATCCAAAATGGGGCGGCGAACGCAATATTGTTTTTGAAATCGTGGTCCAAAAACACACAAGCACAACAGAAATACGCAAAAATTTATAAACTGCCAGATTTTTCACAGTAGCAGTGGGTTTTTTCTTGCAACAAAATGTCTCTCCTCTCCTCCTCTGTCCTCCATTGATTTTATTTTATTTTATTTTATTTACACCTGCGCAATGATGGGCTGGCCGAGTGGCCAGCCATGTGGGAGTGGATGACCATGCAAATTTTTGGAGCCATCCCACCAATCGCATGGCCATTTGACCATGGAGACTTCTGGGATGTGCCAAAAAGCCCCCTAAAACCTGCCCTAGCCCCCTAACCCTAACCCTAATCCTTGACTCCTTACCCATACATCACAGACTGTCTTCTTAGTGGGTCAGAGAGGCACCCAGAGGTGCAACCCACTAGCCCACTGTAACCTTACCCGTCACTAGCCTAACCCTAGCCCTTGCACTAACCCACCTTAACCCTAAGCCAGATCTACTTGCATTGCACTACACGCAAGTACGATTCCCTTCTTTGTGAGACATGGCGGTGCGAGAGCCTTAGGCATCACCCTATGGCTCTGGGTTCACTGGTCTCACTGTCTGCAACTGGTATGCATATCCATATGGCTATGCATGCCATTTTGCAGCAGCAGGTGAGGAGGGGAGACCCCCATGTTGAGGGGTCTCTTGGAGCCTGCTTCCCCTTCCTAGTGGGTGAGGATAGGAGGCACCCACGGGTGCCTCCAGGAGCCCGCTTTCCCTTTATAGCAGGCCAGAGGAGGCACCCACCCCACAGAGGTGCCTCCAGGAGCCCGCTACCCCCCAAAGAAACGGTACTAATGAAAATGAAAAAACAAAAAACAAAATGACTAATTTTTGTGAATTTTCACGAAAAACGGAAACGACCCGAAACGTAACCGGCCTGACTAATGACAACTCGAAAAAAATTTTTCAAGTCGTGCCCATCTCTAGTCCAAAGAATATAAAATAAACAACAAGGCCTAATTTATTTCAGTCATGGGATGAGTCAATCTGCCAGTTTTGCTTCCTTCTGGGTTCATCATCATCATAATCATCATAATCATCATCTTTTTTAAAAAACATATTCTTTCCATTGAATGTATAAAGAAACTGGCAAATCTGGTAACTCCTTACCAGAACATCTTTTCCATCCCTAGTCTGGCACTGTGTCCCCTGTGCAATAAATCTTAACCACTGTAACATGCCAATGAACAGGTTAGAACTGCAGTCCTGGGGCTCAGGGATGAGATTTAGACAGATTTGGAATTTATTTTATGTTGTCCTGCTTCCTTTCAGACTGTTGAAGTCACAGCATTCTTATTCAGGTTAGATAGAATGCAGCTTGGAACCTAGATGCTTATGCACATTTTCCTAGAAGTACACACCACTGAATACAGAAAAGCTTGACCTATTGATTTCCTAGGCAAGCTCTGTATACATTCCATGGTGGGTTAGATTTATCTTTCCTGTTTGTCCTCAGTTTCCACACCCAAGAGGTGGAATGTTTCTGGGTTTCCACATGAATCTGGGTAAATATAGCATTAATAATTTATGTCACTTTAATATTAATTTCATTTTAATTTTCATTTTATTGTGTTGCTATTTTATGGTTTTATTGTATGAATTATTTGAATTTGTTAATTGTTGTAAACCGCGCAGAGTGACCTTGCTGGGCAGTATTAAAATCCAATAAATAAATAAATAAAAAGCCTTAAATATATGTTCTAAATGACTAATAGGGAAGTAATTATTTACATAGAAATGTTTTCATTATTGTGACAAAAGGTTTCCTTTTCATTAGCAAAATCACATTAACTTCTTATATTGCCCAAAGCGACTTTGACATTCTTGTGTAATAGAAAGCTGTTTATTTAGACCTCAATAAATTGAATGAATGGTTTGTTTGTTTTCATTTCTGTGATGTTTAGAACAATGCTTAAACTTCTAGCTCTCTAGAACTGCCTAAAGAGCAGTGATGTTCCAGATCCTTGTGTATTTCTTGCATCTTTCCACTCTGAGATCACATTATTTAGCAAATCTTTTCACAAGATTCACAATTTTGAAATCTGGATCTAATGATGGCTATAATAAAACCTTGCATGAGATAACAAGTTGAATTGCATATGTTTTATAAACATTATAGCCCCCCCTCCAATATTTTCATTCTTCAACATTTCATCTGCATTTCATACACTCAGCCTGTTAGGAGGCAAAATACAAAGGTGTAAAACAATTCTGGTTGATCTTTTAATCAGCTGAAAGAGTGGAGAAATAGTAGGGCACAGGGAAGTGAGGAAAGTATTCAGATAAGCAGAATACCTGCAGAAAAGTTTCTACCAAAGACTGGGAAAAATAAATGCAGTTCTACCTCTATGCTAGTGGAAAGTACTGACACTTCTGAGTTATGGATCAGTGAGAAATTTATTTTACAACCTATAAATTTCTCTGTATTCAGGATCGGGGAGCTTTGAGATTTACAAAATCCAATGTTAGGAGATGCCATCTAGACTCTGAATGCTTTGTTCTCAAAAAATCTGACTTTCACAGTATTCAATCTGCAGATTCTGTAGCCACCTCCCTCCTTCTCACTCTGTTTTTAAAGGGGCACCTCATCTTTAGCAGCTGTTTGGCAGAAAGCTGCACCAGTATCCTTGCCATGCTGGAATTAGCTGTAATTATCCAACTTTATCATTGCAGATGAATGGGATGTTTGTTTCACAATAATTTCTAAATTTTATTTATTACTTTTGCAGAAGCTCTTGGATTTGGGAAAGTTTTTTTTTAAAAAAAATCTAATGCAATGGAGGTGAAATTGACACATTATCCCAACCTTGAACTAAATTGCTCATATCCTTGGTTCATCAACAAGATAGGAATAAATATGGTGCCGTAGTTGATAACATTATATTTTGGACCCAGCTTTCTAGGTGTACTTGGCTTATGACCCTGTCATACTCATGCTAACCTGACTAATATTCTGATGTGTCAGCCTCAATTTGTGTTGATATCTATTGTTTATGCTGCTTCATAGAAATTTCGGCACTGGCTGAGTTACTAAATGAGTTCATTTGCCATAGTTTCATGCTGTCATGCAGCCTATCAAGAAACTCCAACACATGCTCTGCATTTAGCCATTCATAATATCCCCCTCATTCCAACCATAGAATAACACAACATCTTCCCTTGACAAGCCTACTGGAGGTGAAACAAAGACACTTCTGAGAACCAGCTCAAGTTGATTAACCTTGTGCAGGCTAAACAGACGTAAATATGCTGCCACAATCCATAGCTTTATCGATGTTGGGACAGGTCTTGACCTCCAGCTGCCACCAAGTAGCAAAGCAATGAGACTTTGCTAGTCATGGGAAATGGAAGGCTTATTGGATAAAAGAACATAGCAGGGCCAAGTAATGGTTTCTGTCCCTTCATATTACTGACTGAATAAGTATATGGTGACTAGGCTTTCTCGGTTCTTACAACACATCAACTTTACTTCAGCTACCATAAGCTTCAACTTAGTACAGCATCACCTCACATTGCACCTTGTCCTATTTTATAATAGATCACTTCTCCAAGAATGGAAGCTTTTTGTCCCTAAAATATCTCTAGCTTCCCTCCCTTCTTTCTAAGCTTTATAAATCTCAGAACTTAATGGGGGTGTTGTCAATTTTGTGCTGTTACACCTTCTTGTTTAAGGTACTAGAAGAACCAAATGCTTTCAGGTATTGTGCTTACTTAGAGATCACAATTTATGTACACTGCAACATAATGTACAATGTTTCTCAGATCTTCATATTTTGCTTTAATGTGCATGTGAGGATCTAAATTTTAGCTCTGATGCCTTCTCTAAAGGAGTAATAGGTTAATCTTTGATTGATTGATTGATTGATTGATTGATTGATTGATTGATTGATTGATTGATTGGTGTTTATACTTGTTAACTGCCTGAATTTCCCATGGGAACTCTGGGTGGTATACAACAAATTGCTCAAATAAACAACCTCAACAATAAACCAAATAAAAGGGATAAAACCGAGCAACAAACAGCATCTTCACCTGGTTGACTTCTTTGCTCATTTCTAGACTCTCACAAGCCTCCTTTCCTTTGCCCCCCCACGGCGGAATAACCACGCGAGACAGGGTCTTGGGTTCAAACTCCGGGCCACTTTATTAACATGTTAAACAGAACACAACTTTAACCCAGGGCCTGCTGCATAATACCCCGCTTTTCCTGGCAGTCTATTTGGGCGAGTCGCTAGTCGCTGGCCCTAGCCCGCCCTGCCCGTAGACAGGGCGGCCTCGGTCATAATTTCCCCAGCCGGACTGGCCAGACGCGCGTCCATTGTGCCTATAACCAGGAAGATCCCCCGCTTTGTGATCTCCGATCTGCAACGCCGTGAGGCCGAGACCCGACTCCCTACTGCCTCTCCCTACCCGTATCATTGAGCCTAATCCAAACCTTATTGGGAATACCACCCCGCCGCAGGGAGCTGTTTGCCAATGTCAAAAACCAGACAAGCTCATACTACTGCATAAAGGGGCGGGTGGGCGGGCAACGTGGGTCAAAGGAACCATGGAGGTCCCAGTCTCTGAGATCCTTGCAGTGATTTTAGCTTATAATAATAAATAATCTTATAACTGAAGAGCTAGAAGGCCCTATGTATCATTGAGTCCAAGAGCTGTCAAAAAGGCACAGTGGGTAAAGGAACTCCCAGTCTCTGACTCTGCAGTCACATACCTAAACAGCTGAACTATCCTGCTGTTCTATCGTGTGTGTGTGTGTGTGTGTGTGTGTGTGTGTGTGTGTGTGTGTGAGAGAGAGAGAGAGAGAGAGAGAGAGAGAGAGAGAGAGAGAGAGAGAGAGAGAGTATGCGTGCATATGGAGACCTTTCTCAGATTTATACTTGACCTATTACTGTTGGGTATCTGAAATGAAATGAGCATGAACCAATATAATGGTGGTTCATGATGTTCTATAGTTCGTCAGTGTCCATAAACCACACTGATTAAAAAAAAAAAAAAAATTGGTTTGTCCTTTATTCAGTTTGGGGTCCATTTACCCATTCTAGGCCTCCTCCTCCCATCTGCCACTCCCATGCAGCCCAGATGAGTAGGACAGGAGGTTGTTTGGGGCCTACTTCCTATCCCAGTGCTTCCTGGGAGGCTTATGATTAGAGATGGGCACAACTCAAAAAAATAGTGTTTCGTTTGTCGTTTGGTCGTTTAGGGGTCCGTTTTGGTTCATTTTCGTTTTCGTGACGTTTTTGCAAAAAAATTCATTTTCGTTTCGTTAGGTAATGAAATGAAAACATGAAAACAAAAATGAAAAATTGCTGTTTCGTTAGCATTCTTTTTAGTTCAATGCATCTGCTGCAACAAAAACGAAAAACACGGCAAATTTGGTCTTTTTTTCATTTTCGTTTTGTTTTTTTAAAAAATTTCATTTTGTTTTCATTGCATAAGAAAATGAAAAAATGAAAATGAAAATGAAAAATCGCTCGTTTCGTGCCCATCTCTACTCATGATATTGTAGCTCTTTGAGGGTTCCCTATATGAGCAGCAAAACTGCACTTCCCACAATACCCTAAGCCTCTCAGGAAGCACTAAGGCAGGAAGTAGGCTTCCCACAGCCTATGGCTGTACTGGGTGGTGGGGAGCAAAATGCAACGCCAGTGATAAAAAAAGGCATTTAATTTTACTGTTAAAGTGCAATTCCTCAAATTGCCCATGAAACAAACAATGAACTAAGAAAAAGACCTGGTCGTTCCAATAATTGTGACAGAAGTCTACACCAGGTCTCTTTCTTAGAAGTAAGTTCCAAAATACAGGCTGCAAACAAAAGTCAAGAAGGCCTTCTCTGTTGGTTGCTCCCAGACTTTGAGACTTCTTCCCAAAGGAAGTTAGGTTGGCCCTCTCTTTGCTGTCTTCCACAAGCAGACGAAGAATTTTCTCTTTATGCAAACTTCCCCTGAGCAACTGGCTGCCTGAATGTGGTTTTTAAATGGATTATTATTTTATTTTATTTTATTTTTGACCCAAGGCAGCTTACAGTAAGGAGAGACAATATACAGTCCATTACAATTAAGACACATTCAGTTTGAGAAACAGTGAATTGAGGGGTATCTGACAGCATTAGAAAGCAACATTAAAACTAACAATTGATAATATAGTGTCATTGCAATCACACAAGGGGAGATATAAACACAAAGTTATAAGTGGTTATAAGCACAAACTCTGTGTAGCCATGTATAGTAGATTCATTAAAAGACACAGTAGGTAGTCCATCATTCAGGGGAAGCTTGCCTGAAGAGAAAGGTCTTTGCCTGTGTCCAAAAAGACAGCAGAGATGGGGCAGGCCTGGCCTCCACTGGGAGGGCGTTCCAGAGTCTGGGTGCAGCAGCGGAGAAGGCCCTTTCATGTGTTCCCACAAGACATACCTGTGAGGGAGGCAGGATAGGGAGAAAGGCCTCTTCTGATGACCTTAGCACCCGAGTTGGTTCATACTGCGAGATTCAGTCATATAGTGCTTTATTTGTAGGTTAAGGTCAGCACTTTGGCAGCCAGTGGAGCTGCTTTAGTAGGGTTGTAATGTGGGCTTTGTAACTCGCCCCAGTCAGCAATCTGGCTGCTGCATTTTGAACCCATTGAAGTTTCGTGAGGCTTTTCATCGGAAGTCCCACATAGAGTGCATTACAGTAGTACTGCTTGGAATATGTTTTTAATATTTTTGTATGTTATTTGTTTGATCTTTTTTAGTATTTCTATACTCACTGTTAGGTTTAATATTGACTTTTAATTATATAACCCATCTTGGGTCCTTCTAAAGTGGTGGTGGAATGAAGGAATGATTGTAATTGGCATGAATCTGATCTAAGGTGTGGTGAAATGAAGGAATGATTGTAATTGGCATGAATCTGATATCATGTTTTGGATAATGGATGTTGATATCCAAAAAAGCATGAAGTCCTGACTGCCACAAATAGTTCTTGGTGGGACCATATAATTTTAGGTATTCCTCCATGTGGGACCAAGTCCTAATTGCCTTCCATTTGGCCAAATTTCTGTGAGAGTCTATCTATCCTATTTTATCTATTTTTGCTGATGCAAAATCCATGACCATTAGGAACACAGCTGTTGTGTGTACCTGTAAGGAGCCAATATGGCTAAAAGGCATAATTCGGTTTTCTTTTCCATTCTTCTCTGAGAGTATGAAGGGATTTATATGAATAGCTATGAAAAGTCCCTCAAATGGCCACACCACAGGGGACAAATTTCCCAGGCCTGCTCAAACAGATTTTGGTGGGAAAGCACACCAGCTTATAAAAAGCCTGTTCCTTCCTTTCATTCTAGTTTTTGTTCCCTCCCTCACACCCTATATGCCAGTGATGGCGAGCCTTTTAGAGACTGAGTGCCCAAATGGCAATTCAAAACCCACTAATTATTGGCAAAGTGCCAATACAACAATTTAACCTGAATACAGTTGGCTGTGAAGGGGCAATGTTGGGTGTCCACAGAAAAGGTTCCAAGTGCCACCTTTGGCACCCATGCCATAGGTTTGCCAACACTGCTATAGGCAAAGAGAATGAGATTAGCTGTCTGTGTAAGGTCCAGATGGGAATTTTTGGCTTTCAATCAGATTGGCTGAGATTGACAGCCAATTTCCCATTTTCTCTCTGGGATAGGGGGTATAATGTAGTTCCCCTGGTCACAATTTGGCAGGTAATGAAAGAGGTAACAGAGTTCAAGTGCACTATGGTAATACAGCCTAAAGGTATTTGGCAGCCCTCATACAAAATTAGAAAGAAAGAGTAGGAGATTAGTATTAATAGGGTAACAAGTTTGAAACTACTGTTAAATAATGAGCGCTGCCCTAGAGTCATTAGATTTACAGAGTTCAGAAGAGTGCTGAATAAGCGGGCAGCACCCTTCTGAAATAGGAACTCAATGAATCCAGGCATGGCCTGGGGGTCAACAGGATTCCAGGCCCTCATCAGCTTGCACTACATTCAGACACCCTTGTCAGAGAGGAATGTTAACAATTAAAACATTAAATAATTTGTTATTAATAAATTGTGCCCCAATTTTAACCCATACAAACTTGTCTCACCTCTCTATTCCAGGCTGGGTGAGTAGATTCTAGATCCCAAAGCTGTGTTTAGTTTAGTTTAGTTTAGTTTAGTTTAGTTTAGTTTAGTTTAGTTTAGTATTTTGTTTTGTTTTGTTTTGAGATATGACTTACCATCCTCTCTGTGCTGTGTGAGTCACAAGACAAATACCATTTGTTCACCAGCAGCACAGAATGGAGGCAACAGTTGTAAAGAGAAAAATAATGCCCCAATGTGCAAAACACAAGAATAGTTTTAATCAAACTGACATAATTTTTGCATAGCAAGAAACCACCTATTTGTTCCAAAATAGGAATAATGCCAAAGGGCAGCTGAGGATCATGTTATTTTTATTTAATAAATTTAGAGCCAGACATGTGACACATAAATATTTTTGGGCAAGCAGTAGGCAATCTGTCCTGCACAATCTACGCTGCACAAAATCCATGCCGTATTGGAACAGGAGATGAATGGGTATGTTGACCATTGTATAAAGCACATTCCAAAAAGTATTCAGGCAACAGAGTGGAAGTAAACAAAATTCCACACATATAGGAGACCTCCAACCATCTCCCATTTTGAGTAAATTTGTCAGATGCTGGCACGAAATCCCCAGAGTTTTTTCTCCAGGTGATATCAGGCCATTGTTATTAAGAATGAACTTAAGCTCTTCAGTGTGCTATAAAAGACAGTACCTGCAGGGAATCAAGCCGTTCAGAAGCAGATCATGTCCATAGGAAACACTATCCTCAACATTAAACCTTTGTTTGGCTATCTTTAATTAATACAGGAAAAGAGGGAGGCTAAAGAGGTAATGAATTGACCTGATAAAGGAAACTGAAGCCTTCAGTTTGCAGCTGCTAATGACAGGACCTGTAGGAAATCACTAATTCATAGGACCATCATAAATCAGAACCGACTTGCTGGTACTTAACAGCAGTAGCAACAAAGTGGAAAAACCTAGCCATCTATAATGAAAGAGGAAAAGAAATGCCTTTTGAAGTGAAGGATTCCTCCCAATATATCTAACTGGCTGACATTTCAGAAACATTAGAAACGTCATCCCTTACAATTTCCTGTTTTCTACCTTCTTTCATCTCCAGACCATGTTGCCTCATTGAATTGAATGAGAGTCAGATCTATGCTTGACACATGAATTTTATTTGGCTAGAAGAGGAGAAGACGAGGACAAGGCTTGTATGCCTACAATGGGAGACAAATAATGAGGACTGGTCTGGTTCTTTCCTTTCTTACCATCTGTTCTCTTTGATGCAAACTGATATTCAGAGACTGGAAGCATTTCTAGCAGCCCTCGTGGGGCATCTTTTTTTGGACAGGGTTGAGATGAACTGATGAATTGGTTTGGTGCCTTATCGAAATTATTCACAAATTCATGAGTTGTAAATCAACCTTGAAGAGGGAAAATGGCAATTTGTAGTAATTTGTAATTACGAATCACGACAATTTGCCATTTCCCCTATTCGTGCTCACCCCTAATTCTAAGTCACTTTACTATCTCTGACGGGTTCCTAAGAAGCCAGTTTCCCCTGTGTTAATCTTTGCTACTTAAACATCCCCTACACCTCTCTAGGAGGTATTTTAACACCATTCTCACAGTAAAATAAGAAAGCTGTCATGTCTAACTGTGACAAGTTGTCAGCAGCTTAAAGTCACTTATAGCCTTTCTATAGATGATTGTGTCTTCCATGAAATTCAATTTTTCTTGTAATTTAATGCAAGCTCCAAAAGGTATTCTTAACTGAGTAATTTTATACAAATTATAGTCTAAATGACCCATGTTCTGAGGCAGCAAGACATTTATGCTGGGTTTAACAACATCAGCTGCACACAGAGAAAGGATAAAACATCATTTAAAGCACTGACTTTCTATAGATAAAATCATAATGTGAACTATCATTCCAATTAGATGTGATATCTTGGGAAATCTCTAGGTATTACTAAGTAGTGATAATATTGCATGACTCATGGCTGGACTGGTCGCATTAATAAAGCATATTTAAAGGAAATAGCTTTTCCATGTGCAGCTCTATCCAAATCAAGAATCCAAGAGATGGTGACTTATGAAATACATAGAAAAGAAAGGGGGTGGACAAACTCTCAGAAATGAGCATGTTGTGACATGCAGAAACGCTTGCTTTGTCTTAGCTAGACGCTATCCTACAGCAGCTCACCTTGAGTCATGTTTATGCACTGATTCCCAGAGAAAAGGGCAGATGTTCTTGATACTACAATTTCTTAGATTATGGTTGTACAACCCTTCCTTTCTGTGCCCTCCACTCCCAGCAGGGCTACCTCACCTTTCGTGTTAATCTGGTGCAACTTTCTTTTCCAAGCAAAATAGCAGATGTGTAGAAAAACAAAATAAAGGAATGTATTGGGGAAAATGCACCTGCACCCTTGTATGTAGCATACATTTATGACAAACACACGTGAACTGTCCAGCTGAACTGGAAGGGTATTTCTAATACATACTGTCAGCATAGTCTCACAGTTAGGATAATGTATTGATCAATTTATTAGAGTACAATTCCTAGAAATAAGCAATTTAAATCTACACAAAGTTAATTGTATTTGTTACATCACACTGAACAGGGGGGAACATTCTTTTGAACAGAGATTCATGGGAATGCTTATGTCTGAATATACAAAAATATGGATATAACCCAATATAATGCAGCTAAGTTTAAGTAAGCAAGTTGCATGGGTTTCTATGGGATTAATTATACAGTTCTCTGCATGCTTACTCACAAGTAAGTCTCATGCTTTCTATGGAACTTGCTCTCAAGCAAATGAGTATGGAATTGTTGTTTTAGAAGCTACTAACTGTAGTTGACCAAGACCAATGGAAACACAATCTTTCTTGCTCTTACTGCTGGCTGCCACTCAATTGCACTCATCTCTCATCTCTCCAATCAAGTATTAGAACAGACATTTTGTCTTTTTAAATGGTTCACTGGAATGTCTTCATCTGTTGAAGTGTTTCTGGTGATAGGGATTATTATAAGAAATATTGAATTGAGATTAAATAATGGCAGTAATTATTTTTCCTGGGTAAACAATCCTTAATATTATGTTTCTGTATAGTGTTTCCACAGAGCCACACAAATAATTATGTTTATTTCCACAAACCACAAGCTGAAGGCAAATTGTATTCACATGCCCAAACTGACTCTAATTAAAAATGTTATCACAGAATTCCCATTTGCTTATTCAAAAACATGTGCCCTAACAATATACTAAACTCCACTTAAAATGTTACTAGTCTTGCATGAAGTACTTTGGTTTCAATCATAATTCCTCAAGCATTTTAACTAAAAGTTATTCCTCAAATTCATTTCGAGTTTTGCTTCATGCCTTCTTATCTCCTCTCTGAAGCTATCATAGGATAGTTTAGATTAGTGGTTACCAATCTTGGGGCCCCAGGTGTTCTTGGAGTACAACTACGCAGCACGGCTCGTGGTGAAGGCATCTGGGAATTTTAGTCCAGTATAGCATTGTCTATGGGGTTCAGGAAAAGATCACTGTCCTTTCCCAGCCCACCTCTTGATGATCAACATCCTGTGTAAGATTCCCTGGCATTTGTTGGGATGTGGCAGGATCTACTTTCAGACATTAGAGGGTTAATATCAGATGGACCTCAGCTGGAACTGTGAACCAATAAGTCCTGTCTCTTTAATTAGGGTGGCTCTACAAAAAGAGTTGTCTCTGCCTGCACACCCACAGGCAGGGACTGTGAGTCTTTGCCTGACTTCATGAGCGTTGCCTGAGCTGCCATCACCTTACTTATTTTTTACATTGTTTTTGGTAGGCTTGATCTGTACTGTTTGTATGTTGTTGTTTTACTAGGAATGTCCCGTTTAACTTTTCCCTAAGAGACTTAGATAAAGTTTATGTTTTATACTTCACTTTCATCTTGATGTCTTCATTTTTTAATCCAACAGCATTAATCACTGTTGGAATATCCCCAAGTCAACTGCTAAAGGACACTTTCCTGGGGGGTGGGTGGTTTTAGGGTACATAACAAAATCCAAACTTCACCAAACTTGTAGGATATGTAAGAGAGAGTCAGGAGAAGCATCTCTGTGATTCTGGTGTCTCCAGGTGGATGGAGGGCGATCCAAATAAAAGCAAATCAATTTATGGATATATATTTTTTAACGACAGCTCAGGAAGTTTATACTTCGGGGCTTCACATCACTCACCATTTCTCCAGAAGACTAATCTGAGAGCAAAATTAAACAGAAGGAATGATGAGCCATTTCAAAGATTTTTTTTTTAAAAGTATACACAGTCGAAAAATAAGAAAGTTGACCATCTAAGCCTTGCACATCTTACAAAGCACCCCAGAAATGACACTGCTGCGCATAAACAAGTTCTACCATAGGTTCAGGCTCTCAAGCATATGCCTGGTCCAGTAAATTTTGGCAGGCCCTACCAATTGTTCACAGCAAAACATAAGGGCATTCACTTACAACCCTGTCATGGCATCTCTACCATGAGATACAGTTGAGACACACATTACACCCAGAGAACAAAAGTTGGGTCTTATTTTTATTATCCATTTTAGATCAGCACTTGTCAAAATAAATCATAAATGAAAATGAAATGGAATGAGATTAAAATTTCCGTTGCATTTCTTTTTTCAAAAGGGCACTTCATTTTTTGTTTTGTTCTATAACAAAACGAAAAATGAAACAAAAAAAAATTCATTTCATGCCCATCTCTACTGTTAATCTCTCTGTTTGGTGTTTGATTGTCTGAATAGTTTTGAGGCCCTGCAGAGAGAGGCACAACGTGCAGTTGCCTGATGAATTGGTGGTTAATGTTGGCTTGGTTGTTTGGACCACACTTGGGGTTCGACCTTGTGTGCAACACTGCTTAGCAGAGCCTGAATGTTAAGGCTTTCACAAAAATCCAGAAATAGGGGACATAGACTCAAATGGAGGGCTGGGAGAGTGAGAACAGATAAAATAAAATATTTTTTTACCAAGCGTGTTGTTAGTCTGTGGAACTCCCTGCCACAAGATGTGGTGATGGCATCTAGCCTGGATGCCTTCAAAAGGGGATTGGACAGATTCCTGGAGGAGAAGTCCATCACAGGTTACAAACCACAATGGAGATGTGTAATTCCCAGGCTTAAAACTGGGGTACTTCAAGGACCAGATGCAGGGGAGTAGTATGAAGAGACAGATATCTAGTCTCGTGCACTCCCGGACACATTTGGTGGGGCCACTGTGAGATACAGGAAGCAGGACTAGATGGGCCTTTGGCCTGATCCAGCATGGCTGTTCTTATGTTGTTATGTTCTTATGTTCTTATGTTCAGTAAGAATCAGTTCTTTTCAATGAGAGTGTAATCCTGGCTTTGTGTGCATCCAGCATGTAAGAGTTATTTAAAACATGAGACACGCTGGTGTTGCCTGTGAGAAATAAGCAGAGGATGCATTGCAGGTGGGAAGTCCAGTCATATGGTGTTGTCATAATTCCATTGATCTATGTGCATTTGCTTTTGAGTCAGTCTGCAAAATATTGAAATGTACAGTGGGATGAAATAGTGATTTATTAAGAAAGGCTGAGTCAGACTTACGATATGCCAAGGAAGGAATAACTCCATCGAGCAAAAATAATTTTAAAGAAAATGACATGAGATAGATTTCCTGATTGCTATTCTGGATGCGTGTTCCAGTGTTCTGGAAAGAAACACAGCAAATGTTTGACTTTTGCTACCTTATAGGAGAGAAACAACTACTAGCAATAGAAATACCTTCTGTAAACACACCATTGACATTTCTCATAACTGCCTTCAACAAAACCTAATGATTTTTTCTTTCTTTCTGTAAAAATGAATTAAACATTGCATTAGTCCAGGATGAATAGCAAGTAACACACCCCTCACCCTATCCTTCATGAAAAATAACACACTAGACAACTTACAAATGATTGCTATTTGAAAATTCTAAGCAACTCTTACATGCACAGGGGAGGACAAAGGGTGGGGGAGAGAAAAGTATACTTCTGTAGAAAATTTTCTTAATTTACTTTGTTGTGACAGTGCTAATTATGAGCAATGTAGACAGATTGTGTCTACAAATTGATTTCATTTGTACTGGGTTCAAGCTGCTCTTCTGCCTAGCACATTATCCAAGGAGATAAAGAGCAAAAAGGCATTAAACACAAGAGTTCTGATATATTTAATCAGAGTATGTCAATACTATATTTTAATAACAGCAACAGAATATGATGATGATGTGTACATCCTGAAAGTGAAGAAGACAGGCGTTAGATATCCTCACCACAAACACTGAATGCTTAAGGGAACTCAGGCTGAGATAATCAACCTGGAAAATAAATACTATGACCAGACTACTATAAGTAACAGATTGTCTTAACATATTGGATTGATAATAAGTATAGCCTAAGCCAGTGGTGCTGAACCTTTGGCACTCCAGATGTTTTGGACCGCAACTCCCAGAATTTCAAGCCTGTATTGCCAATGACAAAGGACAGTGGGAGTTGCGGTCCAAAACATCTGGAGTGCCGAAGGTTCGCCACCACTGGCCTAAGCCAATACTTCACAACCTTTGGTCTCCAGATGTTCTTGGACTACAACTCCCAGAAATCCTAGCCAGCACAGTTAATGATGATGACTCCTGAGAATTTTACTCCAAGAAAATCTGAGAACCAAAGGCCTGAAACCACTGGCCCTCTGACCTTATAAACATGTGCAACATGGTTTAGTAAGATTCAGAGCAAAATGGTTAAGGAAACTGGTGAAAGTAATGGTCTCCATGTAGCATCTGATCCAATTTATAGCTTCTGCCTTCCTTCTGTTCACTCCCCTCCAAGAGCTGTGCAATCTACTCCTCATCCAGGTTCTACCCTTCCATGAATCGATCCTGCATCAGTCAGCAACAGGTATAAATGAACAAACAGAAGGTGGGTGAGAGTGGGAAGAGATAGTTCTGACTAGACATGGGCACGACTAGGCGAAATTCTCGTTTCCGTTTTCGGTTCTTGTTATCGTTACGTAACGGGTAATGGTAACGAGAATTACTCTGCTCCAACTCGAACTTGAACCGAAAAAGAAAAATTGGGTCTGATTTTTCGTTGTCGTTCATGGCATCGCGGCGATCGCGCGATGCCAAGCAGCACAGAAAAAAAGTTTTTTTTTTTAAAAAAACCCGATTCCCGGCCATAAAAGCAGGCGAAAATATGCCTGCCTCAGTGAGGGCACCTAGCGAGGGGTGGTTTCTGGGGGGGGGGGTCCCCGGCCTTCCACCCCTCTCCTGTCCTGGGCTGCTGGTACCAGGCTAGGGGGGGATCCTCGTCGTCTCCATTTGCCATGCAGTGGGGGGGGAATCCAAAATGGTGACCACAATATTTATTTTTAAATCATGGTCCAAAAACCCACCAAAGCACCACAGAAACATTTGAAAATTAGGTATTTTAAATGCCTGATTTTTATAGTAGCAGCAGTGGGTTTTTCTTGCAATAAAACGTCTCCATTGATTTTATTTTATTTTATTTTTATTTTTATTTTTTTACACCTGCACATGCGCAATGATGGGCTGGCCATGGTATGGGACCATGCAAATTTTTGGACCCATTCCACCAATCGCATGGCCAGGTTTTGACTGAGACTTCTGGGTGTGCCAGAGGGCATAAAAATCCCACTAACCCTAACCCAAACCCAAACCCTAACCCTAACCCAACCCTAACCCATACACCAGTACACTGTCCTTCTTAGTGGGTCAGAGGCACCCAGAGGTACAGCCCACTAACCCACCCTAACCTTAACCGTAACCCTAAGCCTAGCCCTTACCCTAACCCCAACCCTAACCCAGATCCGTACGCAAGTACACTTTCCTTCTTAGTGGGTCCCAGGCACCCAGAGAGGTGCCTCCCACAGCCCACTATCCCCTATCCCATTCCCTAACCTGTACGTCAGTACGCTAGTACGCTACCCTTCTTAGTGAGTCAAAGTGAGGCCCCCAGAAAGGTGTCTCGCAGAGCCCACTATCCCCTATCCCATTCCCTAACCTGTACGGCAGTACGCTACTATGCTTCCCTTCTTACTGAGTCAGAGGCACCCAGAGAGGTGCCTCTGACATCCCACCCTAACATAATGTAATGTAAATGTATGGTACGCGGCAGCTCCGCAAAACGCTTCCCTTGCTTCCCTTCTTAGTGGGTCAGACGTCAGAGAAGCACCCAGAGAGGTGCCTCCCAGAGCCCACTTACCCCAACCCCAACCCCAACCCAAACAACAAACAACAAACGGAAACGACAAATTTTTGAAAATTTCCTCGACAAACGGAAACGAGCCGAAATGGACCCATCCCGACAATCGAAAACTCGAAACATCATTTTTCCTGGTCGTGCCCATCTCTACTTCTGACCACTCTGACCTCTTCAATCAAAGCCTAAGCAAGAAAATCAGTCATCAAGCCTACAATCAGTTACACACTCAGAATAATCATGGCTTGGTGTAGCTACCTAGTAGGGAAAAAAATCTTAGAACACAAGTCTGGTAAAGAGACTGAGACTTCTTTTGCCATGTCTGCATGCAGACTGGTTGTTCTGTTGTCAAGAATATATAGAGGCTGATGACTGTCTGAGACCTTCCAAGAAGCTGATTAACAGGGATTTCCAGGAGAGGTTTCAGCTATCACTCTATTTCTACTTTGGTTCTTCCTTCTTTCCTCCCTACAACTACTCATCCCTCATCCCAAATTCCAGCACTTTCTACCCTAACAATATTACAGCAAAGTCCAGTAATGGGTAGTGATTGGAGACATGCAATGTGGCCTGGGAATGATTGAAGCTTCTTGAAATGCCCTATAGTTGATCCAGAAATGCATAAATTGCTGGCTTCTATCAGTTATAGTGCTGGGAGGGGCTTCTTTGTCTACCCGACCGGTTGGCATCATGTCAGTACAACCTATGGGGCTGCTTGCAGGGGTAGTAGGTTAGATAAGGCCTTGCCACATGTAGAGAGGCCTCTTTTTCACTCCAGCCATCTCCCCTCCCTCCCTCCCTCCCTCCCTAATAAGAGAATAAGATTAGCTGGTTGTGTACAGGCTGGATGGGAATTTTTGGCTTCTACTCTGATTGGACCAGACTGGCAGCGTGTTTTGGCCCATCCCATTCTCTTTAACGCGAAGGGGAGGTTTATAACTGGTCACAATTGGTGGGTAGTACAAGCGGTAAATATAAGTCAGGTGAAAGTTATTGAATAATATACCCTTATTGAGCCAGTAGCCTTCAATGTGAATTAGGAAATAGATTAGTAAATTAGGAACATTAGGTATTAGGTATAAATAGTTCAAAGATTAGGAATGAGGGCTGCCCAGACCACAGGTTTTGGGAGGGCGCTGAACGGGTGGGCAGCGCCCTTCTAATAATATTAGGAATCATTAACTGATCCGCTTGCACTAGATTCAGCCCCCCTTGTTTAAGGGACGTTTAACAGTTGAATTGAATGAATTCATATCAGTCAATTGTGGCCCAATTTTAATCCCACAAACGTGTTGCACCTCTTTATTTTCAGGCAGGGTGGACAAATTCCTGCTCTGCCCTGTTTGGACACATCTCTGAACCAAATGCATATTTTAAGGCTTGATGCAGATCAGAATGTTCAGGATTCCCAGTCAGATTTATTATTTGTTTATTATTTCAATTAAATATAGCATAATCATTAGTGCCACAGCACTACTCAGGGCAGTTCAACATAAAATAAAATAAACAATCAAATGGTTAAAACCATAAGCAATCTAACCATAAAACCAAGGCACTAGAGCATTTGCCCAAGGCTACAGAGACTGCCTTTTCTCTTTGGAAGCACACTAGTGTGGAATTCAACTTCTCACCTCTGGCTCTGAAGCCATATACCTCATTCCCAGGATTATCCAGACAGCTATTTAATTTATTAACAAGTTATTCCGCACCGTACCGTGACCTAAACCTCAAGGCACCACTGAAGTTTTAAAGAGCTCTGAGATATGGGCACCTGGAGTTCCATAGATTTGAACAGAATAGATTTCTGTAAGACAAAATGACCAGGGTGAGGTGATGTCCACAGAGTATGTTGTCTGGTTTGTCTAAGGTTATGGATGGGAGAAGCCATATTATTGATCTACAGGCTTATTCTGTTTTCTCCAGTTCCTTCTTCATTTACTTCCATAATGGTATTCTTTGTCTTGGTCTTTCTCAGTTTTAGATTCATTTAGAAAGCAATGTCCACTTGACTTGCATTAATTTATTCATCCACAGCATCACATTACTTTGTCAAAAGAATCCAACAGGAAAAAAAATCAACAAGGTACAGTGGTTGTTTCATAAATAATTCCTAATGGGTTACACTGATCTTCACCAGGGGAATTTGTTCAACATAGACTCATATTATCTTTCTTTAAATGTTCCCTTTTATTTTGGCACACACCTTGTTCCTATAGTCATCCATCTCTTCTTCAGCATTTTCCTTCTTGCCCTTGCTGTTTTAACCCATATGTCTTTCAAGCTATTCAGACTTAATTCATCCTTTCTGTAACCTCCCTCATGCATTCTGATCTATTTTCTTTTTAAATGCATGCACTTCCACAGTTCACTAATAGCAGCACTCATTTTGTAATGCCTTTCAAAACCTTTAAGCCCAGTCTTCTGCATTACTTGGGTGTGGGGTCCCTCATAGCATTGGTGCATGTACCAGTGACCTCAAAAATATCCTACTGTAGTGCTCTCTATGTGGACCTGCCTTTGATTAAAAAACTGCAACAGATGCAGAAAGCTGTGGCTAGGCTGATTTCTAGCATGAATTTATTTGATCATATTTCGCCAGTCAGGGCTCATTTGCATTGGCTTCCTGTGCCTCTGTGTTGGATTAAAGGTTTTTGTACTTATGTACAAAGTCCTTAGTGGCTTGGGACCTCATTACTTGTTGAAGCATCTCCCCCTAAGAAGTTCTACACATCCTGCCTGCTCTTCTCCTACCTTGTTTTTCCAGGTAGCCATGTCGAAATAGGCTCAGAAGATTGTTACCTGAAATTAGTAGCCACCTTGCATTCTTCTGGGGAGAAAAGAGGGATAGAAATATTTTGAATGAATAAAACAAACAAACAAACAAACAAACAAACAAATAAATAAACACCCCTTGTTTGTGGTCCCATCTTTGTGTAACAAGCCCCCACTGGAGAATGATCAGACCCCTTCCTTGCACAACAGGAGCCATTTTACATGAAATATAGTTCTCTGTGCTGCAATGTGATGGCTGAAAACAGGACATTTTGAAGATTACTCATTCATTGGGTCACTATCAGTCAGAGGTGACTTGACAGCACATAGAATAGCAATAAGAACCAAGCAGAAGCAGCAACAATAACAAATATGCAAGACCCCCCCTCTCTCCCCCACACACAAACAAACACACAAAGAACCACAAAGACACAAATACTATTGAGCAGATAAAGACTGGGTTAAGGTTTTTCAAGAAGAGCATGGGGGGTCATCAATTTGTTTACCCTTTTCTAGGCACAGACCACATAAGGGGGCATGTGCACATTCTGAGTTTTGGAACTCAGATTAGAAGCTTGTAGCATTCAGATTTGTTGTAAGAGGAGTAACTAAAAGTTTCTTTTTTGTTTTTTCAGAGATATTTTTGGGAGAGTGAATGTTTGTTTTTAAAGGTTGTAAATAGGGATGGGCATCTTACAAAAAATGGCATGCTGTTTCACCGTTTTGTAAGCTTATGAAATGTTACAAAATGAAATGAAACAGCAAAGAGTGTATCATCAAGAAATGAAATGAAACAGCATATTTTTTTTTTCAGAAATGAAACAATTCATCCTAGTGGCAAGAGGCCTCTTGATCTACCCATCTTGAGAACAGGATGTTTATTTTTAAACTGATTGATGTGTTTTTCTTCCTTCCCTTCCTGTGCCTCAGCTGTTGAGCTAGCCTATCTCTGATCTAGCTTCCTTTCCCTTCTCTGCACTGGCTGTGCCTATGGCTGCAAGTTGATTTAAACTGATTGTTTTCTTTTCCTGATTAAGTAGGACTGTGGAGTTTTTTTTTTTTAAAATCCTTCCTTCCCTCCAAATGGACTGATCAGCTGTTGAGCTTATCTCACCAATGTTCTTGATCTGAGGTTCAGCAGTAGTCATTAGTTTTCCTGCTTGTTTACAGAGAGTTCTTTGCTTGAAAGCAAATTGATTGGAACTTTTAAGGAGGGTCTTTGATTTAGGGCAGTGGACTCCCTGCAAAATTTTAAAAAAAGGAAAGCTCCTCATTATTTATAGCCTTAAGAAGTGTTTTGTTTTGTTTCATTTCATGACAAAAATTCTTTTAAAAAATCTGTTATTAACCAAAAAAATGAGGACTGAAACAAAATGAAATGAAATGCTATATTTCCATTTTGTGTCCATCTCTAGTTGTAAACATGGTGGTAACTAACTATGTTTTGGGAGAGCCAGTCCAGTGTAGTGGGCAGAGTGCTGGACTCAGTTGAGCTGAGTTCAAAGCCCTATTCAGCCATGAAAAACTCACTGGAAGATGACAACTGTAATTTCCTCCTTCAATATTTCACATTACTCAAAAACACTAATAAGACTTGTATAGGCGACAAGCAATTTGACAGAACATAACACATACAACTATATTTGGAGGCTTGACATTGTAATAATAAATAAATCATTAGTTTTAAAGGATACATTTCCAGATTCCAACAATGTAATGACCACCCTTTCCTTCAGCAAGCTGAAATATTTTAGGTAGGCTCTATGAATAAGCAAGCTATAAGCCACCAAATCAGTCATGATTTACAGCAAACCTTCCCATAATTTTTTTAGGGGTAATAGACTCAGAAGTGTCAGCAGCCTCTTCTGTGACTCGTTGGGACTATACAGCATGTAGATTGCCACAGATAATGGGTTTTCTTTCAGGAGGCACAGTGGGATGCTGAATATCCAACTGATACTGCAACTCACCTTCCCTCTGTTTGAAAAAGTTATTCTTTGACATTTCCCTTTTTTAGAGCAAATTGGTATTCTTCTGTTCCCATTTTGCCTTTACTCAGGAGCCTCTGTTCAGACCCTGTAGGTTCAGAATGGAAAACACCCGCAGTGTTGTCGGTAATGCATTACAAAGCTATGGCTACAGGCAAGCAGACAATAAAGTGGAACGTGCAAGGAAAATTCACATTAAGCATGCTAGCGGAGTTAAAGCACTGACTTTCAGTCAAGAAATATGTAACTTGGACAACTGGGAAAAAAGGTGTTTTTTCAAAGCATCCAGTCTCTGGTAGAATTTAATTCTCAGTTAGGACCAACATAGAGATTCCTAATTCATGAACACTTGTTTGGTTGCCACACCTCCTGCTGCCCCTTCATGCAAGACCCCCCCATCTAAAGATCTAAAATCTTTAGATGGAAGTTTGAGCTATCTGAACATGTGGACAACAAAACCTTGTCAGGAGAGAGAGGTGAAAGTACAGTCCCTAAAGATACAGGGAAAATGCATCAAGTCCAAAATTTTATACAGACTGGTTAAATTAAGATTTATTTATTTATTTATTTATTTTAGAGTATTTTTACCCTGCTTTTCTCCTTGGAAAAGGACCCAAGGCAGCTTACAATAATGAGGGATAATACACAGTCCAGTACAATTAAGACATGTTCAAGTATTTGAGAAAAAGGAATTGAGGGACATCTTACAGCATTAATAGACAACATTACATTAAAGCAACATGGTTATAAGTAGTCATAAACACAAAGTCTATGTGGACCCATATATTCATATGAAATACACACGGTAGTCCATCATTCTGGGAAAGCTTGCCTGAAGAGAAAGGTCTTTGCCTGTTTGTGGAAGGACAAAAGAGATGAGGCAGTCCTGGCCTCCAGAGGAAGGGAGTTCCAGAGTCTGGGCACAGCAGTCGAGAAGGCCCTTTCATGGGTTCCTACAAGATGTACCTGTGATGGTGGTTTTATGCCCAACATACAACCAAAACAACAATATGTGATGGCTGTGATTTTTATGATGTTTTTATGGGAATTTCTCATGGAATTACAGTACTGGGGTTTTAATTAATTCTAACTATTTCCTGTTTTCCCTCCAGTGAGCATGAGGCTATAAATGTGACCCATCTCCTCCCTAGCCAAAATGGATGGGGAGGCAGAAGTTTCATGGCTCAGCAGGAAATAAGATCTTGTGGTAAATCCCACTCCAGTACCCTCATCATCAAACTACACTAGCTGCCTTATTCTTTGTTTTTTTGTTTTATATAGATGATTGTTTAAGATAGGCTTCTATTATGCTATCTTGTATAAAATCTATGCAAAGCATGTGGTATTCACTGCCATGGTTGTTCATTTGAAGAGCCCATTAGCCACTGCACAGAGTACATTCTTTTGGTCAGCCGCCACATAATGTCTTCACTTTGGCGGTTACTTCACAGCCTTCTTTGTTCCATGACTAGTTTTGTACCATGACAGCATTGATCGCGATCACATGGTTTTGTCCCTGTTTTAGTGTTCCCATGGTCATGATAACTTGTCTTTTGACAAGTATTACCTCTCGGTATTGTACCATGACAAACACTGAATTTGTCTAGCTTCCTTTTTCCTTTTTTTTGGGGGGGGGGTTAAAAATTCTTTTTGATATTTTGCTTCTGAAAAGTAAAAACAAAAACAAAAACCCAGGCACAGTTTTCTGAGAGAAACAAATGTTTGCTGCGTGACAGTCATTACTATACAGTGTCTTGTCTCGGAATGACAAGGGAAAACTCTACCCCAACACCATTGTCTCGCTTAGCACATGTTCTGGGGGCATGGTTGAGACAAATTTCAGTGGTTGCGTGACAGACGTGAAGTAACTTTTTCTGTACCGCTCCTAAGTGCAACACTAATAGAGACAAAACCGGTGTAAAGTAACCGCCTTTATCAATTCCTACCCTATCTCTTACCAAACCCTTTGCATAGAAAAGATGGTAGAATTTGCACTGTTTTCAGAGCATTGAAGGTAAACTGCCTTTTTTGTTTCTTTGCTTAGTCTAACTCTCCAAATTGCTATGGAATTCTGTTGTTCTGGCATCACTTATTAAGTCCCCAATTTCCTTTTATTTACTTTTTCCAGAGCACTGCGTGGACAGATTTCTAGGTGCACAGATATACGATGAAACATTTTCTAAGGTTGGCTTCCAGGTCTATGTGTACCAAAAGCCTTGATGCACTTGTTGGAGCTATTGATGATGAAAGCAACTCACCCAGCCTTCTCTTTTCCCGTGTTCTCAGCAAAAGGAGAATTGCTTCCATGACTCATTCAGTCTCCCTGCAATTAAATAATTTTTTCCTGTATCTGGGAAGGAAGTAGGAAACTGAAGAAAGAATGACATCTGGTTTGGTGTCTTTCCTCCGTAATTGTGATCCTGCCCCACTAAAATGCAGGCTTCCAAATTAAAACTGTTCAGGAAATATTTAAAGCTAATCTACTACTTCTTCTTTTTAGTTACTGTCAACATTTGGTTTACATATCATTTCTATGCATCCAAATTACCTCTCCATACATTCACTTAAAATGTAAAATTGGTGATGGATGGTTGCTCTCAATTTCAATTATGTAAATTATGTTTAATATAACCTGTTCCGTGCATCAGAAAAGGTAACATTTGGCATGCCATTTTACTGTACATATTATTTATCATTGACAGATGCATTTATCTGGAAGAAAATTGTACAGACAGGAAAAATAGCAAGAAAATATAAATTTTAGAAATGGCATCATCCAGAGCGGCAAAGGAATTTTATCTCTTGCCCAGAAATATTATAGCTGATATAACATGAATATAGCTTCCTGCAGACATATTCTGGTCATGCAAGACTTGTTTTCACATCTTCTCAGAACTGAATAAAAACCCAGTGGTACAGGCTTGTGGAATCTATGAATATATGTATAGATTGTGGACTAAAACGATATACAGTCTATAGTCCATTCACCTTTGAAAAGGGAGACTGACAGAGCGTGTTAAATAGGGGAGAAATGTAGTGTATTCATCGGTTTGATTTCTTAAATGAATAGGTTGCCTTTGGATTCATCTACTTTATCTCTGTGAGCCTTTCAACGGGGAAGAATATTCATAAAGATGGTAGCTCTTGGAAATATTTCAAGGACATGTGGATATACTGGCAGTACAGATATGATTTGCTAAGAATCCAAGGCATAGAAATCAGGTTCTTATAATGAAAACAGACAGCCAGTGTCTGTTTTCTCTGCAGTATGGACAAATTGCTATTATTTTCAACTGTTCAGAAGATCTGACTTATGTGAAGATATATTTTGCTTATCCTGTTCTATACTCTCTGTAGATCTGTAGTACTACTCCTCAGTCCATGGAGGACTGTAGCTGCTCATGTCACCATCACACCCATTTTTGTTTCATACAAAAATTGTGTGTTCTTTTTCAATGGATAAGCTCCTCTTTTATGGCTTTTAGTGGTTAACCATTTTTAAAAATTGGGTGGGTGCCCAGGGCTGCAGGCAGAACCTCAAAAGATGGTGAAATGCCATCCCGCTGCCCCTTGAGGGTGCTAGAGACCACCACCACCACATTAGAACTGAAGAGGTGGAAGGCACCCTATGTACCATGAGGCACAGCCCCTGTCAAGGAGACAGTGGAAATTGAACAGCCAACCTCCCTCTGCATAACCAAATGCCAAAGCCACTCAGCCCTCTAGCAGTTCATCGAGACAAACCCTTTCAAAAGAATTCTGATGAAACCTGAGTAGGATTACTGCCCCCCCTGCTTTTGGATATCGGGGAGAACTATGTTGCCTACCCCCATGTCGAGGAGATCTACCATGAAAAAAGACCTGTTCTCTCTAAGAAGAAATTTGAACAACCAATACAGAAAAAATAAAAGCCTCTCGTAAAACACCAAAATTACTTGGTATAAGTAGGTATTATTTATCTGGGAAATAAAACTCCACAGTGTTATTTTTGTGGAATTCATTGCCTTAGCAGAACTCCAAAATTGCAAGACAGAACTGCAAGAAAGATAGATATAATGTTTTTCTTAGTAGTTAAATCGAACCTCTCCATTCCCAGACTGATGTTTCATATACAACCCAGACAAAATAAATACATTACAGAAATCAAAACACAGAGGCCAAAAAGCTGAGGCAATCAAGAAAATCAAGCAAATTTGCAATATAGAAGACAGAGTTGCCAATGCAAGAAGGCCTAGCAGAAACTGAAAGATCAGATTAACTTTTTCCTGCATATGAATTACTTAATGCCCCAGGAAACTGCAAAAAAGAAACTGATCTGAAATAAAATTATCTTCCACTGACGTAGAGCAAATTGAATAGATA